>OY288243.1:14590843-15088343 GCA_958450325.1 Agrostemma githago | reverse complement strand
GTTATGGAAATTCCGTTAGTGTGCACAAGGCTTGACTTTCACTAGGGATAATACTGGAAACTAGCTTCGAAAACTGTAGACTTAACTCATAACAGAATCAAATCTCTAACTAGGCAACTCAACTATAACTGGACTGCGTGCAACGAGGTCCTGATTTAAGTAGTATACACCCCTCCTGGATACAAACCATATGCAGTTCAACCCGACGCGACTTACACGATGCGATATCTAAGTTTAACGGCACAATGCACACTCTCCTAAACACAAACCATGCTCAGTTCAACAACTAATGTGCCCTATAAAGACACACCAACCTTACAGTTGATGGCAAAAACGTACATCCTAGACTTTATTACTTTAACCCCATACTTGTCTTTATTCCATAACTCCAAAAGAAGTCATTATCGATATACAAAAGATATAATCAATATGAATAATATGAGGATAAAAGGAATAAACATTTTATATTAAAAGGAAAACTTTCTAAAAATAGAAACTTACTAATTTTAGAAACTTACTTAAAATAGAAAGTCTTATAGAAAATACGTAAGTTATTAAAATAAGTGAAATGTATAAAAATAGCATCTCTAACGAAATTTACATTTTATTATTATCGTCGTTATCGTAACTTTAATATATTTCTAAATTCTTTTACTCAAAATATAAATAAAATATAATAAGTCAATATATAGTAGTTTATAAATAATTAGGAAATCGAGTTAAAACTATAAACTTTAGAAAAGAGATGTTTTAAGAAAAACGATACCAAAATTAATTGAGTCAACGAGTTTTATAAATGAAATGAGATTTTACAAAGATTTCAAATTATTTTTAAGAAATAGCTTTTATTAAACAAGTATACAAACCTCGATAGAAATACGAGTTTGAGTTAAAATTATAAATTAACAAAATATGAAGAAAATATGAAATCGTTATTATTTAGTTACTTGTGTCACGATAACCAACAAAATATTATAACGATCGTAAATGTTTCGGAATAAAAACGAGTTCCTGACCTTGGGCTTCGCGGTTCCCTCGGCTCCGGATGCATGCCAACGGTGATCTTGCAAGGTGAACTCCGGGCCCGGGGGAACCCCGGGGCGGAGCCTCCGACGCCCAAGTCAGTATAATATATGACTAAATATAGATATTTAGGGAGATAAGAAAGATAGAGAGACAATGGGTAGGAATATGTGTGAATGAATTGCCCCTTTTCCCCCTCACCCTAAGTGGGGTATTTATAGGAGAAAAGGATGTAGTGACATCACTAGGGTGATGTCACCCATGACATCAGCATGGTGATGTCAGTAGAGAGGTATCTCCGAGTCAGTTAATGACAACCCGTAAAGGGGTCGTCTGATAGGGGGTTCGACCTCTAGGGTCGGCTAGGACCCAGTTGGACCTTCTCAGTCTCGGGAGTCAGGCCTATGCGTCTGGGGGTTTTTATCCACCATCAATTTGCCCTCAGCGGAGTCGAATACTGAGTATGCGGGTCCAGTGCCAAGCATGGTTGGACCGACAAACTAAATGACGAACTTTATTTTTTATGCAAAGCCAAGTATTCACTAGGCCTTGGTTGCGCGTCTGCCCTAGCGTCATCCGGACTCTGTCAGGGCGTCAGACGTCGTGCCTTTCGTGTACTCGGAGGTGTACATGGGGATTTATCATTCTATAAATGACCAGGTAATCTCTAAGCCCTGTGATCAACGCTTTTGCCCTGGTATATCTCATACGGATGTGTCAGGGTGCCAGAGGCCTGCCAGGATAGTTTTTGGACCTTGTCTAGGACTTGGGGGTCGTGCCCCTTGCCTGTTTGGAGGCAGACATAAGGACTTACGCATACATACAAACCCGAGTATTTACTTTTTACGCCTTAGCGGTCGGCGATCTTGGCTCGATCAATCTATGAGCTTTGGTCGAAGCTCGAGGAACGTGCCGCCTGCTTGCTCTGATGTAGGCAGAATGACTTATATTTTTTACAAGGCCAAGTATTCATTAGGCCTTGTCAATCGAATGACCTACCTCGAGCGATCATTGAACCTGGCCGAAGTTCGACAGTCATGCCCCTTACATGTTTGACACGCACAGAAGGACTTATGTTTTATACAAAGTTGAGTGTGCCTCATGCCTTGCTGGCTCGCCTATGACGCTCGGCCTGTCCCTGGCTTCCGGTCGAAGTCCAGGGGGCCGGCCCCCTGCCTGACTGGAGGTGGTCAGAGGGGCTTATATATGTTTTTATACAAGGTTGAGTGTGCCTCAGGCCTTGTTGGTTCGGCTTTGCCGCCTGGCCTGACCCTAGCTTCTGATCGAAGTCTAGGGGGCCTGCCCCCTGCCTACCCAGAGGTAGGCAGAGAGACTTACGGTTTGGCGCATGGGGCCCGGCCTGACCCTGGCTTCTGGTCGAAGTCCAGGAGGCCTGCCCCCTGCCTGCCCAGAGGTAGGCAGAGGGACTTATGGTTCGGCGCATGGGCCCGGCCTGACCCTGGCTTCTAGTCGAAGTCCAGAGAGCCTGCCCCCTACCTGTGCAGAGGTAGACAGAGGGACTTATGGTTCGGCGCATGGGGCCCGGCCTGACCTTGGCTTCTAGTCGAAGTCCAGGGGGCCTGCCCCCCGCCTGCCCTGAGGTAGGCAGAGGGACTTATGGTTCGGCGCATGGGGCCCGGCCTGACCCTGGCTTCTGGTCGAAGTCCAGGTGGCCTGCCCCCTGCCTGCCTAGAGGTAGGCAGAAGGACTTATGGTTCGGCGCATGGGGCCCGGCCTAAACCTGGCTTCTAGTTGAAGTCCAGAGGGCCTTCCCCTTTCCTGCCCAGCGGTAGGCATTGGGACTTATGGTTCGGCGCACGGGGCCCGGCCTGACCCTGGCTTCTGGTCGAAGTCCAGAGGGCTTGCCCCCTGCCTGCCCAGAGATAGGCAGAGGGACTTATGGTTCGGCGCATGGGGCCCGGCCTGACCCTAGCTTCTGGTCGAAGTCCAGGGGACCTGCCCCCTACATGCCCAGAGGTAGGCAGAGGGACTTATGGTTCGGCGCATGGGGCCCGGCCTGACCCTGGCTTCTGGTCGAAGTCCAGGAGGCCTGTCCCCTGCCTGCCCAGAGGTAGGCAGAGGGACTTATGGTTCGGCGCATGGGCCCGGCCTGACCCTGGCTTCTAGTCGAAGTCCAGAGGGCCTGCCCCCTACCTGCGCAGAGGTAGACAGAGGGACTTATGGTTCGGCGCATGGGGCCCGGCCTGACCCTGGCTTCTGGTCGAAGTCCAGGGGGCCTGCTCCCTACCTGCCCAGAGGTAGGCAGAGGGTCTTATGGTTCGGTGCATGGGGCCCGGCCTGACCCTGGCTTCTGGTCGAAGTCCAGGGGGCCTGCCCCCTGCCTGCCTAGAGGTAGGTAGAGGGACTTATGGTTCGGCGCTTGGGGCCCGGCCTGACCCTGGCTTCTGGTTGAAGTCCAGGGGGCCTTCCCCCTGCCTGCCCAGAGGTAGGCAAAGGGACTTATGGTTCGGTGCATGGGGCCCGGCCTGACCCTGGCTTCTGGTCGAAGTCCAGGGGGCCTGCCCGCCTGCCCAGAGGTAGGCAGAGGGACTTATGGTTCGGTGCTTGGGGCCCGACCTGACCCTGGCTTCTGGTCGAAGTCCAGGGGGCCTGCCTAGAGGTAGGCAGAGGGACTTATGCTATGTACAAGGCTGAATGTGTATCAATCATTGTTTTTAGTTGGGGGGTCTAATTTCCCTGAATTTTGCAGCAGGGGCTCCTCCCCTATTGCCCCCTACTCATTAGCTATGAGAGTAATGAATAGGTGATGGGTAAATATTAATCTTGTCTTCGTAGAATTTCACATGGCGGTTGGCGGACCTAGGCGGTCTCTGTAGGCGTCGGGTTGAGCCATAAGTTGGCTGGGCAGCATCTTAGTCGAGCCGTAAGTCGGTATGGCCGAGCCGTAAGTCGGCAGGGCCGAACCGTAAATCGGCAGGGCAGCATCTTGGCCGAGCCGTAAGTCGGTATGGCCGAGCCGTAAGTCGGCAGGGCCGAACCGTAAATCGACAGGGCAGCATCTTGGCCGAGCCGTAAGTCGGTAGGACCGAGCCGAAAATCGGCAGTGCCGAACCGTAAATCGGCAGGGCTGCATCTTGGCCGAGCCGTAAATCGGTAGGACCGAGCCGTAAATCCGCAGGGCAGCATCTTGGCCGAGCCGTAAGTCAGTAGGACCGAGCCGTTGGTCGACTGGGTGATGTCTTTGTCAAGCTACAAACTTTGAGCTCATTTGATACCCATTTTTGTGACTTATCTTCACCGTTTTTTGAGTAAATTTTTGAGCAGTTTTTTGGAAATTTTTGTGATGGGGCAAAAAGTTGGGTCATCTGATAGGGAAAGCGATCACCATTTTTGACTAATTTTTGTGAATTTTTGTGGTGGGATATCGAAAGGTGGATAATTGGGCTTGACATTTTTGTGACCAACTCCTTTGGTGTATAAAGGCTAGACCCTTTTCTCTACATACTTCTGACCATGAGTCATGATATGACATACGGACTATCTTTTTGTCTAATGGAGAAAACAAGTGAGGAGATTCGCCTTTTTTAGAAAGGTGACAGCACATGCTCCCACTATCCACAAAATTGCATAAAGTAGCTCTTCCCCTTTAATTAATCAATTTGTTTGCTTATTCAGACTTACGCAGCGCGGCTGAATCACGAATCAAATGCATCGTATTCAGGATGCTTGACAAGGTAGTACCGGGATGGTACGTGGTGTTGGGCCGAACTATTCGCTGCACCTAAATGAGCTTTAAGCTGACCAAGGTAGCCGACCCAAGTCGATTTTTATCATCAATGGTTATTTTTTAAACTGATGGGTCGACTTCAAGTACTCCAATTTGTCTTCTTCTGCTACTTTTAATTGATCTCACAATTCATTTTGAGCAACAGGCCAACTCAAGGTTATCACATGCCCGACATGTGATTTCTCCGAACACGTTGAGGGATGCTATAGTTCCGGGTCGAAGACTGTCATAGTCCCCGGACAGAAGATGGTTTGGAGTTCGGCATGATTCACAGAACCTGACCTAAGTGGCCGACCTGGCCCGCTGGCCTGGGTGGCCGACCCGAGAAGATCGTTTGCTGATCCAGGTGGCCGCCTTACCACAACAAATAAGGTGGCCGACCCGAGTGGAAGTTCGGGTGGCCGACCTAACTAATTCAGGCGGTCGACTGAGATATAAAATTGTTCATGAAAAACTTGCATTACTTACTTGTTTGCCCTCACTCTATTTTTTTGCTTCTCTTTGTAATTTTCTCGGTTTCCCAGATCTGATAAGATTGGACCAATCTGGTATGAGTGTTGATCAATATCTTCAAATGAATCTGCAATTTTTTATGATTCTATCTTGGTTCCAAGCCACTTGTAGTTCATCCTTTGTACAAGCGAACAATGATTTGAAAATCTTTAATCATCGGTGCTTCTTTTTTATTTGGAGGAAAGTTCAACCATTCCATTTTTTTTGTATATTTTCCCCTCTCCCTAATTGTATGCCCAATCTGCTTTGAGGAATTTTGCTTTGGCTAAAAACAATTGTTTTTGAAGCTCTGTTCGTTCACCGTGATGAACAACCACAATGAACACCCATTATCTTGTAATTTGTGTCATTGATGTCTGAAGATCCATCTCTAAAATAAAATGAAGATTAGATCTGGAAAAAATTGTATTTGGGAGTGGTTGATTTTTTGTGTGGATCTTCGTGAGCACAACCGTTTTCCCCACAGACGGCGCCAAATTGTTTCGGAATAAAAATGGGTTCCTGACCTTGGGCTTCACGGTTCTCCTCGGCTCCGGATGCATGACGACGGTGATCCTGCAAGGTGAACTCCGTGCCCGGGGGAACCCCGGGGCGGAGCCTCCGACGCCCAAGTCAGTAAAATATATGACTGAATATAGATATTTAGGGAGATAAGAAAGATAGAGAGACAATGGGTAGGAATATGTGTGAATGAATTGCCCCTTTTCCCCCTCACCCTAAGTGGGGTATTCATAGGAGGAAAGGATGTAGTGACATCACTAGGGTGATGTCACCCATGACATCAGCATGGTGATTTCAGTAGAGAGGTATCTCCGAGTCAGTTAATGACTACCCGTAAAGGGGTCGTCTGATAGGGGGTTCGGCCTCTAGGGTCGGCTAGGACCCAGTTGGACCTTCTCAGTCTCGAGAGTCGGGCCTATGCGTCTGGGGGTTTTTATCCCCCATCAGTAAATAATTAAATTACTAACGATTTATAAAACGATATCGAAAACTTTTAAAATATTTATAAGATACACAATTTAAAATAATATTTTTAGCAAATAATAAATAGCTAAAATTAGAAAACCGAAACTAAAATATTTACTACATACTACTACTCAAACATACGACATAAAATCGAGTAACGTCCTAAAGTTACCTTTAGTCGAAAACGTCAAGGTACTAGCCGCGTCAATCCGTCTCTCCAAGTTCTTATCAATCTGGTGACTACGAGCCAGCTTCGAGGCTTTTGCGGAGATCCGAACACGTATAGACACGGAAACAAAGAAGTCAGAATTAGAGAAGGTTGGAAAAAACTAGAGTTGACAAGGAAAACGTAGTAGAAATCACGAACAGGTCAAGAAGAACAACGGTATAGGTCGATAGAATCGAGTAATGACATCGACCTTAATAGAAATCAGATTATGAAGAACGAAGAAGGACGATAAGAAGAAGAAGAAGAAGAAGAAGAAGAAGAAGAAGACATAGAAACCTGATACAACGAGTAGCACAGTACAGACACCACAATAGCACCAGAAGAAAACACCAACGAAATCCCGAAACTTAAGCAAACAACAGGAACATTGACTTGATTTGAAAATGGAGAACAAAACGACGAGGGCAGAGGATGAACACAAGAGCGCATGTACGCAACAACAGTAGCAGATATCATTGACATCAGAATAGAAAAAAGAACGGCAAAATGACAAGAACCGACAACTCAGTGAGCAGGAACAAAACGAACATCAGGACAGCAATGAACGACAAAAGAGCAACAAACGAAGAAGAAATGAGGTAGATTAAGAAGGAGAAGGAGATCGAAGGGAAAAAAAAGATTAAATAAAAGGACAACAGCAACACAGCAGCGACTATAGTGCGGAAGAAAAAATACGAACAACAGCCACGAGAAACAACAACGATGACGGAACGAAAAGATGCGAAGAAGAGAAGAAAAGCAGCAATACAATAAGAAGAAGAGCTATAGCGAGCAGCAACACAAAACGACATCAGCATCAGCGGAAAGAATAAGGAACGGACAGCAGCCACACCTTTAACAGTAGCAGCACGAAAACAACAGGCAACAACAAAACGATGTCCGAAATGGAAGAAGAAGAAGAAGAAGAAGAAGAAGAAGAAGAGGAAGAAAACGGGAAAAGCAAGGGATTACCTTTTGACGAGTCCAAGTCGAAGAACAACAGTCCAGCAGCACGAACACGAACCAACAGCAGTAGTAGCGGCGTACAGTAGCAGCAGCGAAACAGAAGAGGCAGAACTCGACTAATAGCGACGACAGCAGCAGCAGCAGCACCAGGAGGGGGGTAAAGATGAAGGTTGGAGTAGAAGGAGAGAAGAGGGAGATGCTAGGGGAAAAGAACATAAGAAAAAAAAGATGGACGAAGAGGTGGAGGAATGGGGAGAGGAACCGCATAAATGGGAATATCGAGAGGGTTGAAGCATTGGGATGGAATGAGATCAGTGGAAACAAAAACAAAAGAAAAGAAAGAGGGGAAGAATGTAATTAAGGGGTTGAATTCAACTCATTAAAAAAATGAGGTTAAGTACTACGTACTAACGGAATAGGTGTCATTACAAGACGGGTTCCGAGGCGATAAGTTGATTGACCCACGAAATCAAGTTAAAATGAGTTAATAAAAGTAATAAATAATCGGACCGTCAAATAAAATGGGTAAATAAAGTATTTGAGACGAAAACGAAGTTTATAGAAATAAATAATTAGACGATGAAATAGTATTTCCCGATAAATAATAAATTTTCGATAAAGTGAATTAAATTGGTTTCTCGAGAAAAGAAAATAAATTCCCACTTGTACCCTCTAAGTTTTCACTTTTCCCAGTTGTACCCCTGCGTATAAGCAATTCCCAGCTGTACCCCTGAACTCTATTAATTACTCTCAACCGTGACTAAAGTAGAATTTGCCGTTAAGTATGGGTGTTAAGTGCCACCTTGCAGCCCTAATCTAATGATATGGCTAGTGACATGTCGGTCTACTTGGCTTTTGTCCTCATTAATCCCTAATTCACCATTTCCCCTCAATTTTTCCTCCAATTCTTTCCCTCCAATTCTCAATATTTTCCCTTCCAATTTTTTTTTCTATTTATTGTCTTCTTACTCTTACTTATTTACCTCTACAAACACTTCTCTATCTTCATCTCTCTCATGCTAACTATGAAGATGAAGACATTTTAGCAAGTCTTGATGCTATTAGTGATGAATTTCTAGGATTGAAGATGCACTTGAAAGAGTTGGTGTCAACTATGAAGGGTTTGAAGTACTTTAATGTTGCATTACTCATATATATTTGTTGTAGTACTTGCTTTAGTACCTCATTTCTCCTACAAATATTGCAAACTTGATTTCGAAATTCAAGTCTCTTAATGTGGTTATTTCTTACCCAACTTGTAGATGAAGATGACATAATGCAAAATAAGAGAGAAAAAAATGAGAGAGTGAGAGAGAAAAAGAAATAGAAGTGTTTGTAGAGGTAAATAAGTAAGAGTAAATAGGAAAAAAATAGGGAGGTAAAAGATTGAGAATTGGAGGGTAAGAATTGGAGGAAAAAATTGGGGGGAAAATGGGGAATTAGGGATTAATGAGGACAAAAGCCAAGTAGACCGACATGTCACTAGCCATGTCGTTAGATTAGGGTTTCAAGGTGACACTTAACACCCATACTTAACGGCAAATTCTACTTTAGTCACGGTTGAGAGTAATTAATAGAGTTCAGGGGTACAGCTGGGAATTGCTTATACGCAGGGGTACAACTGGGAAAAGTGAAAACTTGGAGGGTACAAGTGGGAATTTTCCAACTTAAAATAAACAAGCTTCGAGCCGAAAATAAAAATTCGAGGTTAAATATAAATAAATAAAAAGAATTTAGAATTTAAATTGCCAAGCCAGACTTTCGATAAGAATTAAATTAAATGTATAAAATAAATCAAAACAGAAATAAATATATGTTTTAAATATAAGAAGAGTTTCCGAGACAAATAGAATTTTAGGAGTTTGAAATGATTAAACGATAAATTCATTTTATAATAATTTTAAGAATTACGAGTTAAATCATAAACAAAACAAAAATACGAACATAATTTTAATTTAATTAAATTTTTAAAATCAGGGTTCTACAGTCACTAAAACGGTTGCCAAACCAAGTGATCTGACCTTTAAACATTTACAACCACATCTCGATCAATCTCGACGAAAACACAGATAATGTGCCCATATGTCTGGTGAGTACAACAAAAATCAAACTCAAATCGAAGACCAACACATCACCCCAAATGCGGGATCGTATCAGTCAATGACGACGTCGACCGTGCGAGTGGCCGCCACGAAAGGCGCGGGTGCGCGCGCGGATGACAACGTCCACAGATTTGTATTTGTTCGATCGATAGTTTTGACTTATATTCTCGATTATAGATAAGAGATATATGAGATTTGGTAGTTTCATTAGATATATTATGCTTCTTAACCGCAAGAGCGGGTTTTAGTGTGGTTGGGGAAATAAAATGAGAGGTGCCTTGACCCTTTATCAATATCTGCATGTTTTTCCTAGTCCGGTATTTTATGCAAATCCATTACCCGATTCCCCGACTCCCTGTAGCGCTTTTCTTTATTCTTGGTTATTCCTCACCTTGTTTAGCTTCATTAGTTAGTTATTTGTTGAATCTTTATAAAGCTTCTTCTAGATCCCATTGACATAATTGACCTAGACTCTCAAAACTCTCAACGACAGTTCTTGTGGTTCGATCTCGACTGTCGCTACTACGCTAGTTTAGTCGTTTTTATAAATGTGTTAATTTAAGGGGGCACGACAACCCATGAACTCCTACAAAATTAAGCATCGACACTTCATTATATTCTCTAATGGAAAGTGACATTCATTCACTAAATTATCCTCTATCTTACCATATAGCCCATTTTTTCTTTAGTTGTAGAAATGTTTATTTTTTCTAGTTGCCATATTTCACATGTTCTATTTATCGTCAAAAATTTCTATTTATTAAGTATGGCATGTATCTCCATTACTTTGTCTCTCTTGCTCCATTCATACTCGTAATTCTTTCGTTCATATATTCTCTTTAATATCTCTTATCAACATTGTGACATCATAAAGTGGATTGCACAAAAACATGACAAAATTACAAGAACCAACGTGATCAGAACATCGTGTTGCCTATATTTTGAAGAATCTTGAACCGATTCTAGGATGTGAGGAACCATGATCCATGATCATCATTTCTTTACCTATTCATGTGTGGCAAACGAACTTCATCACTAGCCTTTCGAGGACGTGCATTTATCAAATTATTCTATTATATATGAATCTAGATCATCTACACGTGGATGTACCTATGATTAATGTTATTTAGTCTCTGGACATAACAGTGACTGCAATGTGCCTTCAGTTCTAATAGCCACTCGGAAATAGCCCAACGACTAACGATTGCCACCAACCTCAAATAGAGTTGTTGACTCTTACTATGCAATCAAGGAAATGATAGTATTTCCCTCTTTGTAATATATTATAGATGTTGTGAGTATTTACCCTAAATAGAATAGATTACATTGCTTCCATATATTGTATAAATAACTAATTCCTTAACAATGTAATTCAACTCATGAAAATACAATATAACTAATACAATCTCCAATTTATCATGGTATCAGGCTAGAATTTTTTTTTGTCTCTTAAAACATATCGAAACACAACTCGACTCTTTCTCGAACAATGACGAACTCCGACGAATCGGAGGTTATCAATTCTGCTCAACAACAACAATTTTCAATCATTCTAGTCGAAAATACCGGTTCTAATATCACACAAATTGCTTTCAATGAGTCTAATTACGATGAATGGTCCCGTTCTTTCCATCTTGCACTCATCGCAAAAGGGAAGGAGGGATACATCGACGGAACCACCGTTAAACCTGCCGAATCCACTACAAATTTTTCCACCTGGAGGGCCACGAATGCCTTGGTAACAGGATGGATATTTAATTCCATCGAAGCAACGATTCGACGCACAATTTCGACTCGACCAGAAGCAAAGCAAATATGGCTCGATATCAAGAATCGTTTCTGTCAGGGCAATGATCCACGCATTTTTCAATTAGAAGCCAATTTAATTGCGTGTCGTCAAGGTCCGACTGAATCTTTGATGTCATATTATGGTCGAATGATCAAAATATGGGAGGATATCCTAATGTTTGATCCCCTGCCTACATGTGACTGTAATCCCTGCAAATGCAACTGGGTAACCAAAATGGATGCTAAACGGGAGAAGAAACGGGCTCGGAATTTTCTCATGGGTCTGGATGCAAGGTTTGATAACGCACGATCACAAATTATCGGTATCACCCCTCTTCCTAATTTAGGTCTTATATATAATATAAGAAGGTCTACGATCTTTATCTCGTTCTAATACTGAGTCCAACCCCGATGTTATGGCCTTTGCAACTCGTGTCTCTGATTCCACTCAAAATTCTGACCGTAGTTATAGTTGAAACTCTGACCGAAACAAGGGGGGAGGACGGGGTTCTGGTCATTCGCATAATAATGCCACCGTTATGAATTTTACTTCGACCAATCATCATACCGAAAACCCAAGACCATACTGTATTGCTTGTAAGCGAAATGGTCATAAATTTCAACTTTGTTATCGGGTAACGGGAAAATTCCCTGACTAGTGGGGCAATCGTCCCCGAGACCAAATTTATATCAACCCTGGTGACACCAACCTTAGTCGAGTATTTTTTGTTCCGGATGTTGAAGGTCGGGCTGCCTATGAAAGAAATCGTCAGAATAATGACCCTCTGCTCAACCTAGAGCCCATATGGTCTCTGGTTAGCAAGGAAATCTGGCTCCTATTGCTCCTTCTTCATTCTCTTTGCCGGTAATGGATAGTGTTGATTTCAACTCGTTATTAAATACTACGGATTTGGCCACAATCACTCGTTTATGGCAGGAACACAACTTTGCTCCGTCTACTAGTCACGATAACATTTCTAACACTCCGTTTTTATCTTGGATTATCGATATCGGGGCATCTAATCACATGTTAGGTTAATAACTCATTTTTCTAATATTCGATCTATTGCTCCTATTTCTGTCGGATTACCAAATGGTGACCTAACTCTCGCCACTCAATGCGGCAATATTAAATTTTCAAATCGCTTAATTTTAAAAAATGTTCTTTACGCTGCCAATTTAAGTTGTCATTTAATTTCCGTCTCAAAGTTACCAATGGATGATACTCTTACCATACAATTTTCTCACCAATTATGTCTTACAGGACCGTTCCTCAAAGACGGTGATTGGTGCGGGTGAGCAACAAGATGGGCTCTATTATTTGACTGGAATTCGGAATAATGAGTCGGCCAAAGCTTGTATGGTGGGAAAGACTGACTCTTCCGAGTTATGGCAACGAAGGTTGGGGCACTCTTCCGAGTTATGGCAACGAAGGTTGGGGCACCCTTCCTCACATGTTTTTCAATTTTTACCTTTTATTGATAATAATTCTAGTAAACATTTTCATACTCGGACTTGCGACGTTTGTCTTCGTGCGAAACAAACACGGGAACAATTTCATTTAAGCACGAATAAAGCTTTTTCTATACTTGATCTTGTTCATTGCGACCTATGGGGACCGTACTCCGAAAACGCTTCGTGTGGCTCCACCTATTTTTTAACTATTGTCGACGATTTTTCTCGATCCACATGGGTCTATCTTTTACGTAATAAAGGTGACACTCAACAAACTCTTCTAAATTTTTTTGCTATGGCAGAAAGGCAATTTAACAAGAAAATTAAAATTTTACGAAGTGATAATGGAAATGAATTTCGATGTCTTATAAAAAATTTCAATCAAAATGGTATAATTTTTCAAAATTCTAATGTAAACACTACACAACAAAACGGTCAGGTTGAACGAAAACATCGACACATTTTAAACATTGCCCGTGTGTAGACACCCGCATTTTGCCTGCTAGTGTCTATAGCAGTTCCCGACAAAACACCCGATGATGATCGGACGTCAACGTGACTTAATATGCTCGAATACGGACTCGGAATCAATAGTATCCGACGTGGGCATTTAGCGGAGTGCAAATCTCTCAAAACAGACCTCAAATCCAGGCCCAGTGGGTCGTTCCGAGCAAAATGAGACTAATTTGGGTCAAAACCGACACCAAAAATAATTCCCGTCTTTTAGCGACCGGGTCAAAACCCGGTCAAAGACAAAACCGTCTCAGAAATCAGCCAAGTGCATTCTCGAGATTTGCGCCAAGTTCAAAATCAGCCAAAATTAGCCAAATCAATCATAATCAATTAAGCATAAATCAAGGGCAATCACGCCCAAAATAGCCCGGCCTAATTGATCCACTCGGTCGAGTGGATTGGCCACTCGGTCGAGTGGAGCGTCAAAAAGCGGACCAGATTCATTTCTGAAGGCACTCGACCGAGTGCACTAGGGCACTCGATCGAGTGACCCTAGGTCGGGGGGTGAAGCCTATAAATACCCCCTTAACCCCATTCATTTCACAAGCTTTTCCCATGCATTCTACCCTACATTTTCAACCCTAATTCATTCATCCTCTCCCCACTTCAATCCTTAGTAACCCTAAGCGATACTATTCAAAAAACCGAGTCTACATCCATCACACATACACACACACATACATATTCAACACCCCGAGATCAAAACTCGTCAAAGACCCGAGAGCATCCTCTCCCTAACCAAACACACCCTAACTCACCCTACATATCTCGACACTCCCGCGCACACGCCGCTACTACGAGTTCGTTTCCGAGGCCATTAAGCATGTAGGTTGAGGGTGTCATCAAACCCCATTTTTTTTTCTCCTTTCCCTTTTTTTCGATTATATATGTATTATTATTATTATTATTATTAGTATTAGTACTATTATTATTAGTCGATATTAACGACACTAATATTTTATTTACTAACACTAACCTTTAATTTTGTGCATACTAACCTTTTATTTATTTTCGTTACTAACATTTTATTTATGTACTCTAACCACTAACATTATTTATTTATTTATTTATTTATTTACATTTCGTCATTAACAATTAATACCGCGTACATATATATATTAATACCAAAACTCGGTTTCAAATACGTTTGACTACGACGATCGCCTAAAGTCCGTCTAATCCCTTTACGAGCAACGACGGAGGTGGAGCCCTTTCGAGGAGCCCCGCCCCAATGTTCTCAAGGGCGTGACGTGATTGCAATCGGTCGTAGTTGAACGCATTCGATTCCATTTCAATTAGTACGAAACCCGTTGACACGAAAATCGACATCACATAATCCGAAAGGGTTAGTTTCGATGTCGTGACGTAGAGGGATATAATTTCGTCACTAATTCAAAATTCTTAATCTATAAAAACATAAATCGAGTAAATAAACCCACATTGGCACGTGATTATAAAAATTGACGATTTTTCGACAAATAGAAAATGTCCGACCAGGCCCACACGCGAGTCGCGCGACCGGCCATGCGACTCGCGGGCAGGCCTGTCCGGCCGAGACCATTTTTCCCATTTTCCCGACTTTCTACCCTTCTCGGTCCTTACATTTAATATGCGATCTTCGCGACATTTGACCATATTTCAAGACTCGTCTTTTCTTTGCGACTTTTAGTCAACGCGTGTAAAGGCCATCACGTGAACCCATTTTTCTAAAACTCATGCACATCACGACACTTAAAACGACTTTGATCGACGGTCTCACACTATTAATTTTTGTGTCGACGACTCTTTAGTCGTATCCGACACATAATTAATGTAGACTTCATTTCTCGAGGTGATAAGTCGGGACAAGACATCGAGGTTCGGGATCGGGTTAGAATCACGCCTAGGTCTCGAACCTCCGTCCTTTGATTAATATGCAATATAATGCGTAATTAATTAAGGTTGGTCCGTCTAGCTAATTCACGGTCTAGTTTATATTTATTATATACGGGTCCGTTTCTAGTTAGCATTTGCTGCTTATAATTCAATTATTCTATTTTATTGCTCGTCGTATTGTGAATTCCGGGTTGTATTCCGCCCGTGTAATTTGTAATTTATTTACGAGTTTTCTATTCTTGATGTTTGCCATTTATTGCCTTAAATGAACATCACATGCTAAATCACTTTGACGTGAATCAAGATGCATTAAATGACGTAGTTAACCAATAACTCACATGCTTAGCCCGAAAACGCTGTTTGCATATCATTTAATCGTTTTACTAACGCGCGTACACGAACACGAACGGTGTCTTAGTAGAGGCCGCCATGTGCGGGCGGGGTTGGGTGTCCTTAGTGGGCTTCCCAACACGTACCCTCACCCCTTACTCAGAACCTTTGGTTTCCGGATGTCCGAAACCCTTGGCGCACGAGAGTCATTCTTTACACGATACCGGTGTAGATGGTATCGGTATCGCAATGCAAAGGGACGGGCCCCATAAACTCTGAAATCGAAGTGGGCTTACTTTGTGTATAGCCCATGACGACATAGAGTGGGCTCGTATGGTTCCGAATAACCACAAAATTCGGTGGCGACTCCATTTTGACTTAAATTTCGAACCCGAGAACAATCTCACCACGAGATTCATTCGCCTACCCAAACCCGCGCGTGGCCGCGTCGGGGTGGACCTACGTCATGTCCACAATTTGGCGACTCCGCTGGGGATACCTGATGTACCACATGTCATCGGGGTTCCTAGGGTGAGACTCGAAGAGAAATCGTTCGAATATTAATGTACGCGCATTAGTTTAATGATTCATGCATAACCCAAATTTTGCCCGGGCCGGTTACTTGTGACCGACGTCCCACTATACCACGGTGCATTTCTACATGGGTGCGCTAAAGACATCGATGGTGGAACTCGTCTCGGTTTCGCGGCATGTCCTAAGACCAACTCGGCTTAGGGAGTCCGTCCTTCACACGAGAAAGCCATCGTTGTTGGTATAGACCCTATTTTGACCGACCGAGACTTAGTATAAAGCATACATAAGCGTCGTTATAATGCTTGCTTCTTGGTTTCCGTGTCATTTTTCAAAAAAACCGTCATTTCAAAAAATGCATCTTCCCAAAAATACCAAATTTTGAAAAACCCGAAATACTGTCCGTTTCGGGACCCGTCTTTTCAAAATATCCAATTTCAAAAACTCGGAATGCTGCCGAAATTTAGACTTACGATTTGACTCAAAATAGCCTATTTTTAGCCGGCATGCTTCCCATTTCAAATTTCGAATTTTCGATTCCCTTTCGACTTTCGAATTTTCAAAATTCAACTTCAATTTTCAAATCTTCAAAATTCAACCTCGATTTTCAAGTCTTCGAGATTCCATTCTCGATTTTCAAGTCTCCGAGATGCCGTTTTCGATTTTCAAATCTTCGGGATCTTTTTTTCGATTTTCAAATTTTCGGAAATTTATTTTTCGATATTCAAATTTTCAAAATTCCAAATATTCAACTTATCAAAAAAAAACTCGGCCCTGTCGGCATGCTGCCAATTTCAAAAGACGGGATCGCCTCCTCAATTTTCAAAACGCGAAATTACTCGCAACCATTCTAACCTTTCAAAATGCCCGATCCTATTGGTCCACTGCCAATTTCAGGACCGTCCTCTCAATTTTCAAAATTCAATCATTTTTCAAAAACCTTCCTTATTATAGGACCTACCGTAATTCGTGTTTCGGGTCTTTTCGTAATTTGTCGAAGGTCTATAGCGTCGAAACTCCGTCGATCCTACATCACGAGTTTCTTCCCCATCCTAGTCCGCCTTTTCCTAAAGGCATAACCGACCAACACGAGTCATACACTCGTAAATGGAAGGTTCGTCTGAACACTCGAGTCCTAACTAGAAAGTCACACGCGATCTTTCCCTCCGACAGGACGGTCCCCACGACCTTTCCTAGGGGAATTTTGCCCGTCTTTCAATCCGTTAGTCGAGTCATCCCAATTCAAGTCCTTTAACTTTAGGGTCTACCCTAATCACAGGGTCTATCCTTATTCAAGTCAAGTCAAGGGTCTCTAGCGTCGAAACTCTGCCGATCTTACATCACGAGTTTCTTCCCTTACCCCGTCTGCCTTTTCTCGAGGCCGAGTCAACCTTTTACAAGGCATAGCCCTGTAGCAAAAGGTTTGTGGTCCTTACATCTAAGGGTCACTCGTCCGACACTCGAGTCTTAGCAAAACCTTCAATCTCACTCGGGGGCTACCCTTCAGCAGAGCGATCAATCACGGTTGCTCTAAGGGTCATGTCCTACACGTGGTGTCTTACGTGTGTCACTTTCGAGTCACTCAGATGCCGCACCATCTGAGTCCTATCAGAGTCTTCAGTCTCACTTGGGGGCTGTCCTCCACCCGAGCATTCGACCACAGTCACCTTAAGGGGTACCTTACGTTCATCATACACCGGCGTCCTTATGATGTCTTCTTCGAGTCGTACCTATGCTACGAACACCCGAGTCTCCTAGGTTTAGGTCGCCACGGTTGGTCCAAACACGTGACGCGGTCAAACACGGTCGCCCCATTTTCGGACTTACCCTCGTGCAGCTTGAGTCTCATCGTCGAGTCCAAGCCAGAGTTGTTACCTCGTCTAGGTCAACGTTCGAGTATCCCGGTCCAAGAGTCTTTGTCGACCCGTCACCCCGGGCCATGTCTAGTTTGACTCCCTCTCTTGCATTCGCGCAAAGTCGAGTTTAGGCGAGTCGTGGCACCTGTCGTTTTCTCCAATCAAGGACCTTACCAAAAAGAAACGACCAACCAAGTATCCGAAAGTCCGGATTCGATTCGAGTCTAAGTCTGAGTCCGAGTCTAGGATATCCTACATCCTCATTTCAAAGTCAGAGTCAGAGTCAACTGTATTCTGTCCTCTTTTCAAAATTCAATAAAATCAGCTTTTCTATCTCTCATATATGCTTTCCTTATGTGTTTCCGAGAACATGATGAACACCATCATACACTGTGAGCACATGCACGTGACTATTATAGGCACATCTATAATAACTGCAGGAACTGAGACCCACGTTTTCCTTTACCTGTTCCATGTCTGGTATAGAAAGCCACAAAACTACCCTTAACAGGAGCAGTATCAAATCCTATGACAAATCTAGGTAGTCTCCTAGTTTGTGTTCAAGACGGGAGGCAAGCCCATTTCCCACAATAAACACCCCTCCAGTAAAACTGACCAATCCCTACCTTAAGTGTTAGTCTGACCAGAAGGAAAAAGAAGCATCGTGACTCTATAGGCTTGATGCCAAAAATACCCAACTCGGGACGATGCTCCCACTAAGCCTGCTCGGAATTATGATGACAATACCGAGATCCAAATCACCATGCTTACCGTAGAGTACTCCACCGCGAGTTGCACTCACCAACTAGGCTTGCTCCTTACAAAGGTTTAGCTCCACAAGCCTAATCCAACCGATGGGCCCACCCCCATATCCACCCACAACATCAAAGGGAGGGATAGCCGTGAAAAAAAAACTGGACAAAAAAAACAGAAGTCCAAAGAAAAAAAAAAAAAAAAGGCCGATACAAAAGAGCTGGCCATGACCAAAAAAAAAACTCTCAACATCCCTCGACCAGATACGATCAATCCCTTGACTGGGACACAGTCAACTCGAGTGAAAGATCCCACGACCGGGGCTAAGAGGTCAACCCAAAAAAAATTCAAATACCCATGACCGTGGTCAACGTTCAACTCAAGTGAAAGCTCCTTGACCAGGGTACGATCAATTATCGATGCCCATACCATCCAATAGGGGAGAGATAATCAAGCTGGTCAGCTAACACCACATCTAGCCTTCCCACATTACAACCCTCAAGACCTTCCCGAGACCTAGGCTAAGAGACAGCCCGGAATTTTGAGGATTCAAGCTCCATAGGATACCCTAACCATTAGGGCCAGACATGGAAATCAGATCCCGCATTATCAACCTACCGCGATTGAAGTTCGAGTCATTTTTACTCGACTTCCCCCTTTCCTACCACATTACAATACCTTACCCTCGAAGCCTTAGCTCCACAAAATCGAGCTCCAGATTTCAAAACATTAAAGCCACTTGCGACCTAGCTCCACATTTCCAAAAACATTCAAACCAGTTACCAACCCCAAACACGGGAACTCAACCTGCGGTCGGCATAGAACATGCCCAAATAGTTCACACCACCTCTGGGGGCTACCCCGGAGAACGCTCACAGTCAAGGGATCAATATCCTAACTGTCCTAGCCCTTTGATCAAGACATCATTGGGAATGCACCTAGCCTACACCGTCGATACAGGCTAGTTACACACAAAGCCCTAATAAACTAGGCACCATAATATATCTTCCAATCCACTGAACTACGGCTTGGTTTGATTTCACTACACGTGAATACGTAGGCAGCCTTTCAACAAAGGCACAACCACCCACATTGACACAAATAAAAAAAGCACCATCATTCCTATCACGACACTGTCATGTTCTCAACAGTTAGCTTTGTCGTCCTGGGGGCTTCTCTTAGACAGAAGTTCTCCATCCACTCACATAATCCAAAAGACTTTCAAAATCTAGCCTCCTTTCTATAGAGTGTCCTAGTACTCGGCTCAGTCAAAGACGAGAATCCGTCAGGGACTCGAAGCAACACCCATTTTGGGACTATACCCCAAAACCAAAGATCCAAAAGGGCACCAGACTATAACATTGCTACTACTAAGTCCTGTCGTTACAGTCTCGTTACAGACTACTGCAGCCACCCTATAGCACATCCTTCTCATTTCGATGTTCGACTGTGTTGCCACTCGCCTAGGCTACGGAATAGCGCAGCTTAAGAGTCTTGTCATCTTAGGTGGCCCACCCCCCTACCGAGTCACAATCCAACCCCTCGAGAGTCCAAGTCGTGTCTGTCAACTCGTCGTCCTGTCACGTCCAGAGTCGAGTCTGTCGGTACCTCCCTCCTCAAATTTTCACTTCAAAGTTTGCAAAACTTAGCCATTTGATAAAATCCTTTTCGACAAGGTCAAATTTCGGTCTATTTAAGCTGCAAATTTCTTTTCTACCCCTTTCAATTTTGAAAACCTATCTCCTAGCACGTGAGTTGCTTTCAGGATTTCGATTTCAAAACTAAGCAAAAACCATTTTCCCCAGCGCAAGTCAGTCTATAGATGCTAACTGCATTTCCTATGTGTTATCTTGCTACATACCATGCCTGCTATTTCTGCCTATGTATCTAACATTTCAGGTACCAGCTAGTACTTCCCAACGGAACAACAAAGGCGGTGTTTCCCCTGGAATGCTACATCCAAGACGTGATGTGTCGGCATACGGGTACACCCAAGACTTCAGAAGCAAGTCCCCGCGCAGCTACTTTTCTCCCCAGCGAGAGTCTGTGTTTTGTCTATGTGTTACATACAAGTTGTTATGTGTCAGCATACAGGTACACTCCAGACTTCAGAAGCAAGTCCCCGCGAAACTATTTAATTTCCCCAACGGAGTCAGCTTTCCCCGGTGTGCTACATCCAAAGTGCGATGTGTCGGCATACGGGTACACCTACGCCCCGAAAGGCAAGTTTTACTCCCCACGGAGCATCATCATCAGGTCAGGTACGACTCAAGGCTTCAAAAGCAAGCCCGTACAGATCACATATTTCCCCAGCGGAACGCCCGAGGCGGCATTTTCCCCGAAATGGTACGGGATGGGCCCACATATAGGCACGCCTAGGACTTATGCAACAAGTCTGACTCCCCGCGGAGCTATCATCATCAGGACAGGTATGACTCTCTGCTTATGGCTGGCGAGCCCTTCACGCAAGTCTACTGGACTATAAACGACCCGACCGGAAGGCTGCCAGGTCGTAATCCTCGATTGGCCTGGTAGCTACTCTGACTTTCGCCTTGTCCAAGCCTCAGTCAGAGTGGGGGCTCTGTAGACACCCGCATTTTGCCTGCTAGTGTCTATAGCAGTTCCCGACAAAACACCCGATGATGATCGGACGTCAACGTGACTTAATATGCTCGAATACGGACTCGGAATCAATAGTATCCGACGTGGGCATTTAGCGGAGTGCAAATCTCTCAAAACAGACCTCAAATCCAGGCCCAGTGGGTCATTCCGAGCAAAATGAGACTAATTTGGGTCAAAACCGACACCAAAAATAATTCCCGTCTTTTAGCGACCGGGTCAAAACCCGGTCAAAGACGAAACCGTCTCAGAAATCAGCCAAGTGCATTCTCGAGATTTGCGCCAAGTTCAAAATCAGCCAAAATTAGCCAAATCAATCATAATCAATTAAGCATAAATCAAGGGCAATCACGCCCAAAATAGCCCGGCCTAATTGATCCACTCGGTCGAGTGGATTGGCCACTCGGTCGAGTGGAGCGTCAAAAAGCGGACCAGATTCATTTCTGAAGGCACTCGACCGAGTGCACTAGGGCACTCGATCGAGTGACCCTAGGTCGGGGGGTGAAGCCTATAAATACCCCCTTAACCCCATTCATTTCACAAGCTTTTCCCATGCATTCTACCCTACATTTTCAACCCTAATTCATTCATCCTCTCCCCACTTCAATCCTTAGTAACCCTAAGCGATACTATTCAAAAAACCGAGTCTACATCCATCACACATACACACACACATACATATTCAACACCCCGAGATCAAAACTCGTCAAAGACCCGAGAGCATCCTCTCCCTAACCAAACACACCCTAACTCACCCTACATATCTCGACACTCCCGCGCACACGCCGCTACTACGAGTTCGTTTCCGAGGCCATTAAGCATGTAGGTTGAGGGTGTCATCAAACCCCATTTCTTTTTTCTCCTTTCCCTTTTTTTCGATTATATATGTATTATTATTATTATTATTATTATTATTATTAGTACTATTATTATTAGTCGATATTAACGACACTAATATTTTATTTACTAACACTAACCTTTAATTTTGTGCATACTAACCTTTTATTTATTTTCGTTACTAACATTTTATTTATGTACTCTAACCACTAACATTATTTATTTATTTATTTATTTATTTACATTTCGTCATTAACAATTAATACCGCGTACATATATATATTAATACCAAAACTCGGTTTCAAATACGTTTGACTACGACGATCGCCTAAAGTCCGTCTAATCCCTTTACGAGCAACGACGGAGGTGGAGCCCTTTCGAGGAGCCCCGCCCCAATGTTCTCAAGGGCGTGACGTGATTGCAATCGGTCGTAGTTGAACGCATTCGATTCCATTTCAATTAGTACGAAACCCGTTGACACGAAAATCGACATCACATAATCCGAAAGGGTTAGTTTCGATGTCGTGACGTAGAGGGATATAATTTCGTCACTAATTCAAAATTCTTAATCTATAAAAACATAAATCGAGTAAATAAACCCACATTGGCACGTGATTATAAAAATTGACGATTTTTCGACAAATAGAAAATGTCCGACCAGGCCCACACGCGAGTCGCGCGACCGGCCATGCGACTCGCGGGCAGGCCTGTCCGGCCGAGACCATTTTTCCCGTTTTCCCGACTTTCTACCCTTCTCGGTCCTTACATTAATATGCGATCTTCGCGACATTTGACCATATTTCAAGACTCGTCTTTTCTTTGCGACTTTTAGTCAACGCGTGTAAAGGCCATCACGTGAACCCATTTTTCTAAAACTCATGCACATCACGACACTTAAAACGACTTTGATCGACGGTCTCACACTATTAATTTTTGTGTCGACGACTCTTTAGTCGTATCCGACACATAATTAATGTAGACTTCATTTCTCGAGGTGATAAGTCGGGACAAGACATCGAGGTTCGGGATCGGGTTAGAATCACGCCTAGGTCTCGAACCTCCGTCCTTTGATTAATATGCAATATAATGCGTAATTAATTAAGGTTGGTCCATCTAGCTAATTCACGGTCTAGTTTATATTTATTATATACGGGTCCGTTTCTAGTTAGCATTTGCTGCTTATAATTCAATTATTCTATTTTATTGCTCGTCGTATTGTGAATTCCGGGTTGTATTCCGCCCGTGTAATTTGTAATTTATTTACGAGTTTTCTATTCTTGATGTTTGCCATTTATTGCCTTAAATGAACATCACATGCTAAATCACTTTGACGTGAATCAAGATGCATTAAATGACGTAGTTAACCAATAACTCACATGCTTAGCCCGAAAACGCTGTTTGCATATCATTTAATCGTTTTACTAACGCGCGTACACGAACACGAACGGTGTCTTAGTAGAGGCCGCCATGTGCGGGCGGGGTTGGGTGTCCTTAGTGGGCTTCCCAACACGTACCCTCACCCCTTACTCAGAACCTTTGGTTTCCGGATGTCCGAAACCCTTGGCGCACGAGAGTCATTCTTTACACGATACCGGTGTAGATGGTATCGGTATCGCAATGCAAAGGGACGGGCCCCATAAACTCTGAAATCGAAGTGGGCTTACTTTGTGTATAGCCCATGACGACATAGAGTGGGCTCGTATGGTTCCGAATAACCACAAAATTCGGTGGCGACTCCATTTTGACTTAAATTTCGAACCCGAGAACAATCTCACCACGAGATTCATTCGCCTACCCAAACCCGCGCGTGGCCGCGTCGGGGTGGACCTACGTCATGTCCACACCGTGCCCTTTTATTTTAAGCGAGTTTACCTTTATATTTTTGGGGTGAATGTGTTCTTACTGCGGTTCATTTAATTAATCACACTCCAACTCCTCTTCTTGACGGGAAAACTCCATACGAAATGTTATTTAATAAACCTCCACCTATGGAGAATCTCCGTATTTTCAAAATTCCAAATTCCAACCTTAAAGATTTTGTTCAACCAAAACGCTCATCTTCTCATGTGCTCACCGTGTCACCAATATCGTCAGGTACTAATTATCCTATTTCCCATTATATTAATTATGCTAAGTTTTCTCCTAATCATCAAGCTTTCTTGTCGGCCGTGACTAAACATCACGAGCATAGTTCTTTTAAAGATGCAGTACAGGTTTCCGAATGGCAACAAGCTATGCAAATCGAACTAAATGCTCTCGAACAAAATCGCACTTGGACCCTCGAGCCGTTACCTCCCAACAAAACGGCAATAGGCTCCAAATGGGTATACAAGATTAAATATAATGTCAACGGTACGATCGACAGATACAAAGCCAGATTGGTTGTTATGGGGAATCATCAAGTTGAAGGGGTCGATTACAACGAAACATTCGCTCCCACAGTCAAACTTGTTACGGTTCGGACCCTACTTGCTATTGTTGCTGCCAAACAATGGACTTTCCATCAAATGGACGTTCACAACGCCTTCATTCACGGTGATCTCAGCGAAGAAGTTTACATGAAATTACCTCCGGGGCTCACCGCACCTAAAGATGGCTTGGTATGCCGTCTCCGAAAAATCATTATACGGGCTACGCAAGCTCCACGGTGCTGGTACTCTAAACTTGCTTCCGCATTGATTAAATACAACTTCAAACAGTATCCGAGCGATCACTCTCTTTTTTCGATGACCACATCTAACTCGGATATCCATGTTCTCGTCTATGTTGACGACCTTGTCATTTGTGGCAACAATAACAAGGTAATTACGAATTTTAAAGATTATCTAAGTCGATGCTTTCACAGGAAGGACATAGGACTCCTCAAATATTTTCTTGGTCTTGAAATCGCAAGAAACAACTCGGGAATTTTTGTCTCTCAACACAAGTACGCACTTGATATACTTACCGAAACAGGTCTCCTAGAAGCAAAACCTGCTCATATCCCCATGGAACCAAATCATCGATTGGGACTTGTGGACATGACATAGGTCCACCCCGAAGCGGCCACGCGCGGGTTTGGGGGGGCGAATGAATCTCCATATGAAATGGATCGAAATGAAATTTAAATCGAAGTGGAGTCGCCACCGTACTTTGTGGGAGTTCGGGCCCGTTCGAACCCACTCTATGTCATAGTGGGCCATGCACAAAGTATGGCCCATTTCCGATGTCAGAGTTTATTGGGTTCGTCCCTTTGCATTTGATACCGATGCCGACATTATCGGATATCGTGTATTGAATGACTCTCGTGCGCCAACGGTTTCGGGCATCCGAAAACCGAGGTTCTGAGTAAGGGGTGAGGGTACGTGTTGGGAAGTTCACAAAGAACACCCAACCCCGCCCGCACATTAGCGGCCTCTACTAAGATATCGAATGACGTTTTAATACGCGTGTTAGTAAAACAATGAAATGATATACAAACATTGTTTTCCCTAAGCATGCGAGAGTTGAACGGGTTGCTAAGTCGATTTAATGCATCTAATACTAACGTCAAAGTTATAATTAGCATGCGAGGTTTATTTTAGTACAATAAAATAAATAACGGAACATAAAATCTACAAAGATGGAAACAAACATGTTAGTAACGGTATAACGATAATAACGGTTTGCGAGTAATGTAAAAATGCTATAGAATGATGTAAATAACATGATGCATGGTTTTGAAAAATCGACGATTTCAATGAATCAGACATAAATATTGTATGATTTATGCTCGATTCGGACTTTGATACTCGTCGTATCCGACATTCGATTATTGAATCGATATCGAATATTTAGAGCGAAATCTAAAAAAATACGCTTGTAAGTCGCTTTAAATTAACTAAAACGAAATAGGTTATCTCCGTGTTTATAGTGTCGCAATTAATTCTTTCGAATTATGTGATCACTATTTTTAGCATCAATGAATTCGTATTAGTTAGATTTATTGACTAATTCTTTTAGGCACGATATTCGACTATAGAGTCGGTATTGCATCTAAAGAAATATATTTTGCTTGTTTGATTAGATTCGAAAATAGATTCCCTCCGCATCCCGATATCGCAATTATTCCTTGCGGATTATGTGATGTCGGATCCGCATCAATAGGTTTCGGTCTAATCTAAAAAGGAATCGGACGCGTTTAAAGGGGAATATTGGGATCCCATCATGCCTTTGAGTGTTTAGGGCGGGTGTGGACATCAAATAGGTCCACCCCGACGCGGCCACGCGCGGGTTTGGGGAGGCGAATGAATCTACATATGAGAATGGATCGAATTGAAATTTAAATCGAAGTGGAGTCGCCACCGAACTTTGTGGGAGTTCAGGCTCGTTCGAACCCACTCTATGTCGTAGTGGGCCGTGTACAAAATACGGCCCATTTCCGATGTCAGAGTTTATTGGGTTCATCCCTTAGCATTTGATACCGATACCGTCACTACCGGTTATCGTTTATTGAATGACTCTCGTGCGCCAACGGTTTCGGGCATCCGGAAACCGAGGTTTTGAGTAAGGGGTGAGGGTACGTGTTGGAAAGCCCACAAAGGACACCCAACCCCGCCCGCACATTGGCGGCCTCTACTAAGATATCGAATGATTTTTGAATACGCGCGTTAGTTGAACGTGAAAATGATATGCAAAGATTATTTTCCCTAAACATGTGAGAAATTGAATGGGTTTCTATGTCAATTTAATGCAACTAATTCTAACGTCGAAGTTAAATTTAGCATGTGAGTTCATTTTAGTACAATAAAACAAACAATTAAATCAACAAGAAAAGGGACAAACGGTTAGTAGCGGTATAATGATAATAACGGTTTGCGAATTATGGAATGATGTAAATATGAAGATGCATAGTTTCAAAGAATGACATTCACGTGATAGATTAGGCACGTGTTGACTTGAGTCACGAAAAAACAATAACGAGACTCGAATGACCTTGTAGAACTCACGGTTTTGTCGTGATAAAGGGCCACTCGACCGAGTCATTGAGGGACTCGACTAAGTGGACCTCTGAAAAGTGTTCTGTCTCAATTTCAAGACCCTACTCGATCGAGTTATTGACCAACTCGACCGAGTACGTTGCCACTCGACCGAGTCATTGTGAGACTCGACCGAGTGGAGGTCGTCAGAACCTTCTGTCTCGTTTTTGGGGTGCCACTCGACCGAGTGGGCTAGGCACTCGATCGAGTGCCCCCTGTACGAACCAGGGTTCGCTCGCAATTTTGTTAATGATTCCGAAATTGCTTTTGATTTTTGCTAAATTTATGACTTTGTTGAATCGGGCATAAATATTGATTAATTTGTGCTCGATTCGTGTGTATGATACTCGTCATATCCAACGTGCGATCATTGAATTGACATCGGATATTAGAGCGAAATAAAAGTTGATTGCTATAAGTCATTTTTGAATCAACCAAGAAGATATAAATTCCCTCCGCGTTTATGGCGTCGCATTAATTCTTGTCGAATTGTATGACGTCCATATTAACATCAACGAGAAATCGGGTTGGTTTGATTATTTGACTAAGTCGTTAGATTCGACATCCAATTATGGAATTGGTATCGAACCTAAAGATTGACACTTGAATAAAAAGACTTGATTCCCTCGGCTTCTCCGACATCGTAATAAATCCATAGGGATTATGTGATGTCGGATCCGCGTCAATAGGCTCGACCCTTATTAAAAGATGCTCGATTTGAAAGATAGTTTTGTAATCAACGATATATGCGATTAGATAATAATGATGCAAACGAAAACAAGAAAATATTGTTTAAGTTGACTCGTTTCAATAATCAAGTGCTAGGGTGTCAGAATAAGCGACCGGCAACGCTGTGTGCAGTACCCTTGTATATTCGGGTTTCCTTATTCTGACATCCTTCGCGCTCGACACAAATCCACGAGTATTTTAGTGTTTTGTACTAATAATACTATCGATATTAGAACGTGATGGTAAAAAAAATAATAAAAAAACGAAGAGAAGGAGGAAGATAACGAGAGGGAGAAGAAAAGGGGTTTTTGCACCCTCAACCTACATGTTTCTTATGCTCGGACGGAACTCGTAATGGCGGCTTGCACGAGAGTATTGAGTATGTAGGCTAAGTTGTGGTGGTTAGGGTTTTGATTCCTAAACGCTAGGGTTAGGGTTTTCTAGTGTAGTACTAGAATTTGATTGGGGTAGAATTAGGGTTTTTAAGGTTTCGAAAAAAGTGTGTAAAGTTGTGTTGCATGGGGTGTTTATATAGGCTAGCTATGCACACCCGGCTAGGGTTACTCGACCGAGTAAGTGGCTGACTCGGTCGAGTTGCCCATTGTGCCAGCAGTCGGGCTCAAACGAGGGCCCACTCGATCGAGTGGGCTGAGCACTCGATCGAGTGGCTCAGCTGGGTCGCGCGGGTCCATTGTTTTGGACCGTGGATTGGATATTTGATGGGTTTTATTTTTGAGTTTGACTTTTGAATGTTTGAATGGCTGTTTTGTATATCTCGGAAACGACTTTGACCGGGGTTGACCCAATCGCAAAAAAGTCGGTTTTATTTCCGGTGTCGGTTTTGGCCCAAATTAGTCTTGTTTGACTCGAAACGGTCCACTGGGCCTAGATTTGAGGTCAGTTTTGTGAGATTTGTACTCCATAAGTGCTTTAAGCCAACAACTAATGGTTTTGAGCCCATATCCGAGCGCGTAGAAACACGTTAGCGTCCGATCATCATCGGGTGTTTTTTGGAAACTACCATAGACACCTGGCAGTCAAAATGCGGGTGTCTACAGCGCCCCCACTCTGACTGAGACTTGGACAAGGCGAAAGTCAGAGTAGCTACCAGGCCAATCGAGGATTGAAACCTGACAGCCTTCCGATCGGGTCGTTTATAGTCCATTAGACTTGCGTGAAGGGCTCGCCATCCGTAAGATAGAAGTCATACCTGAGCTGATGACGATAACTCCGTGGGGAATTGGACTTGTCGCATAAATCCTGGGTGCGCCTGTATGTAAGCTCATCCCGTGTTATTCCGGGGGAAAATGCCACCTAGGGCCTTCTGCTGGGGAGATGCAGTGGGTTGCCTGGTCCCTGTTTGAGTCGTACCTGTATAAGTCACATAAAGTTTGCATGCAACACGTAGGTAGTAAAATGACTCGCGCTAAAGAAAATGATTTTTGAATTTTTTGAATTTTTGAAAATTTTGATATTTTGGATTTTTGAAATTTGGAATTTTTAACTCCTAAGACAATTAGGAATGTTCGGGATGATTATTCCGTGCTAGTATCGAGGCTAGGCTTGTGGCTTGGTTCCGTTTAGGATTAGGAAACTATTGTGATATGGAAAGAGGGCTATAGAATTAATACTATAAATACCCCTCCCTTGCCCTTTATTTTCTCTTAATCTCTTCCACAATTCCTCCCTTCTCAAAAGAAAGTCTTTTTATTTCTCTCAAGAAAATAGTCATGGGAATCGATAGATTGACCGTGATGCTGCAGGAATGGTCCCGACGCTTCAGGGATGTTGATAGGGTGGCTCTCAACCAGACGAGTATTACTCAATTGTACCCATTTTGTCAGATGCAGGTTGATCGCTATTTTCTGGATGCCTGCCTGTCTTACTGGGATGACATATATATATCATGTCTTTGCCTTTCCTCGAGGAGAAGTTTGCCCTTTACCCGAGGAGATTGCTGCTGTGGGAGGGGGGAAGCCGATACTTCGTCCTGCCATCCCGTATTCAATTTATGACCCAAGGAGGAAGCTTCGAGAGTTTTTAGGGCTTTCCCATAACGAGGTATCCCATATGATGGAGGGTGATAATATTTCTCCGATCGAATTGGCTGAGAAATTTATGAATCCTCTCGATGTCCGGGTCCGACCGGCTCACAGCCGTAGGGCTTTTTCTTTCTGCATGCTCCTTGTTTATGCCTTTGAGGGTCACATGGATTTATTGTCTTGTATGGGTAACGCCCGCCTCCTAACCGTGGTTGATTTGATGGAGACGGAGTACAGCCCGGCTTGGCTGATCACGGATGAAATTATCAAGGTCTAGATAATCGCAAGAGGGATTCGTTGGTCCGTCTCACTGGAAGTACCCGTTTGCTGCAGGTATGTTACTTTGCATTTTATTTTTCCCAATTTCTTGATTTTTAATTTTTTTTCGCGACTTTTCTGCTGCAGTGGGCACTCGATCGAGTCACCCTGGCACTCGGTCGAGTGCCTTCGTAATAAGCCCCTTGTTCGTGTTCAAGGGTACCACTCGATCGAGTGTCCCAGGCACTCGACCGAGTGCCCTTAGGCGGACGCCTATTTCGCCTCGGGAACTCATGTTTTGTTTCCTTTTTCAGATTTGGCTATATGAGAGGCTATCAGTGATAGATCCTCCTCTTGATGCGAGCAACTACCGTCATAACCAGTGACGAGGAGACGGGCCATTGATTTTTCTCGTCAGATTAACCAGAAGTATTGGGACGAGGTGTTGTCTTTTCACAGTGGCCCGTTAATTCGATGGGTAGTGCCGTGGTGGCCCATCTATCTTTGGACTGGCTTGGACCCGAGTGACAGAGCCCGCTATCAGGTAATACTATCTTTTAGGCAGACAGTTCACATTTACCCGGATCGCATACTAAGGCAGTATGGGTGGACCCAGCGAATCCCCGAAGTTGAAGCAGTTGTGAGTGACCCTACCCAACTGACTGACGTGATGTGTGATAACTGGATGCAAAGATGGTACACCCGGCATACTTGGCCTATTTCCAAATCTCATCACTCGACCTGGGTTTCAGTTTCATACATGAAGTGGACTAAAGCAGGTGATGCCAAAGCCCGAGCTGCTCTGAAGGTTGATGAAGCTTTCGACCTGCTGCGAAGGGAGCAAGCTAAAGACAACAGGGGATTCTTTGATGAAGGTGACACCCCGGCTACTATGGTCCGATTAATGTCAGGTTCAAAGAAGAAAACCAAGACTCTAGCTGGAGGGTCTAGTGCTAAGGGTGCTTGGAGGAAAGTGAGCCCCCAGACTGACTTGGAGAGGAGACTGGGCCCAAAACTAGCCGTGCAGGACCGACTTGGCCCACGGGATAGGCTACCTGAGCACGTACGGGCTCGACTTGGGCCAAAGACTGTGGCAGAAGACCCGTTGTCAAAGAAACGGGTTCGTGCTAAGGAGGTTCCCCTTGTGATTAGGGAACGCTCGCCTCCGCCCCGGCGACCTCGGGCTCCCCGCGACCCAAAGGACAAAGGAAAGGGCAAGATGTCGGGATATTAGCCTCCTTTGTTTTATTATTTAGATATTATTACTATTTTTTGATGTGATTTTTTTGTGGGTGTTTTGTCGTTTTGGCGTTTTTTTTTTTTTTGTAATTCTCGAATTCATCGGTTTTAATAAAAGACATATTAATGAATACCGTTCCCGTCTTTTCGTTTATTGCAGTGGTTGTACCCTTTTGAGGGGTTGCCTACGTATCCACAATTCGCGGAATCAAACCAAACGTAGTTCAAAAGAATGATTTGATTTTTTGCAATTTTCAAAATAAATCAAGACTATTAGTTCGAAATGCGCGATAGTAGAATAATTAATTCTAACTTATTGACTTGTCTATAATTTTTTGAAAATTTATAAAAAAAAAAAGATTAATTTTTATAAACTTTTGCAAATGACATTGAGGCGGAGGTTTATGGGTAGTAGTGCTTCAGCTGGTCCAAGTTGGTTGGGTTGACGAACTCGTTCCCGTCCAAGTCCATCAGCATCACCGCTCCTCCTGATAGGACCTTCTTGACTAAGTATGGCCCAGCCCAATTGGGTTTGAATTTCCCTCTTGGGTCAACCGGTAGTAAGGCACGAACCGATTTTAGGACTAAATCCCCTTCTTTGGTGTTTCTGGGCCTAACTCTTTTGTTGAAAGCCCGTTGGATCCTCTTTTGATATATTTTGATATTGTTGAGGGCCCGGGATCGCCGTTCGTCTAAAAGGACTAGCGAATTGTATCGGGCTTGGACCCAATCTGCTTCCGGTACTTGGCTTTCAAGTAAAATTCTTAGGGATGGTACTTCCAACTCGACCGGTTGGACCGCCTCCATTCCGTATGTCAGATAATATGGAGTTGCCCTGGTTGCGGTGCGAATTGAAGTCCGGTCCCCCAGAGAGCAAAAGATATCTTGTCGGGCCAGTCCCGGTAATTCTCAGCCATCTTTTTAAGTATGGTGACAATCGTTTTATTGGCCGCTTCTACCGCTCCGTTTGTTTGCGGACGGTAGGGAGAAGATGTATGCCTTTGAATTTTGTATTTTACTAGCAGCGCAGCAGTTTCGGCTTGGAAATGGGTCCCGTGATCACTGATGAACTCATGCGGGATCCCGTATCGGCATATGATCTTGTTCTGGATAAATTTGGCTACGTGCTTGGCGTTCAAGACACGGTATGACTCGACTTCGATCCATTTGGTGAAATAGTCGATGGCCACCAAAATGAAGTAATGACCTCCCGTCCCGGAAGGGTGCGCCTTTCCAATTATATCAATACCCCATGTCGAAAATGGCCATGGTGACGTCATGATATATAATAAGGAAGATGGCATATGCTGTACATTAGCAAAAATCTGACAATTATGGCAGTGTTTGACGTATAATTGACAGTCTGTTTCCATGGTGTTCCAGTAATACCCGAGCCTCATGATTTTGCGGGCTAGCATATGGGCGTTCATATGCGGGTCATTTTCACCATCGTGTACTTTGGCCATAACCTTTTCGGCCTGTGTTTTGTCGATACATAGGAGGAGAGCCCCCTGTGCCGTCTTTTTGTATAATTGCCCGTCATCCGTGCGAACAAATTGGGTTGCCAATCTCCGCAGGGCTTTCTTGGCCCGGCTTTAGGTTCCCGGGGGATACTCTCCCGTTGCCAAATAGGTTAGGATGGCTTGATACCAAGGTTCCAGATCGGTTAGCTCGATGTCCTGGATGGCGTGTACATACGCTGGCTCGGACCGCCTTTCGACGCAGATTGGCATGCTAGTTAGATGGTCTGGTATGTTCAGCAGGGATGCTAATTTGGAAAGTGCATCTGCGAATTGATTTTCTTCCCGAGGCAAATAGATATATTCTACCTTCTGGAATTGTTTCTCTAGAACCCTTACTCGTGCTTGGTAAGCCACGATAGTGGCGTTCCGAGTTTTCCATTTTTGGACTCGTAGGTTTGTTACTCCTAAACCAGTGGCGGCTCGCAACCCGTGAATGCATGCTTCGTATTCGGCTGCATTGTTGGTCACGTCGAAGTCCAACTTGATGGATAAGGGGGTGTGCTCCCCTCGTGGCGAGATTAGTAAAATCCCGACCCCAAATCCTCGGAAATTGGATGCTCCATCGAAATACAGATCCCATGTTTCGGTATCGGTATGGAATATGTCTTCGTCAGGAAAGGCCCAAGTATCGGTGTGGCCCTCTTCAGATATCGGGCTATCGGCGAGGAATTCTGCCACTACCCGGCCCTCGATGGCTTTCAATGGTACAAATTTGAGGTCGAACTCCGCGAGCATCAAAGTCCACCTGGACATCCGGCCGTTAAGGATGGGCTTCTTGAACAGGTACTTGATAGGGTCCATTTTGGACAGGACATGTACCTCGTGGCTAAGCATGTAATGTCGGAACTTTTTAGTGGCCCAAACCAAAGCTAGGCACGTTTTCTCAAGCATTGTATACTTGCACTCGTATTCTAGGAACTTTTTACTGATGTAGTAAATAGCCCGCTCTTCTGAATCGACTGTCTGGGCCAGCATAGCCCCCATGGTTGTCTCGGTCGTTGTTAGGTATAACGACAAAGGCAAACCGGGTTGAGGTGGCATTAATACCGGCGGAGCAGACAAAATCTCCTTGATTTTATCGAAAGCCGTTTGACATTTGTCGTCCCATAATACCCGTTCTCCGATCTTCGATTTTTTGAAAATGGGCTCACATACCATGGTTAACTTTGAAATAAACCGGCTGATGTATTGAACTTTCCCGAGGAACCCTCTTATTTCTTTCTCGATTTTGGGTGGCTGCATCTCGGTGATGGCTTTGATTTTAGCTGGGTCGACCTCGATGCCGCGTTGGCTAACGATATGGCCAAGTAATTTGCCTGATGTTACCCCGAAGCTACACTTTTGAGGGTTTAGCCTCATGTTGTATTTGCGTAGTCGGGTAAAGAATTTTCTTAGGGCCGCAATGTGCCCATTTCGATCTTTGGACTTGATGATCATGTCGTCCACATAGACCTCCAATTCTTTGTGCATCATATCATGTAGTAAAGTAGTGGCGGTCCGCTAATAAGTGACCCCGGCGTTGATAAGCCCAAATGGCATGACGGTGTAACAGTAAGTACCCCAAGGTGTAATGAAGGTGGTCTTACTCATATCCTCCTCTGCCATTTTAATTTGATTGTATCCGGCATACCCATCCATGAATGATAGAAGGGCATGATCGGCCGTGTTATCCATCAATATGTCGATGTGGGGTAACGGAAAATCATATTTTGGGCTAGCCTTGTTAAGGTCCCAGAAGTCCACACATACCCGCACCTTGCCGTCCTTCTTGGGTACCGGCACGATGTTTGCGACCCAGTCTGGATATTCAGACACTTGTATAAAGCCCGCTTTGAATTGCTTGTCGACTTCTTCTTTGACTTTGAGGGACCATTCGAGCCTCATTCTTCTAAGTTTCAGTTTTACCGGTTTGCACCCATCTTTGATGGGTATCCGGTGTTCAGCTATTTCCCGATCTATTCCCGGCATGTCCTTGTAGGACCATGCGAAAACGTCTTTGAACTCTTGGAGAAGGTCTGTAAATTGTTTTCTCTCCTCTGGATCTAAGGATAAGCCCAACTTGAGCATCTGGGGCTCTAAAGTAGTTCCCACGTTAATGGACTTTGTTTCTTCGACTACCAGATCTCGAGACTCCCTTTGTTCGAGCTGCTCGATCAGATGCGGAGGTAGAGGTACCTGTTCGTCGGGTTTCTCAATGTCATTGCATATAAGATTTTTGAAATCGAGAAAATTTTGGAAATAAGACAAGTCGTAAGCAGAACGGTTTTCGTTATTATTATTAATGGTAAATTTTGAGAAAATCTCAAATAGAGCGGCCATCTGCTCGTTGGTCAGTGGCGGGATAGGGAGAGGTCTTGGGACAGGCCCCGAGACCTCAGTGGAAGTGGCTAAGGGAAGAGGGGTTACAGACTCGACTCTAGCACCAGACCCTCTAGACTCGAACTCAGACTCCGACTCTGACTCAGACTCAGACTCGGTATCCAGTATGTCTCCCTCGCCGGTGGTCAGCCTGTAGGTCCGTCCTTGGCTGTCGGTCCACTTGATGGTTTGTAGGTCCGTCCTTGGCTGTCGGTCCACTTGATGGTTTTCCTCTAGGCCCTTTTCCCGGTGTCTGCACCAACTTCGGTGATTAGCTTGGTTGGCTCAAACCGATCGCTGCGGAGGATCAGATTGACCAAATCATCTTTTGGAGCGGGGACAGCCTTGTCTTTTTCAAATAGGAGCCCCAGCACGGGCTCGGAGTTGTTTTCCCCTTTCTTGGACTCAGCTTGAACAAGGGTGAATATATCATCAGGGATGAAATTGCACTCCCGAACCGTTTTGGTCTCGGGATATGTGACGGTGGGTTGGTAGAGGCCCACTTGAATAGCTCCGAAAACTGGAGTGACGAAGTAGTCAGTTAACTTCGAGCTATAAGGGCCTATGTAAGTACCCTTGAGGATTGTGGTGGCCTTGTGGATACCGGCCCAGACACGTTTTCCGGCGTTATAGCGTACCCCAATCCAAACTGTGATTCACCATCGTTTAGGACCTCAATAATCTTCCCAGCTGGAAGATTCGGCCTCGAGGTTGCTCTCGGTAGATAGCCTAGGTTCTGTAGCATCGTGTCGATGCTGGTTGTAAAGTACAGCATGAAGAGATATTCTTCTTCAATCATGCCCACGAAATTGAATCCTCGTGGGTTGGCCCGGCCCGTAGCATTGCAGCTTGCTACAGTAATGGGGGTTGCTTCTAGAGTGATGATGTCGTCCCGAAGTGGCATCTTAACTTCCGGTGGAGAGTAGAGGATATGGCCTTGACCGCATGGATCCAAGGCCTTCCTAGTAGTAAGTTAAAGGATGAGGTGACGTCGATCACCTGAAACTCCAGTTCTTTTTCGATTGGGCCCGTTATTATTGTTAGTTTAACGGCCCCGGCCACCGGTTTTGGGCTTCCTTCAAAAGCCTGGATAGTTTGCGCCGTTGGGAGATAGTCGGCATCTGTGATGCCGAGGGCTTAAGCGGTCCATAGAGGTAGGACGTTTACAGCGGATCCGTCATCAATAAGGGTCATTGGGAGGTACTTCCCTCGGCAAATGACCGTGATGTATAGGGCCAGATTATGATTGGGCCCGAACGGCGGTAGATCGGACTCAGAGAAGGTTATAAGTGGGCCTTCATTCTTGGACTTGCCCTTGAGATAGGGCATAATAGTGGCTACCATTTCAGTGGGGGTAACCTGTGAGTCGACCTTGATTTCATCGAGAGCCTTAGTCAGTGCCTCTCGATGTGCTTGCGAGCTAACCAGTAGTTGCCATATGGTTAGATCGGCTCAAACCCTCTTCAATTGTTGGACCAAGGCGGTGTCGTTGCTTGGTTCTTCAAGGGTAGGTTCCCTCCTGGCAAGTTCAGTGACGGATGTAGGGATAGAACGCCCAGCTGCGGCGAGGTGGTTGGTGGCTAAGGCTTTGGACTTAGCCTTTCGGACCTCTTCAAGAGTGATGGGGACAGCTTCTCCTTTGGCTAGGTAAACGTCATCCTCGTCATCAAACCATATCCCATTGATTTGTGGGACATGAGGGGAGATAAGGTGTGAGCAGTCGATTACCTCACCAGTGAATATTGCATGGGCACTAAACGGGTTTTCTTTGTTGCTCGGCTTGTCTCCGCGCAACAGGATCTTCCCGCTCTCGATCAGGTCCTGGATCAGATGCTTCAGTCTCCAGCATTTTTCACTATCATGCCCGTTACCCCGATGATACTGGCAGTAGGCTTCGGCGTTATAACTTTTGGGCCTCTTCTCTACTGGAACTTCTGGAGTTGGGCCTATCGGTTGGATCAGGCCCTTTGAAGATAGCCTCTGTAAGGCATAATTATAGGTAGTCCCTATATCTGTGAATACCCGATTTGGTGTATTCTTTTTGGATGAGGTGTCAAGAAGATTTACCTCGTCGAAGATGCTACGAGTTGCAGCTGCAGGTGTGGGCTTGCTCGCAGATGAGCTTGCCCCTTGATAGCCCTTAGTAAAGGCCTTAGTCAGGCTCTCTAACCGTAAGTCGTCCTCGATCCTTGTACCCATTTCAGTTAGGGTAGCAAAATTGGGGATAACAGCATACCGGAGATGGACCCGGTAGGAAGGGAGGAGGTTCTTGACAAACGCCTCCACTAGCACTTTCTCGCTGGGCTTATCGACCAGCTTAACACTCTCGGCCCGCCATCTCTGCAGATATTTGGTGAACCCTTCTTTGGGTTCTTGGGCCATCACTTCTAGAGTACGCATTGTAGTCTAGATCTCGGTATTATCAGCGTAATTCCGAGCAAATTCAGTCGCCACATCATCCCAAGTTTTATATTTCTTGGAATCAAGCCTGTAGTACCAGGCCTTAGGATGCTTTTCGAGGGAGGAAGGGAATAAGTGTGTAAACATGGTGGACTTCACCCCTTTTACCGTCATAAAATCTTTGAATGCCCGGATGTGGTGGACCGCGTCTTCGGTACCCTCAAACATTGGAATTCCCGTAAGGTTGAGGTTAGCAGGTAGCTCGTCATTCAAAGGCGAATAGGAACGAGCAATTTCAGTGTGGATCGAGTTGTTCGTTGACAGGTGAACTTGTTCTTCGAGCCTGCGAACAGCGCTGACTAGTTCAGCTATGGGCCCAGTAAGCTCAGATCCAGGAGGATGAGCTCCTTTCTCCTTGGCGCTCACACGAGTGGCAAGTGTCGTTTGGTCAGTCTGGATGGCAGTCAATTGGGCCTCGATCTTGGCTAGGGCATCCTTCAATGCGTCCATCTTGCGTTGGTATCTGGTTTCGGGTGGCCTGTCTGTAAGAACACCGCGTAATCAGAAACTAGCCCGAATCCCGGAATAGAAAGTACATCCCGAACAAGACTGAAAAGGGAAATGACTCGGAAAAGACACCTAGACGGGTGACTTGTGAAAAGTGGGCCTTCTTTAGGATTCGGCGGGTGGGCCTAGTCCTGTTCGAAGAAAGGTCCACGTGAAACATCTCCAGACTTTGGACTCGATTGTGTAGACGGGCCCTCCTTTGTAGGAGTATGTCCTACGTAGGTGGGCCGGGCCTTAGTCCAATAAGGCGGACTGGGATGGGGGAGAAACTCGCGATGTAGGATCGACAGAGTTTCGACGCTAAAAACTTTGACGACTTAAGACACGACCCGACACTGCTAAATACGGGAAGTCCTAAGAAGAGGAAGGTTTTGAAAATGGATTGTTTTTGGAAAAATCCGAGAAAACTCAGGGAAGGGCCCGATTTTTCGAAAAAAAATTGGAAAGTGCATCTGGCCACAAATATGAAAGTTCGAAAATGTTTTCGAGTTTTGAATGGGCAGCATACCGCCTAAAAATAGGCTATTTTGAGTAAAATCGTAAGTCCTAAATTTGGTATACGTCCCGGGTTTTGAAATTGAATATCTTGAAAAAGAAGTATTTTTTGAAAAGTTGACGGTTTTTGAAAACGACACGGAAACCAAGTAGCATGCAGTCAGGCAAGCATTATAACGACGCCATGTATGCTTTACACTAAGTCTCGTTCGGTCTAAGTAGAGTCTATACCAGTGCACATAGTCTAGACGTTGATCGGGACGGACTTTCTAAGTCGAGTTGAGCTTAGAACATGCCGCGAAACCCACTCGAATCGACTATGGACACCTTTGACATATCCATATTGGAGTACATCACGGTATAGTGGGACGTCGGTCACGAGTACCGGCCTTGGAAAATATGGGGTTATGCATGAACCGTAAAACTAAAACGCGTATTGTACTAGTCAAACGATTTCTATTTGAGTCTCACCCTGAGGATGCCGACGGTAAGTCACGCATCAGTTAATCCCCAGCGGAGTCGCCAAAATGTGGACATGACATAGGTTCACACCGACGGGGCCACGCGCGGGTTTGGGGAGGCGAATGAATCTCCATATGAGAATGGATCGAATTGAAATTTAAATCGAAGTGGAGTCGCCACCGAACTTTGTGGGAGTTCGGGCCCGTTCGAACCCACTCTATGTCGTAGTGGGCCGTGTACAAAATACGGCCCATTTCCGATGTCAGAGTTTATTGGGTTCGTCCCTTAGCATTTGATACCGATACCGTCACTACCGGTTATCGTGTATTGAATGACTCTCGTGCGCCAACGGTTTCGGGCATCCGGAAACCGAGGTTCTGAGTAAGGGGTGAGGGTACGTGTTAGGAAGCCCACAAAGGACACCCAACCCCGCCCGCACATTGGCGGCCTCTACTAAGATATCGAAGGATTTTTGTATACGCGCGTTAGTTGAACGGGAAAATGATATGCAAAGATTATTTTCCCTAAACATGTGAGAAATTGAATGGGTTTCTATGTCAATTTAATGCAAATAATTCTAACGTCGAAGTTTAATTTAGCATGTGAGTTCATTTTAATATAATAAAACAAACAATTAAATCAACAAGAAAAGCGACAAACGGTTAGTAGCGGTATAACGATAATAACGGTTTGCGAATTATGGAATGATGTAAATATGATGATGAATAGTTTGAAAGAATGACGTTCACGTGATAGATTAGGCACGTGTTGACTTGAGTCACGAAAAAACAATAACGAGACTCGAATGACCTTGTAGAACTCACGGTTTTGTCGTGATAAAGGGCCACTCGACCGAGTCAATGAGGGACTCGACCGAGTGGACCTCTGAAAAGTGTTCTGTCTCGTTTTCGAGACCCTACTCGATCGAGTTATTGACCAACTCGACTGAGTACGTTGCCACTCGACCGAGTCATTGTGAGACTCGACCGAGTGGAGGTCGTCAGAACCTTCTGTCTCGTTTTTGGGGTGCCACTCGACCGAGTGGGCTAGGCACTCGATCGAGTGCCCCCTATACGAACCAGAGTTCGCTCGCAATTTTGTTAATGATTCCGAAATTGCTTTTGATTTTTGCTAAATTGATGACTTTGTTGAATCGGGCATAAATATTGATTAATTTGTGCTCAATTCGTGTGTATGATACTCGTCATATCCAACGTGCGATCATTGAATCGACATCGGATATAAGAGTGAAATAAAAGTTTATTGCTATAAGTCATTTTTGAATCAACCAAGACGATATAAATTCCCTCCGCGTTTATGGCATCGCATTAATTCTTGTCGAATTGTATGACGCCCATATTAACATCAACGAGAAATCGGGTTGGTTTGATTATTTGACTAAGTCGTTAGATTCGACATCCAATTATGGAATTGGTATCGAACCTAAAGATTGACACTTGAATAAAAAGACTTGATTCCTTTGGCTTCTCCGACATCGTAATAAATCCCTAGGGATTATGTGATGTCGGAACCGCGTCAACGGGTTTCGACCCTTATTAAAAGATGCTCGATTTTAAAGATAGTTTTGTAATCAATGATATATGCGATTAGATAATAACGATGCAAACGAAAACAAGAAAATATTGTTTAAGTTGACTCGTTTCAATAATCAAGTGTTAGGGTGTCAGAATAAGCGACCGGCAACGCTGTGCGCAGTACACTTGTATATTCGGGTTTCCTTATTCTGACATCTTTTGCGCTCGACTCAAATCCACGAGTATTTTAGTGTTTTTTACTAATAATACTATCGATATTAGAACGCGATGGTAAAAAAAATAAAAAAAACAAAGAGAAGGAGGAAGATAACGAGAGGGAGAAGAAAAGGTGTTTTTGCACCCTCAACCTACATGTTTCTTATGCTCGGACGGAACTCGTAATGGCGGCTTGCACGGGAGTATAGAGTATGTAGGCTAAGTTGTAGTGGTTAGGGTTTTGATAACTAAACGCTAGGGTTAGGGTTTTCTAGTGTAGTACTAGGGTTTGATTGGGGTAGAATTAGGGTTTTTTAGGGTTTCGAAAAAAGTGTATAAAGTTGTGTTGCATGGGGTGTTTATATAGGCTAGCTATGCACACCCGGCTAGGGTTACCGAGTAAGTGGCTGACTCGGTCGAGTGGTCCATTGTGCCAGCAGTCGGGCTCAAATGAGGGCCCACTCGATCGAGTGGGCTGAGCACTCGATCGAGTGGCTCAGCTGGGTCGCGCGGGTCCATTGTTTTGGATCATGGATTGGATATTTGATAGGTTTTATTTTTGAGTTGAACTTTTGAATGTTTCAATGGCTGTTTTGTATATCTCAGAAACGACTTTGACCGGGGTTGACCCAATCGCAAAAAAGTCGGTTTTATTTTCGGTGTCGGTTTTGGCCCAAATTAGTCTTGTTTGACTCGGAACGGTCCACTGGGCCTAGATTTGAGATCATTTTTGTGAGATTTGTACTCCATAAGTGCTTTAAGCCAACAACTAATGGTTCTGAGCCCATATCTGAGCGCGTAGAAACACGTTAGCGTCCGATCATCATCGGGTTTTTTTTGGAAACTACCATAGACACCTGGCAGTCAAAATGCGGGTGTCTACAGCGGTGCTCTTCAAGAGGGCTCCACCACTCTTACAACTCGTAAAAGGGTTAGAAGGGTCTTATGCTAATATCGCCTTTAAACGTGTTCAATTCGAAATAATTTTAGAAATTGATGAATGTATGATTTTGATGATGATTATGTAAATGCTACGACGACATTAGCGACGCGATAAATAAAAAAACGATCTTGTTGACGTAGATTCGTTTCAACAATCAAATACTTGGGGTGTCGGGATAAGCGACCGGCAACATCGCGCGCGAGGCCCTTGTATTCATGTTTCCTTATCCCGTCATCCCTTGTATTCGACACGAATAGGCGAATAATTTAATGTTTTGATACTAACGGTGTTAATGATATTAGAAACGAGAAAATAAAAAAAAAAACGAGAAGAAGAGAAGATGACGTGAGAAGAGAAGAAAAGGAAGAAATCTGGATTTTTGCACCCTCAACCTACATGCTTCGTATTCTCGGTATGGACTCGTCTAGTTGTGGCTTAGGCACGGGAGTTCGAGATTATGTAGATGGAGTTATGGTGGTTTTAGGGTTTGATGTTTACTTGATGCTATGGTTGAAGGTTTGTATGTGTAAAGTTGTGATGGGTAAAAGTTAGGGTTGTAAAAGGGTGTTCAATTGTGTTGCAAAGGGGTAGTATATATAGGCAATTGCCCTCCCTTGGTGTCTAGGGTTTAGTGCCTTGACGGACTTGATCCGATGGCCCGCCTGAGGGAGGACCGCGGGTTTGCTTCTCGAAAACGGCTTTGACCGGGTTTTGACCCGGTCACTAAAAGTCGGTTCTATTTCCGGTGTCGTTTTGACCCAAATTAGTCTTATTTGATTGGAAACGACCCACTGGGCCTGAATTTGAGGTCAGTTTTGTGAGATTTGTGCTTCGTAAAAAGCCCAAGCCAGAAACTAATGGTTTCGAGCCCATATCCGAGCGCGTGGAAACATGTTTGCGTCCGATCATCATCGGGTGTTTTTTGGAAACTGCTATAGACACCTGGCGGTCAAAATGTGGGTGTCTACAGAGCCCCCACTCTAACTGAGGCTTGGACAAGGCGAAAGTCAGAGTAGCTACCAGGCCGATCGAGGATTAAGACCTGGCAGACTTCCGGTCGGGTCGCTTATAGTCCATTGAACTTGCGTGAAGGGCTCGCCAGCCACAAGTTAGAAATCATACCTGAGCTGAAGATGATAACTCCGTGGGGAATTGTGGACTTGTCGTGTAAGTCCCGGGTGCGCCTATATGTGGGCCCATCCCGTGATAAATGTCGCCTTGGGCTTTCCGCTGGGGAGATATATGAGCTGCGCGGGCTTATTTCGGAAGCCTTGAATCGTACCTGTACAAGTTACATAAAATTTTGCATGTAACACGTAGGTAAAAATATGACTCGCGCTGGGGAAAGTGATTTTTTGCTTCATTTTGAAATCGAAGTCCTGAAAGCAACGCACGTGCTAGGAGATAGGTTTTCAAAATTGAAATGGGTAGAAAAGAAATTTGCATTTTAAATAGACCGAAATTTGACCTTGTCGAAAAGGATTTTCTCAAATGGCTAAGTTTTGCAAATTTTAAAGCGAGAATTTGAAAAGAGAGGTATACCGACAGACTCGACACCGGACGTGACAGGACGAGTTGACAGACACGAACTGGACTCTCTAAGGGTTGGACCGTGACTCGATAGGAGGGTGGGCCACCTAAGATGACAAGACTCTTAAGTTGCGCTATTCCGTAGCCTAGGCGAGTGGCAACACGGTCGAACATCGAAATGGGAAGGATACATTATAGAAGGACTGCAGTAGTCTGTAATGAGACTGCTTTTGCATGACAGGACTTAGCAGTAGCAATGCTATAGTCTAGTGCTCTTTTCGATCTTTGATTTTAGGGTACATTCCCAAAGTGAGTATTGCTTCGAGTCCTGACAGATTCTCATCTTCGACTGAGCCGAGTACTAGGACACTCTATAGAAAGGAGGCTAGTTTTTGAAAGTATTTGGATTTTGTGAGGGGATGGAGGTCTTCTGTCTAAAAGAAGCCCTCAGGATGACAAAGCTTGCTGCTGAGAACATGACAGTGTCGTGACCGGAATAATGGTGCTTTTTGAATGTGTGTGAGTGTGGGTGGTTGTGCCTCTGTTGAAAGGCTGCCTACGTATTCACATGTAGTGAAATCAAACCATACCGTAGTTCAGTGAAGAAAGATATATTATGGTGCCTAGTCTAAAAGGACTTTGTGTGTAACTAGCCATAGCGACGGTGTGGGCTAGGTGCATTCCCAATGATGTCTTGATCAGAGGGCTAGAACGGTTAGGATGTCGATCCTGTGACTGTGAGCGTTCACCGGGGTAGCCCCCAGAGGTGGTGTGAACTATTTGGGCATGTTCTATGCCGACTGCAAGTTGAGTTCCCGTGTTTGGGGTTGGTAACTGGTTTGGATGCGAAGAATTGAAATGGGATTTGACGAGTTTTGCTCTCGGGTCTTTGACAAGTTTTGATCTCGGGTCTTTGACGAGTTTTGATCTCGGGTCTTTGACGAGTTTTGATCTCGGGTCTTTGTATGGTGATTGTGAATTCTGTTATGTCGTGTTATGTTGTGTTGTAGTTGTTGTGCAAGGGGGAAGTCGAGTAAAAATGGCTCGAACTTTGAACGGGGTAGGTTTGATGATGCGGGATCTGATTTCCATGTCTGGCCCTAATGGTTAGGGTATCCTATGGAGCTTGAATCCTCAAAATTCTGGGCTGTCTCTTAGCCTAGGTCTCGGGAAGGTCTTGAGGGTTGTAATGTGGGAAGGCTAAATGTGGTGTTAGTTGACCAACTTGATCGTTTCTCCCCTATTGAATGGTATGGATATCGATAATTTTGAATTGACCGTATTCCGGTCAAAGGAACATTTGGGCCGACCGTTGACCCCGGTCATGGGCTTTTTTAATTTTTTTGGTTGACCTCTTAGCTCCGGTCATGGGATTCTTCATTTGGATTGACCTCTTAACCTCGGTCATGGGTGCCTCCTTTTTTTTTTATAGTGGCCTGCTTTTTGTTTTGGCCTTTTGCTTTTTCCTGGACTTTTGATTTTTTTTTTGTCCAGCTTTTCTTTTTTTCTTGGACTTTTGATTTTTTTTCGTTCTGTTTTTTTATTGGTCAAACTAACACCTGAGGTAGGGATTGGTTGATCTTGTTGGATGGGTGCTTACTGTGGGAAATGGGCTTGCCTCCCGTCTTGAACCCAAACTAGGAGACTAGTTAGATTTGTCATAGGATTCGATACCGCTCCTGCTAAGGGTAGTTTTGTTGCTTTTCTATACTAGACATGGAATAGGTAAAAAAACACGGGCTTGGTCTCCTGCAGTCATTATAGATGTGCCTATAATAGTCACGTGCGTGTGCTCACAATGTATGATGGTGTTTATCATGTTCTCGGAAACACATAAGAAAAGTATATAAGAGAAAGAATATTTGAAAGCTGATTTTATTGATTTTGAAAAAGAGGACAGAATGCAAAAGACTCTGACTCTGATTTGGAAATGAGGATGTAGGGTATCCTAGACTCGGACTCAGACTTAGACTCGAATCAAATCCGGACTCGGATGCTCGGTTGGTTGTTTTTTTGGTAAGGTCTTTGATTGGAGAGAACGAGGAGTAACACGACTCGCCTAAACTCGGCTTTGCGCAAGTGCAAGAGAGGGAGTCAAACTAGAAACGGCCCGGGGTGACGGGTCGAGAAAGACTCTCGGACCGGGATACTCGAATGTTGACCTAGACGAGGTAACGATCGCGAATTAGACTCGAGCTGCAGAAGAGTGAGTCCGAAAATGGGGCGACCGTATTTGACTCAGGTTAGACTCTCCTAAGACAAATGTGTAGGGTGCGATTCTTAGAGTGACTGTGATTAATCGCTCCGTCGGAGAATAGCCCTTAAGTGAGGCCAAGGACTCAGATAGGACTCAGATGGTATGACATCTAAGTGACTCAAAAGTGGGGTATGTGAGACGACACGTGTAGGACACGACCCTTAGAGCAACCGTGATTGATCGCCCTGCTGGAGGGTAGCCCCCGAGTGAGGAAAAGACTGAAAAGGAAATGACTCGGAAAGGACACCTAGACGGGTGTCTCGTGAGAGGTGGGCCTTCCTTAGGATTCGGCGGGTGGGCCGAGTCCTGTTCGAAGAAAGGTCCACGTGAGACATTCCCAGACTTTGGACTCGAATGTGTACATGGGCCCTCCTTTGTAGGAGTATGTCCTACGTAGGTGGGCCTTGCCTTAGTCTAATAAGGCGGACTGGGATAGGGAAGAAACTCGTGATGTAAGATCGATAGAGTCTCAACGCTAAAGACCTCGACAACCTATGACACGACCCGACACATGCTAAATACGGGAAGTCCTAAGAAGATGAAGGTTTTGAAAAGGATTTTTATTTTAATCCGAAAAAAATTCGGTGGAGGGGGGCCTAATTTTTCAAAAATTAGAAAAAATGTATTAGGCCTCAAATTTGAGAGTTCGAAAATATTTTCGAGTTTTGAAATGGGCAGAATACCGGCTAGAAATAGGCTATTTTGAGTAAAATCATAAGTCCTAAATTCGGCATACGTCCCGGGTTTTGAAATGGGTAGAATACCGGCTAGAAATAGGCTATTTTGAGTAAAATCATAAGTCCTAAATTCGGCATACGTCCCGGGTTTTGAAATGGGTAGAATACCGGCTAGAAATAGGCTATTTTGAGTAAAATCATAAGTCCTAAATTCGGCATACGTCCCGGGTTTTGAAATGGGTAGAATACCGGCTAGAAAAAGCTATTTTGAGTAAAATCATAAGTCCTAAATTCGGTATATGTCCCGGGTTTTGAAATTGGATATTTTGAGAAAGATGCAATCTTTGAAAAATGACGGTTTTTTGGAAGCGACTTTGGAAACCAAGTAGCACATAGTCATGCAAGCATAGTAACGACACCATGTATGCTCTATGCTAAGTCTCAGTCGGTCTATAAAGGGTCTATATCAGTGCACATAGCCTAGACGTGAATCGGGACGGACTCTCTAAGTCGAGTTGAGCTTAGAACATGCCGCGAAACCACGACGAATCTGCTATGGACACCTTTGACATATCCATATTGGAGTACATCACGGTATAGTGGGACGTCAGTCGCGAGTACTGGCCCGGGAAAATATAGGGTTATGCATGAACCGTAAAATTATAACGCGTATTGTACTAGTCAAACGATTTCTATTCGAGTCTCACCCTGAGGATGCGGATGGTAAGTCACGCATCAGTTAATCCCCAGTGGAGTCGCAAAATTGTGGACATGACATAGGTCCACCCCGACGCGGCCACGCGCGGGTTTGGGGGGGCGAATGAATATCCATATGAGATGGATCGAATTGAAATTTAAATCGAAGTGGAGTCGCCACCGAACTTTGTGGGAGTTCTGGCCCGTTCGAACCCACTCTATGTCGTAGTGGGCCGTGCACAAAGTATGGCCCATTTCCTATGTCAGAGTTTATTGGGTTCGTCCCTTTGCATTTGATACCGATGCCGACATTATCGGATATCGTGTATTGAATGACTCTCGTGCGCCAACGGTTTCGGGCATCCGGAAACCGAGGTTCTGAGTAAGGGGTGAGGGTACGTGTAGGAAAGTTCACAAACTACACCCAACCCTGCCCGCACATTAGCGGCCTCTACTAAGATATCGAATGACGTTTTAATACGCGTGTTAGTAAAACGATGAAATGATATGCAAACATTGTTTTCCCTAAGCATGCGAGAATTGAACGGGTTGCAAAGTCGATTTAATGCATCTAATACTAACGTCAAAGTTATATTTAGCATGCGAGGTTTATTTTAGTACAATAAAATAAATAACGGAAAATAAAATCGACAAAGATGGAAACAAACATGTTAGTAACGGTATAACGATAATAACGGTTTGCGAGTAATGTAAAAATGATATAGAATGATGTAAATAACATGATGCATGGTTTTGAAAAATCGACGATTTCAATGAATCGGACATAAATATTGTAAGATTTATGCTCGATTCGGACTTTGATACTCGTCGTATCCGACATTCGATTATTGAATCGATATCGAATATTTAGAGCGAAATCTAAAAAAATACGCTTGTAAGTCGCTTTAAATTAACTAAAACAAAATAGGTTATCTCCGCGTTTATAGTGTCGTAATTAATTCTTTCGAATAATGTGATCACTATTTTTAGCATCAATGAATTCGTATTAGTTAGATTTATTGACTAATTCTTTTAGGCACGATATTCAACTATAGAGTCGGTATCGCATCTAAAGAAATATATTTTGCTTGTTTGATTAGATCCGAAAATAGATTCCCTCCGCATCCCGATATCGTAATTAATCCTTGCGGATTATGTGACGTCGGATCCGCATCAACAGGTTTCGATCTAATCTAAAAAGGAATCGGACGCATTTAAAAGCGAATATTGCGATCCTATCATGCCTTTGAGTGTTTAGGGCGGGGCTCCTCGAGAGGGCTCCACCACTGTTACAACTCGTAAAAGGGTTAGAAGGGTCTTATGCTAATATCGCCTTTAAACGTGTTCAATTCGAAATAATTTTAGAAATTGATGAATGTATGATTTTGATGATGATTATGTAAATGCTACGACGACACTAGCGACGCGATAAATAAAAAAACGATCTTGTTGACGTAGATTCGCTTCAACAATCAAATACTTGGGGTGTCGGGATAAGCGACCGGCAACATCGGGCGCGAGGCCCTTGTATTCGTGTTTTCTTATCCCGTCATCCCTTGTATTCGACACGAATAGGCAAATAATTTAATGTTTTGATACTAACGGTATTAATGATATTAGAAACGAGAAAATAAAAAAAATGAAAAAAAACGAGAAGAAGAGAAGATGACGTGAGAAGAGAAGAAAAGTAAGAAATCTGGATTTTTGCACCCTCAACCTACATGCTTCGTATTCTCGGTATGGACTCGTCTAGTTGTGGCTTAGGCACGGGAGTTCGAGATTATGTAGATGGAGTTATGGTGGTTTTAGGGTTTGATGTTTACTTGATGCTAGGGTTGAAGGTTTGTATGTGTAAAGTTGTGATGGGTAAAAGTTAGGGTTGTAAAAGGGTGTTCAATTGTGTTGCAAAGGGGTAGTATATATAGGCAATTGCTCTCCCTTGGTGTCTAGGGTTTAGTGCCTTGACGGACTTGATCCGATGGCCGGAAACGGCTTCTCGGAAACGGGTTTTGACCGGGTTTTGACCCGGTCGCTAAAAGTCGGTTTTATTTCCGGTGTCGGTTTTGACCCAAATTAGTCTTATTTGATTGGAAACGACCCACTGGGCCTGAATTTGAGGTCATTTTTGTGAGATTTGTGCTCGTAAAAAGCCCAAGCCAGAAACTAATGGTTTTGAGCCCATATCCGAGCGCGTGGAAACATGTTTGCGTCCGATCATCATCGGGTGTTTTTTGGAAACTGCTATAGACACCTGGCGGTCAAAATGTGGGTGTCTACAGGACTCTCCACGGCCGCTCCTTTAAATGACCCACAGCCATATCGTCGCCTTGTGGGCCGCTTGGTTTATTTATCTATTACTCGGTCGGAACTTATCTATTCCGTTCATATTTTAGCCCAATTTATGCATACCCCCACGCAGGATCATTGGGCCGCTCTGCTTCAAGTCGTTTGCTATCTAAAGGGTTCTCCGGGTCAAGGTATTTTACTTCGTTCCGACTTCGATCTTCGACTGAATGCCTATTGTGATTCAGATTACGCCGCGTGTCCAACAAGTCGCCGCTCTCTCTCGGCCTACATCGTTTTTCTCGGCTCCTCGTCTATATCATGGAAAATAAAGAAACAAACTACTTTTTCTTTGTCATCCACCGAATTCGAATATCGCGCTATGGCATATACGACATGTGAATTAAAATGGCTTAAGGGTTTAATAAACTTCATGGGCATCCCTCGCACCGAGCCTATTCATTTACATTGCGACAATCAATCCGCCCTCCACATAGCAAACAATCTGGTCTTCCACGAACGGACAAAACATATCGAGGTTGATTGTCACTTCATCTGGGACGAAATACAAAAAGGCACAATCACAACTAAATATGTGCATATCAAAACGCAGCTCGCAGACATTTTTACGAAGACCCTCGGACGCATACCTTTTGACGAGCTTCTATCCAAGTTGGGCGTTTCCAAACTACACACTCCAACTTGAGGGAGGGTAATAGCCACTCGGAAATAGCCCAACGACTAACGATTGCCACCAACCTCAAATAGAGTCGTTGACTCTTACTATGCAATCAAGGAAATGATAGTATTTCCCTCTTTGTAATATATTATACTCCGTAGTTGTTGTGAATATTTACCCTAAATAGGATAGATTACATTGTTTCCATATATTGTATAAATAACTGATTCCTTAACAATGTAATTCAGCTCATGAAAATACAATATAACTAATACAATCTCCAATTTATCAAGTTCTTTTCCTTCTTTTTTTAACGATGATAGATTCTGAACTAGTTGAAAACGTCAATATGACATCTTTTATTCAAGAGAAGGTCAAATTTTCAAATGAATAATCTATTGTTAACCGATGGTCTAATTTGAATTGTTAGTCGTCAAGAAGCATTTTAGCGAAAGGTGGCCGATACGTTGGTCATTCCTTGCGGAATTTGAATGGGTTGCAGAATATCTAATATAAGAAAAATATGTTTCCTTGATGTTAGTCACTTGTCATATTTTGATTGCACATGAATATTATTGTAGCGATCAAGAGTGAAAAAAACAAAGAAAATTGTTCGAGGACACCATCATTCCCTCCTCTCCCCACCCACCCACCCACCCAACAAAAAAAATATGACCCTTTGTTTTTATTCCGTTTACATGTAATATTAGTTATACTAGTTGGAAAGTCCGTGCGATGCGCGGTCCTATTTTTAGTGAAAATAATAATGACACTAAGTCAAAACTACTGGTTGACAGACTTTTATTTATATAATAGAATTTCGTCGTCTTATTTTAATTTCTCGATGTGGTATAATTTTACTTCGATTTATAGGCTTAAGAGTTGTCAAGATTTTTCTGATTAATATCTAAAACAAATCAGCTCATCATAATTTTTCGATGGGTGATAATTCTACTTAAATTTATGGTTTTAAGAAATCTTTTTAGGACTCAAAAGATTTCTGATTGATATCTAAAGACGATGATTACTTTTATTTATATAATAAAATTTCATCACCTTAATGCAATTTTTCGATGTGAGATAATTTTAATTCAATTTATAACCTTAAGAGATATTATAAGACACAAAAGATTTTTTATTAATATCTAAAAACGAATAATTTCTCTTATTGATGAAGTAGAATTTTCACACGTTCATAGTCTGAAGAGTTTTTTTAAGACTCAAGAGAGAAATTTTTAGTTAAGTTTATTATAGTTCTAAGAGATTTTCTAAAACTAAAAAGATGTTTGATTTATATCTATGAAATTCATGACTTTGTAATAATTTTTCGATATGACAAATTTTAATCAAGTTTATAGTCTTAAGAGTTTTTTTTAGACTCAAAAGTGTGAGATTAATTAAATTTATGGTCTTAAGATTTTTTTAAAATCCAAAAGATTTTGTTTTTCCATCTAAGTTATTCAAGACGAACGATTACTCTTATTCACATAATAGAATTCGATCATCTTATTACGAAGTATACTTTTGGACAAATGATTATCTAAAACGAATGATTTCTCTTATTTATGATATCTCATCATAATTTTTCATTGTGGATAATTTTTACTTAAATTTATAGTTTTAAGAACTCTTTTTAGGACTCAAAAGATTTCTGTTTGATATCTAAAGACGATAGATTACTTTTATTTATATAATAAAATTTCATCCCTTTTCTGTAATATTTCGGTGTGGGATAATTTTTACTTCAATTTATAGCCTTAAGAGAAGTATTATAAGATTCAAATTTTGTTTGATTAATATCTAAAAACGAATATATTTCAGTGTGGGATAATTTTTACTTCAGTTTATAGCCTTAAGAGGAGTATTATAAGATTCAAATTTTTTTTGATTAATATCTAAAAACGAATAGTTTCTCTTATTGACAATGTAGAATTTCATCACCTCATCATAATTTTTCAATTTGGGATAATTTTATTAAGTTTATAGTCTTAAAAAGTTCTTTTAGGACTCAAAAGATTTCTCGTTGATATCTAAAGACGAATGATTACTTTTACTCTGTATTTATATAGTGGAATTTTATCACTTTATTATAATTTCTTGATGTGGGATAATTTTACTTAAATTTATAGCTGCTTTTATAAGACAATTTTTTTTGGTTAATATCTAAAAACGAATGATGTCTCTTATTTGTGATATAGAATTTCTATCTTCTCATTATAATTTTTCGATATGCGATAATTCTACTTAGGTTTATAGTCTTAAAAACTCCTTTTAGAATTCAAATTTTTGGTTAATATATATCTAAACACAAATGATTTCTCTTTTTTTTCATCAGCTTACGGTCCTAAGAACATTTTTAAGACTCAAATATTTTTTAGCTGATATCCAAGGACAAATGATTATTATTTATAATATATAGAATTTCATTCGCTCATAATAATTTTTCGATGTGAGACAACGTTAGGATAATTATAATAATAAAAGAGTTTGTTTTTATATCTAACGACTTAGAATGAGCTATTACTCTATTTATATAATAAAATTCGATCATCTTATTATAATTTTTCGATGTGAGGTAATCTTACCTAATTTTATAGTCTCAACTCTCAAATACTTTTATAAGTCTAATTTTTTTTATATATCTAAGAACGAATGATTAATCTTATTTATAATATCAAGTTCTATCACCTCATAAATTTTTGATATAGAATGAATAATTTTGATTTAAGTTTAGATATAGTCTTAAGAACTCTTGTACTTCGTCATTACCGAGTTTATAGTCCTAAGAGGTTTTAAGACTCAACTGAGTTTTGGAAGATATCTAATAATGATTAGTCATATTTAAGAACAAAATATTACACTTATTTACAATATAGAATTTCATCACCTCATCGTAATTTGGAGGAATGATTACTTTTATTTGTGTAATAGAATTCCATCGCCTTATATATTGTAGAATTGATTACTCTTATACATAGAGTTTCATCACCTTGTTATAATTTATCCATGTGAGATGTTACATCAGTTTGTAGTTGTTGAACCTTGGGTTTTATTTACGCCTTATATGTTTTGATTATATCAAAGATTTAATTGTTTCAAAGTAACGTGAATCGTTGTGGAAGGTCATAATGTTTAGCGCAGGAATAAAAGGAGCAAAATCTCAAGAAGGCATTCGGACAAGAGATCAAGGGGGAAGGACGCCGGCATAGGATTCTAAATGTAAAGAGAATAAAGCAATTGTATGACACGAGTAGTATAACCTTGAACAAGGTTATATTAGTCCTTGTAAACAACGCACACGAACCGCCAAGATTTAATTTCCAAAATATCTTTTTAGAATCCAGTCGTTTTTGTCAAAGAATATCTATTCTTTGAAGAAGATAGTATTAGGAAAGAAATTATCTATCAAGAGAATAAAAGTTTTCATAATAAATGATTCTCAAAATATCTTGATTCTTTAAAAGATATTAGAAAATCATTAAGCAAGGAAACTTAAATATATTATCTTGATTGATTGATATTCCACCTACCATATCTTCACTAAGTAAGGAAGCACATCAATTGGTGATCTTATTTCCTTTGTTAAGGAGAATAATTCACCTATAAATACTATGCTCTTCCTCACTTTAAAAATACGACTTTGATACACATTTTTCTCTTTGCAAAAACAAAATCACATTTCTTTCAAAAGGCTTTTTGCAATATTTTTCGGTTTAAGTCTTGGCTATATAATATCGTGTTTTAATTGTTTACACTTGGAAGTCATATAGTTTCATTATTCTCTCTAGACAATTGAAGTGTATTCATAGCTAGAGAAATTCTGTAAACTTGAATAGTATAGATACACGAGTCGAGTAGTGGTTACTCAATCGAACGACATATATCGTTCACACCTTGAACGCTTCACATCGTTCAAAAACCGAGGGCTTCACATCCCTCACACCGAAGGCTTAACATCCTTCATTGTCGTGGGCTTAACATCCCACACACCGAGTGCTTCACATCACTCACACCATCACGATTAGAGTTAATCGTGATCGTCTTATTTGTAAGGTAATCCGGAGAAGGTACACTTATAAATAAAGACACCGGTGGACGTAGGCTTTTCAATTGGGCCGAACCACGTTAAAACTGCTCGTGTTATTTACTTTACGTTTTATCGCGCTTTGCTATTTCTTATACTTATACTTTTTAGTAGTAAGTATAGTAGCAAATATTTTTGTACTTCATTTTATTTAGCCATTCAACTAACGCAATATTACACTATATCTTTTCTAATAAGATTTTGGTGTAATATATCGGTTAAAATTTTAAAAGTACCTAAATACTCTATTCACCCCCCCCCCCCCCTCTAGAGTATTTCCTAGTATCGCTAGACTCTACAATTGGTATCAGAGCAGGTTCTCTTGATTGATTCACATCAAAAGAGTAGATCCTACACTAGCGATTCTATAGTTATCCATTTCGATCAAATGGATTCCAAGAACTCAAAGTTTCCCACATTTGATGGTGTAGACTACGGTTTATGGAAAAACAAAATGATGCACTATATAAAAGGAACAGATTTTGAATGCTGGAAAATTATCATCAAGGGTCCTATCGTCATCCAATCCGTTGATGTTCTAGGGAACATCACCATAAAGGATGAAGAGGACTATGATGAGGACGATTATAAAAAGGCCGAAAAAAATTCTCGAGCAATGTCATTATTGCAACGAGGAATTTCGTCCAAAGAATATAATCGACTCACCTCTTGTGTTTCCGCAAAAGAAATCTGGGACAGTTTAGAACTTGCGTACGAGGGAACTACCCAAGTCAAAAAGTTCAGGATTGATTTATTAACTCAACAATACGAATTGTTTAAAATGGATAAAGATGAAAGCATTGTTGAAATGTCCGCAAGATTCACCAACATCACTAATGAACTAAGAAACCTTGGCAAAAAATTTGATACTGAAGATCTTGTTAGAAAAATCTTAAGAAGCCTCACTGATAAATGGCAACCTAAAGTTACTGCTATCGAGGAATCTAAAGATCTTACCCTACTTAGTTATCAAGAATTGCTAAGGAACCTTATGGCTCATGAGCTCTCTCTGAATCAACGTCAGAGTGAATCATCTAAGAGTAGAGGGATAGCCTTAAAAAGTTCTATTAGTGATGATGAGGAAATCATGAGTGATGACATAGCCCTTTTTGTCAAACGCTTTCGAAAGAATTTTAAATTTGGACCGAAAAACTCATTTAGAGAAAAAGGTAACAACTCCAATACAAAACAAAACAATAAAGGATGCTTTAAGTGTGGAGAGACCGGGCATCTAATCAAAGATTGTCCGACATGGAAAAATATCAAATCTAAAGGAGAAAGAGAACGATCAAAGTTCCAACACAAACAAGCCATGCTGGCTTCGTGTGGATGGGGAGAGTTGGACTCAGACGAAGAAGAAGAATCTGAAGATGAAGACGAGGCAAACTTTTGCCTAAGTGCTCAACACGGCAACACAACTAAGTCTAAGACACACAAAGACATGTGCCTAATGGGAAAGACGCGTGGATCAAGTTCTGACTCTGATGAGGAAAGCAATGAGGTAAATTTTACAATGTTTAAGAAAAGACTTAGGAAACTTACCAAAGAGAAACTTCTTTTACATTTTGATGAGATATTAGAGACATGTGAGCAACAAAAGGAAGAAATAAATGAGTTACTAAAACAAATAAATGAGATAGCCTTTGAAAATATTACTCTAAAAAGATGTGAAAATACTCGAACAAATAAAAAGGAATCCTCTGAAATATCAAAAACAAGGGTAGATGTATCAGACGATTCAACAACTTGTTCAAGTATAAACATCAACAAAGAGGAATTAAAAAGGGACACTAATTATGAAAAAATTAATGCTAGTGTTAAGAAACTGAATGAAGAAAATGCGGAACTAAAAAGAACTATATTCATACTAAACAATGAAATCAACGTTGAAAAAATAAATCATGATAAAATAAAAAATTCTCTGACTTTAAAAATCATAGAATTGATAAAAGAAAAAGGAATAGTGCAGGAGAAGTTTGATGAGTGTGTCTCAAGAACTTTGGAAGGTAAAGAGACTAAGGAAAGGGAAACTAGTAAAAGAAAATATGCCAAAAGAAAGTGGAAAAAGAAATCTGAGAATAAAACCAATAAACACTGTGATAGACCCAAAAAAATATGGGTGCGTAAAGATTCTTTGCCTAATGTAAAAGGACCCAAATCCATTTGGGTACCTAAGAAACAAAAATGACTATCGCAGGTTCACAGATGGTACCTAGATAGTGGGTGCTCAAGACATATGACGGGTGATAAGAAGAAGTTCCTGTCATTAGAGGGTTATGACGGAGGCAGTGTAACCTTCGGAGATAATAAGAAAGGGAGGATAATCGGTATTGGAAAAGTCGGCCTATCGGATTCACATTGTATTGAGAACGTATTGCTTGTAAAAGGACTAAGGCATAGTCTCTTAAGCATATCTCAATTATGTGACCGAGGAAACAAAGTGGTGTTTCATAATAATAAATGCCGAATTATTCGAGAAGGTTCCTCAAATGTCATCCTGGAGGGGGAACGATCAAACAATGTTTACATAGCCGACATCAAAACCCTACCCGACAATGCTGTCACCTGCATGAGCGTTACCATCGCTGATCCATTACTTTGGCATAAAAGATTTGGACACATAAGTCCCTTCGGTCTTAATAAACTTAGATCTCTGGATCTTGTTGAAGGATTACCTTCCATAACCTTCGACACTACCAAGGCGTGTGACACCTGCATACGTTGTAAACATGTGAGATCTTCATTCAAGCCAAAAAGGTTCGTAAGCACTACCAAGCCTCTAGAACTTGTTCATATGGATCTTTGCGGACCCATGAGAATAAGAAGTAGAGGAGGTAGCCGGTACGTATTTGTCCTTGTAGATGATTTCTCTAGATTTGTTTGGCCAGTCTTCCTTAGCTCGAAAGATCAAACCTTTGATGAATTCGAATGCCTAATGAAGCTAGTCCAAAACAAGTATAGTTGCAATCTTGTATCTATAAGAACAGATCATGGAACCGAATTCGACAACGAATCCTTCATAAGTTTTTGTAGAGAGCATGGAGTAGGGCATAACTTCTCTGCTCCACGGACTCCACAACAAAATGGAGTAGTTGAACGAATGAATCGAACGCTTGAAGAAATGGCTCGTACCATGTTGCTATGTAGCAGTTTGCCCAGAAATTTCTGGGCCGAGGCAGTGAATACAGCCTGCTATATTCACAATCGAGCGATGATCAGACCAGTGTTAAAGAAAACACCCTATGAACTTCTAAGAGGAAGGAAACCTAAAATTTCTCATCTCAGATGTTTTGGAAGCAAATGCTTTGTTCACAACAATGGAAAAAATAATCTAGGTAAATTTGATCCTCGAAGTGATGAGGCTGTTTTCTTAGGATACTCAGATCATAGCAAGGCTTACAAGGTATATAACAAAAGAACGTTACGTGTTGAAGAAAGTGTCCATGTAATTTTTGATGAGACTAATTCCATAAGTCAGAACGACATCGAAGAAGAAGACGATGACGATCCAGATTTTTGGCTCACTAGAAAGGATGCACCTGAACTTCATGAAGAGGAAAAAGATATAGAAGGATCCAATGCTGAATCTAGTGAAAAACATATTAGTGTTGATCCAAACATATCACTAGTAAATGAAGAACCAAGTAAAAGTTCTTCAGAAACTAAAGATAAGTTGGCATCAACATTAGTTCCAAATATCACTAAAGATAATGTAACCTCGGACATAAATTCAGGGGGAACAAAGGATGATCTTTCTAAAGATATTGAAACCACGGATAATATAACTCCCAGCATAAGTTCAGGGGGAATCAAAGACAATCCTTCTAAGGTTGATGTAACCACAGGTACTAGTTCAGGGGGAACTACGGAAAAGGATAATATAACCTCTGGTAACAACTCAGAAGAACAATCAAAGAAAAGCAATAATGTTCCCACAAACCTCAAAAAATGGAAACACCAGAGCTCACATACTACAGACGCAATTCTGAGTGATTATCACAAGGGAATCCAAACCAGAAGGTCCTTAAGAAATCATTGTGTTCTAAATTCCTTTCTATCTACAATTGAACCCAAAAATATCAAAGAAGCGCTTACCGACTCCGACTGGATCGTAGCCATGCAAGAAGAATTGGGGCAGTTCGAACGAAACAAAGTGTGGCGTCTGGTTCCTAGACCGTTAGATAGAAAAGTAATAGGGACCCGTTGGGTATTCAGAAACAAGCTGGATGATTCTGGAACCATTGTTAGAAACAAAGCAAGGTTGGTAGTACAAGGATACAATCAACAAGAAGGGATAGATTTTGACGAAACCTTTGCTCCGGTGGCAAGATTGGAAGCTATTCGGCTACTAATTGCATATGCTGCACACAGAGGATTCAAGTTGTTTCAAATGGACGTTAAAACAGCATTTCTGAATGGATACTTAAAAGAGGAAGTCTTTGTTGAACAACCCCCAGGATTTGAAAGCTTGGATTTACCGAATCATGTTTTCAAACTAGATAAGGCGCTCTACGGGTTAAAACAAGCTCCAAGGGCTTGGTATGATAGATTGTCTCAGTTCTTACTTCTGAACGAGTTTAAGAGAGGGTCAGTTGACAAAACACTCTTCATTAAAAATGTCGAGAAAGACACGTTAATTGTTCAGATTTACGTGGACGACATCATTTTCGGCTCAACAAATGAAAAACTCTGCAAATATTTCTCTAATCTTATGCAATCAGAATTTGAAATGAGTATGATGGGTGAGTTGGGTTTCTTTCTGGGTCTACAAATCAAGCAGTCAAAAAGAGGAATAACTGTGCATCAACAGAAATACGTAAGTGAACTTCTTAAGAAGTACGGAATGGATAAAGCAAAATCTGCTCCAACACCTATGGCTATCACTACTAAACTTGATAAAGATGAAGGAGGTAAGTCTGTGGACAACACATCTTATCGAGGTATGATCGGATCTTTGCTTTACTTGACTGCCAGCCGTCCGGACATAATGCATAGTGTATGTGTCTGTGCCCGTTTTCAGTCTGACCCTAAGGAATCTCACCTTACGGCGGTTAAACGCATCTTACGCTATCTAATTGGTACACAAGGTCTTCAATTGATTTATCCTATGCATGACAACTTTGATTTGAAAGGTTATTCAGATGCTGATCATGGTGGGTGCTACATCGACAGAAAAAGCACCTGAGGAACGGTAACGTTTCTAGGGTCATGTATTATATCATGGGGTTCTAAAAAACAAGCAACCGTGGCACTTTCATCCACGGAAAGTGAATATATTGCTGCATCCCTGGTATGTACTCAATTACTTTGGCTACGACAACAATTAAATGATTATGGTGTTAATATTAAAACCGTACCTATCTTTTGTGATAATATTAGTACCATTGCCATATCAAAAAATCCTGCTCATCATTCTCGTACCAAACATATTGACATTCGTCATCACTTCTTGAGAGACCATGTAGAAAAGGGTAATATTGAACTTGATTTTTGTCCTTCTGACCTACAAAAAGCTGACATTCTTACAAAACCTTTACCGAGGGAACGGTTTGAGGAATTACGGCTAGAACTTGGTCTGATAAGTGAAAACTGAAGAAGTTGTTAGTTGATTTTTTGTTGTCTTGTTTGATTGACGAAGACTGGGGTGATGTTAGTCTGTGTTTATTTTACCTAGATTCATGTACAGGTTCGTATTTTTTTATGCCAATTTACCAAAGATTGTGTTGTGTTCATCCTCGCTTTGATACTCCGGGCATTATCATATATACCATATGACATATAATTTTACTTCCTAATATTCATATAAAATCTTGAATATTCTGGGTAATTCCAATTTGGAATTATTCCTTACGTAAAATTATACTTCATATATTATCTATGGTATATCTCCTTCCCATATTCTCTTCACCGCATAAAATTTCCATATAAAATCTCCGTATCTTCATATAAAATCCCTCCAAAATCTCTCCTCCCTAAGAATATACTACATATCTATTCTTTCCATAAAATTCATTATTACCCCTCTTCTTTTACCCTACTCTTAATCTCTCTCCACAAATTTTTTACCATGGCCCCAAAGAAAGCTTCCTCCTTCACTCCTCACAAAAAGAACCTACGTTCTGCTTTCAGAGAACTGGCTCTCGACTCTCGGGCTGCCGAAACAGAAGAGAATGGCGAAGTGGAAGTGCTTGAGGATATGGTTGCAGTCGGTAAAAGAAAAAGGTCCATGAAAGGAAAGGAACATGTTGTTGAAGAAATGGGAGAAATGCATGGAAAAGAATTTATCTTGGGCGAACTCGAGAGTGTCCGCTTGAACAAAATAGAAAACGATCAGGTAAACAAGGTTCTTAATTATTCCTTTGTTTCTGGTCGTCAGTATCTATCTGCATGGTTTGGTGAGAACCCCTGTGTCTCACAACTACGCGATTTCGGGGAACATTGAAAATAGATAATCGGGTATTGTGTGCGAATTTTGGGGAGAAGTACATCAAAATTTCAATGGAAGATTTTGGGGATATTCTGGGAATATCGTGTGAGGGGGAAGAAATTTTTGCATGGGCAGAATGGAGAAACTACAGTTCAGAAAAAATTGTGGACATTAAGAAAACCCTTGACCCTACAGCACACTGCTTGCCTCTTCTCGAGCTGAGTTTGGAGCAGGTATGGCTAAGATGGAGGAGCACTTGGCCAACATTAGGGCCCGCGTTCTGGTAATGAGAAATGATACGGTGATGGACAGGCTGCGTCAGATCTTTGAAGGGACTACATCAGCTGTGCACCTTCTGCGAGGCCAGCACCGTGGATAGAGAGTCACTTCTCTTAGCCTTTATCTCACCCTTCTAAATAAATCTTTATGCTTTTCGTATCATTTGTCACCCCCCCCTCTATTGAACCTTTATGCTTCATATCTTTTGTCCGGATAATTCTATCTGTCTGCTTGGTGTATGCTTGACTTATCTTTTCGTCTATTTGCATTAACTATACTTACACTGTCGTGCTTTCTTGCGTGATGCTCTCTCAGCTGATCGACCCTTTTCGATGATGTCAAGAGGGGGAAGAAAGAGTCCATCTATGACTAATTATGTTTTCGCTTGTTTGAATCATGCTTGGCCAAGGATTCATATCTACCTCTTCGGGTTTGGTTGAAGTACTCTGTCACGTTACTTAGAAACACCCTAGGAAAACTTGACATAATCAAAAAGGGGGAAATTGTTGAACCTTGGGTTTTATTTACGCCTTATATGTTTTGATTATATCAAAGATTTAATTGTTTCAAAGTAACGTGAATCGTTGTGGAAGGTCATAATGTTTAGCGCGGGAATAAAAGGAGCAAAATCTCAAGAAGGCATTCGGACAAGAGATCAAGGGGGAAGGACGCCGGCATAGGATTCTAAATGTAAAGAGAATAAAGCAATTGTATGACACGAGTAGTATAACCTTGAACAAGGTTATATTAGTCCTTGTAAACAACTGCACACGAACCGCCAAGATTTAATTTCCAAAATATCTTTTTAGAATCCAGTCGTTTTTGTCAAAGAATATCTATTCTTTGAAGAAGATAGTATTAGGAAAGAAATTATCTATCAAGAGAATAAAAGTTTTCATAATAAATGATTCTCAAAATATCTTGATTCTTTAAAAGATATTAGAAAATCATTAAGCAAGGAAACTTAAATATATTATCTTGATTGATTGATATTCCACCTACCATATCTTCACTAAGTAAGGAAGCACATCAATTGGTGATCTTATTTCCTTTGTTAAGGAGAATAATTCACCTATAAATACTATGCTCTTCCTCACTTTAAAAATACGACTTTGATACACATTTTTCTCTTTGCAAAAACAAAATCACATTTCTTTCAAAAGGCTTTTTGCAATATTTTTCGGTTTAAGTCTTGGCTATATAATATCGTGTTTTAATTGTTTACACTTGGAAGTCATATAGTTTCATTATTCTCTCTAGACAATTGAAGTGTATTCATAGCTAGAGAAATTCTGTAAACTTGAATAGTATAGATACACGAGTCGAGTAGTGGTTGCTCAATCGAACGACATATATCGTTCACACCTTGAACGCTTCACATCGTTCAAAAACAGAGGGCTTCACATCCCTCACACCGAAGGCTTAACATCCTTCATTGTCGTGGGCTTAACATCCCACACACCGAGTGCTTCACATCACTCACACCATCACGATTAGAGTTAATCGTGATCGTCTTATTTGTAAGGTAATCCGGAGAAGGTACACTTATAAATAAAGACACCGGTGGACGTAGGCTTTTCAATTGGGCCGAACCACGTTAAAACTGCTCGTGTTATTTACTTTACGTTTTATCGCGCTTTGCTATTTCTTATACTTATACTTTTTAGTAGTAAGTATAGTAGCAAATATTTTTGTACTTCATTTTATTTAGCCATTCAACTAACGCAATATTACACTATATCTTTTCTAATAAGATTTTGGTGTAATATATCGGTTAAAATTTTAAAAGTACCTAAATACTCTATTCACCCCCCCTCTAGAGTATTTCCTAGTATCGCTAGACTCTACAGTAGTCTTATTAACATATTTTCTAAGATTCAAAAGGTTTTTTTTATATTTAAGAACGACGAATTATTAATCTTATTTATAATATAAAATTTTATTATCATCATTTTTTTGACGTGAGATAATTTAGTGTCTTAAGAGCTACTTTTAAGACCCAAAAGAACACATGATTACTCTTATTTATAATATAGTACTAGATTAAAGCCCGTGCGCTGCACGGGTTAGTTGGCTTAATTACATTGATGATGTACATTCGTTAAATAAGAAACTTAATCAAACTATGTCATTACAATAAATATGATGATCACATGATATTAGTAATCAAACTTAATTTCAACTGAATTTATAGTCTTAAGAGTTTATTTTAAAACTTAAAATAACACATGATTGCACTTATTTATAATATAAAATTTCATCACCTTATTATAAATTTTTGATGTGGAAATAATTTTACGTTTGTAGTTTTATTAAGAGATTTTTTAGATTAGTCTTATTTATAATATAAGATTCTATCGCCTCATCATCATTTTTCGATGTAGGATAATTTACTCAAGGTTTACAGTCTTAAGATCTGCTTTTAAGACCCAAAAAAACGCACGATTACTCTTATTTATAATATAGAATCATTGCCTAATTTTAATATTTTCGATATGGTATAATTTTAGGTTTGTAGTCTTTTTAAAAACTTTTTAAAACTCAAAAGATTGTTGGTTGATATTTAAAATCGAAAAATGACTCATTTATGATATAGAATTTCATCTCCTCATCATAATTTTCCGATCTGGTCTAATTTACTTAATTAAAGTCTATAGTTTTAAGAGCTATTTTTAAGACTTAAAAGAGTTTGTTTTTATATCTAAGTTAAAAGGACAAACGATTACTCTTTATTTATATAATCGAATTTGATCATCTTATTATATATTTTGGATGAATGATTACCGTTATTTATATAATACAAAAAATTCACCTTATTATAATTTTTCGATGTGGGATAATTTTACTTAAATTTATTTAAGTTGAGATATAGTCTAATTAAGAACTTTTATTTATAGACGAATGATTACACTTATTTATAATATATAGAATTTCATAAAATCATCTTAATTTTTCGATGTGGGATAATACTTTAACTATATAGTATTAGTCTTAGAAAGTTCTTTTTAGTCTCAAAAGATTGTTGGTTAATATCTAAGAACGAAAGATTACATAGAATTCTATCACCTCATTATAATTTTTCGATATGTGATAATCAAATTTAACATTATTTGTAGTCTTATTAAGAATTTTTTTAATAAAGACTAAAAAAAAAAATTGTTGATATCTAAGAACGAATGATTAGTCTTATTTATAATATAGATTTACACCACCTCATCTTAATTTGGAGAAATGATTACTTTTATTTATATAATAGAATTTCATCGTATTATCATACTCTCTTCGGTCACTATTTTTTGCCTCATTTCATTAGAATATCTCTCACAAATATTAAGGTAATGGAGAAAAAAATAGTGAACGAAGAGAGTATGATAATACGATGAAATTCTATTATATAAATAAAAGTTTATAGCCTTAAGAGTGTTTTAAAACTCAAGAGTATTTTTAAGACTCAAAAGAGAAGGGGTATAATTTTTCGATGTGGGATAATTACTTAAGTTTATAGTCTTAAGAGTTTTTTAAGAGTCTAAAGATTTTGATTGATATCTAAGAACAAATAATTAGTATTATTTATAATATAGAATTTCATCACCTAATTATAATTTGTCGATGTGAGATAATTTAACTAAAATTTGCAGTCTTTTTTATAATATAGAATCATCACCATAACTTATTTTAATTATTTCGATGTGGGATTATTAAGACCTTTTTTAAACTCAAATTTTTTTAAAAACAAATAAAAAAAAAACTACAAATTCATGACCTCATCATAATTTTAAAAAAATGATATAGAATTCCATCATAGTTTTTTAAAAAAACAAAAGTTTTTTGTTGGCTGATATTTAAAAACAATGATTACTTTTATTTAATAAAAATTCATAATCTCATCACAATTTTTTGAAGAATTGCTTAAGTTGGTTGATGTCTAAGGAATTTTTTTATTAGTTTTATTTATAATATAGAATTCCATCACCTTATTATAATTTTTTTTATTTAAGTGTATAGTCTTAACAACTTTTTTAAGACTCAAAAGATATATGTTTGATGAAACTTTATAATTTTTCGAATGTGGATAGTTTTACTTAAGTTTATAGTCTTAATATATATTTTAAGACTCAAAAGATTTATGGTTAATATCTAAGAGCACATGATTACTACGGAGTACTCCATTATTTATAATATAGAAATCTATCGTTTTATTATAATTTGTCGATGTGGGATAATTTAACTAAAATGTGTATCCTTATTTGTAATATAGAATCATCACCGTATCTTAGGGCTCGTTTGGTTCACCATGGGAAGATTGAGTTACCGGGAACTTAAATTCACAAGAATTTGTATTTCATGGGAATTACAAAAATATTGTTTGGTTGTCATGTGGGAAATAACTTCATGCGGGAAGTTCTACACACCAAGGGGGGGCTTGGTGAGTAACTTCCCCCATTATGGAGGAAGTGACAATTCCCGGAAAGTGGGAATTCCCGGGAAGTGGGCAACCAAACAACCTCCCAATTTATCAATTCATGGGAAGTTCTACTTCCCATGATTTAAGAGGGTAACCAAACGACCCCTTATTTTAATTTGTTTTGATGTGAGATAATTTTAAGTTCATAGTCTTATTAAGACCTTTTTTGAAACTCAAAATATTGTTGGTTTTTTAAAAACTCAAAAGAGAGAGTGTGTAATTTATGATGTGAGATAATTTACTTGAGTTTATAAACTTAAAGAGTTTAAGACTCAAAAGATTTTGATTGATATCTAAGAACAAATAATTATCGATCTTAGTCTTATTTATAATATAGAAATTCATCGTTTTATTATAATTTGTCGATGTGAGATAATTTAACAAAAATTTGTTTTCTTATTTATAATATAGAATCATAACCGTACCTTATTTTAATTGTTTCGATGCGGGATAATTTTAAGTTTGTAGTCTTATTAAGACCTTTTTTAAACTCAAAATATTATTGGTTGATATTTAAAAACAATGATTACTCTTATTTAGTAGAAATTTATAATCTCATCATAATTTGTCGATGTGAGCGAATTACTTAAGTTGGTTGATGTTTAAGGAAGAATTATTATGTCTTATTTATAATATAGAATTTCTTCACCTTATTATAATTTTTTATTTAGTGTATAGTCTTAAGAACGTTTTTAAGACTCAAAAGAATTTTGTTTGATGAAACTTTATAATTTTTCGAATGTGGGATAGTTTTATAAGTTTATAGTCTTTATATATTTTTAAGACTCAAAAGATTTTTGGTTAATATCTAAGATCACATAATTACTCTTATTTATAATATAAATTTTCATCACCTTATTATAATTTTTCGATGTGAGATTATTTTTACTTTAGTTTGTAGTCTTATTAAAAGACTTTTAAAGACTTAAAAGTTTTTTTGATTGATATTTAAGAACGAATTATTAGTCTTATTAATAATATAGAATTCATCAACTTATCATAATTTTTCGATATGGGATAATTTATTTAAGTTTATAGTCTTTCATCAGCTCATCATAATTTTTCGATGTGAGATAATTTACTTAAGATTATAGTCTTAAAACCTCTTTTTAAAACTAAAAATAACACATCCTTGCTTTTGATTATAATATAGAATTTCATCACTCCATAATAATTTTTCAATGTGAAATGATTTTAAGTTTGTAGTCTTATATATTAAAAACTTTTTTAAGCGTTAAAAATTTTTTTGTCGATATTTAAAATTGAATGATTACTATTATTTATAATATAGAATTACATAACCCCATCATAATTTTTTGGTGTGGGATAATTTAAATGTTTTTCTTGGTCGATATTTATTAAAAATCGAATGATTACTCTTCTTTATAATATAAAATTTCATCACCTCATTATAATTTTTTGATTTTTTGAGATTCAAAAGATAATTACTTACAGTTTATAGTCTTAGGAACTCTTTTTGAGATTCAAAAGACTTTTGGTAGATATTGAAGAACAAATTATTACTCTTTATTTATAATATAGAATTTCATCATCATATTATAAGTTGTCGATGTGGGATAATTTGAAAACTGTTATATGTAATAAATTCATTACACAATGTTAAACAAATAATATGAAATTTATACTCTAATGAAAGCATTTTTTTCCACGAATATAATTATTTCATTTTTATAATTTATTTTACGATAATATTTTTAAAAAATGAACTCTAAAGGTTTTTAACTAAGAATTGTAAAATATCTCATTAATATGATAAATTAAATATATATTATAATAGTTAAAAGATTCTCTAGTTGATTTTTATTATTATTTATGATACTTTCCTAATTTGAGGCTTGATGAAACGGACCAATGAGATCGCTCGAAAAAAGCCTAAAATATATATATATATATATATATATATATATATATATATATATATATATATATATATATTTAAGATCATGTGAGAACCATCAACTTGATGAGAACCTTGAGAACTCCATTAAATTATTATTTTTTTCGAAATTTAATGACATATTTGAATTCGTCGTACAATTTAATGGGTGGGTAACATATTTTTCGGTAAAAAAAAATCTTGTTTAGTGACGGAAACGGAAACATATAATTTTAGTGTACCTAATACTCGTTTTAGTGTACCTAATTTTTTTGATGTACCTTATTGCACTTTCAGTGTACCTAAATTGCATTTCAGTGTACCCTTTCAACTTTTCGTGAATAAATAACAATTTTCTTAATATTTTTAATAAAATATGATTAATTATGCCTAATAAAACATTTGAATAAATTAAGCTAAGGGTAAATTAGTCATCTAAATTTTCGAAAAAAATAATAATTGAGTTTTTATTGAGGTTCTCACGGTTCTCAACGAGTTGTGGTTCTCACCGGATCTTGACTCTATATATATATATATATATATATATATATATATATATATATATATATATATATATATATATATATATATATATATTGATGTTAGATGATAGACAATTATTCTTTATTGATGTGGGATAATTTTAATTAAGTTTATTTAAGTTTAGATATAGTCTAATTAAGAACTTTTATTTATAGACGGATGCATGATTACTCTTATTTATAATACATAGAATTTCATCACACCATCTTAATTTCGATGCGGGATAATTATACATTATTTATATACTTTAATTATACAGCAAAAAAATTGTTGGTTAATATCTAAGAACGAAAAATTACGTAGAATTATATCAGTATAGAATTTCATCACAATTTTCAATGTGGGATGATTTTAAGTTTGTAGTCTTGTATATTAAAAGCTTTTTTAAGATTCAAAAGTTTTTTGTTGGTATTTAACCCATAAGGTTGTATTTAAGCATTTAAAATATTTCACTTTTAGTATAAACAAATAAACAATATGGATTATCTTATTATATATTTTGTATGAATGATTACTCTTATTTATATAATAATAAAAAGTCATCTTATTATAATTTTTCGATGTGGGATATACTTAAATTTATTTAAGTTTAGATATAGTCTAATTAATAACTTTTATTCATAGACGAATGATTACACTTATTTATAGTATATAGAATTTTATCAATCCATCTTCATTTTTCGATGCGAGAACTTTTTTTTAAGGTTGTTGGTTAATATCTAAGAACGAAAGATTACATAGAATTCTATCACCTCGTTAAGAACCACCTCGTTAAGAACATTTTTTAGGATGAATGATTAATCTTATTTATAATATAGGTTGTGAGGGATATTTACCGAAGAGAGTATAATTTTTTGATGTGGGATATAATTTACTTATGTTTATAGGGTATAATTTTTCGATGTAGGATAATTTACTTAAGTTTATAATCTTAATAGTTTCTTTAAGACTCAAAAGATTTTGATTGATATCTAAGAATCTAAGAGCAAATAATTAGTCTTATTTATAATATAAAAATTCATCACCTTATTATAATTTGTCGATTTGGGATAAATTTAACTAAAATTTGTAGTCTTATTTATAATATAAAATCATTAGGTAACTTATTTTAATTGTTTCGATGTGGGATAATTTTAAGTTTGTAGTCTTATTAAGACCCTTTATAAACTCAAGACTACAAATTCATGAATTCATCATAATTTAAAAAACAATGACATAGAATTCCATCATAATTTTTTTTTTAAAAAAAAGTTTTTTTGTTGGTTGATATTTAAAAACGATGATTACTCTTCTTTAGTACAAATTGATAAGCTCATCATAATTTTTCGATGTGGGAGAATTACTTAACTTCGTTGATGTCTAAAGAATTTTTTTTAGTTTTATTTATAATATAGAATTTCATCACCTTATTATAATCTTGACAACTTTTAAGACTCAAAAGATTTAAGTGTATAGTCTTGACAACTTTTTTAAGACTCAAAAGATTTATGTTTGATGAAACTTTATAATTTTTCAAATGTGAGATGGTTTTAGTTAAGTTTATAGTCTTAATATACTCCCTCCCCTTCACTAAGATTTTCCACATTTTTTTTAAGAAACTTCACTAAGATGTTCCACTTTCCTTTTTAGTAAATATTTTGTGGTTTTTATTGTTCGTGACCCCACTTCTTTTTCTCTATCTTCATTTTCCTTCACATATATCCATTTTCTTAATTTCTTCCTACAATCAAATGTGGAACATCACAGAGAAGCGGAGGGAGTATATTTTAAGACTCAAAATATTTTTGGTTAATATCTAAAAGCACAGGGTTACTACGGATTATTATTTATAATATAAAGTTTCATCACCTTATTATAATTTATCGATGTGAGATTATTTTTACTTAAGTTTGTAGTCTTATTAAGAGAGTTTTTAAGATTTAAAAGTTTTTTTAAGACTTAAAAGTTTTTTTGATTGATATTTAATAATAACGAATGATTAGTCTTATTTATAATATAGAATTCATCAACTTATCATATTTTTCGATGTGTTGATAATATAGAATTTCATCAACTCACTGTAATTTTGTAAATATGGGATGATTTTAAATTTGCAGTCTTATATATCAAAAGTTTTTTAGTCGATATTTAAAACCGAATGATTATTAATATTTATAATATAGAATTTCATCACCCCATCATAATTTTTCGATGTGGGATAATTAAAAGTTTTTATTGATCGATATTTAAAACGAAGGATTACTCTTATTTATAATATAAAATTTCATCATCTTGATGTAGATAATTACTTAAGTTTATAGTCGTAGAAACTCTTCTTGAGATTCAAAAGACTTTTGGTAGATATCGAAGAACGAATTATTACTCTTTATTTATAATATAGAATTTCATTATCATATTGTAATTTGTCGATGTGGGATAATTTTAAAACTGTTATATGTTATAAATTCATCACATAATGTGAAACAATCTATATGAAATTTATACTCTAATGAAAGCATTTTTTAACACGAATCTAATTATTTCATTTTTATAATTTATTTTATGATAATGTTTTTAAAAAATGAACTCGAAAGGTTTTCACGTAAGAATTGTAAAATATCACATTAATATAATAAATTAAATATATATTGTAATAATCAAAAGATTCTCTAATTGATTTTTTTTATTATTTATGATACTTTCCTAATTTGAGGTTTGATTGAACGGACCAATGAGATCGCTCGAAAAAAGCCTAAAATATATATATATATATTGATTTTAATTGTTTCGATGTGGGACAATATTAAGTTCGTAGTTTTATTAAGAGTTTTTTTAAGACTCAAAAGTTTTTTTTGGTCGATATTAAAAAACAATGATTACTCTTAAGGTGATGTGGGATAGTTACTTAAGGTTATAATCTTGAAAGTTCTTTATGACTCAAAAAGATTTTTGGTGGATATCTAATGACGGATGATTACTATTATTTATAATATAGAATTTCATCACCTTATTATAATTTGTCGATGTGTGATTACTATTATTTATAATATAGAATTTCATCACCTTATTATAATTTGTCGATGTGTGATTACTATTATTTATAATATAGAATTTCATCACCTTATTATAATTTGTTGATGTGGGTTAACTTTAATATCTTTATATGTAATAAATGCATCACTTTTTCGAGCAAATAAAATGAAACAAATAATATGAAATTTATACTCTAATGAAAGCATTTTTTACCACGAATCTAACTAATTCAATTTTATTATTTACGATAACTTTTTGTTAATGGCTTGTTTGGGAATTAGGAATTGGAATTGAATTCCGGATTTGAGATGATTCAAGTGTTTGGGAAAACCGAGAATTTGGAATTTGACTCTCTTAAATGACTACCCCATGGTAGTCATTTCAATTCCGTCACTATTCATTTTTTTTTCGCGTAAATCTAGTCGGAATATATATATTTTTTTATTAATTTTTGTCCCTAATTAAAAATATACATTTTCATCATGGAAAAAAAATTCAAAAATTAATTTTTTGTGAGCTCGACCCGGCTCCGCCCCGCCCAATTTCAATTCCAACTTCATGGATACCCAAACAACATTTTGGAATTAGAAATCGAATTCAATGTCAACAATTCAATATCTAGAATTAGATTCATGAAAATGAAAATAATTTCATGTTTCCAAACGCTCCCTAAATGAAATTTAAAGATTTTTAGATGAAAATTTATAAAACATCACATTAATATAATTGATTAAATATATTAATTGTAATAATTAAAAGATTCTCTATTTGATTTTTTTTTTGTTATTAATGATACTTTCCTGAGTTTTGATGTAACCGACCAATCATATCGCTCGAAAACTTCCTCCTTTGTATATATATATATTGATTTGATGAATATCTACGTGTTACAGAATCTTTAGTGATTCCTTCTGTATTTTGTAAAAAGGTTTTGATATAATATATTTCTTTATCTAAAAGTGGATATAAAACTAATGCCATTTGATGAATAACCCACCATTAGTTAAGGACTTAAGGTGATTGTTATGTTAAGTACACTATTGACGGACATATAATGTTATTGTACATTATTATGTTAATTTTCCTTTTTAAGTAGATAATGTTGACACCAAACATGGAGTCACCGAAATGTGGTTTAAAGTAACAAATGATTTTTTCTTTTCAGTATAATGTACTGTACTAAATTAGATTTAGGAATATTATTGAGTCAAAATTACAATTATTATTAGTTGGAAGTTTGTAGTTTCTGTACATGGAAAAAATATATTTGTATCATAGATGTTAATGAATCACTTTTCTGATTCAACACACTAAATTAAGACTTGGCTTTCCCTACCATTAAGGAGTTTATACCTGAAAAATAGAAGCGAAAAGAGAAAATCCAAAGCAAAGTTAACATAGAAAACTCATATTGTAACATGAAAGAGGGGGAAAAATTAACATTAAAAAAAAGAAGGAAATTACAAAAGAAAGAAAAATGAACTTCATTAATTACGGCTTTGTTAAAAGTGAAATTTATGGTGGTAATAACCTCCTCTTGTTTATAGGCAAAGATTCATGTTATTGGAGTCAATCACATTGTTTTGTAGAATTTTAAACCTTTGTCGGCTTATATCCTCTTCCTCCGATCCTATTATTCATTCGATTATGGCATTTTCTCAAGTTGAAATTGTGTCGCCTTCTCATTTTGATTGCATCCTCAAGGAACACAATCACAAAGATAGCAGACGCAAGGACAGCAAGTGTCAGAATTCACAAAATAAGATAAAGAAAAATGTTAAGGAGTTTGTGAGGGAACAATTTCAATCATCGGAAACAACATCATCTGATAATACTAAATCGAAGAGGGGATTCGACGACGACGATGATGAAGAAGAAGAAGGTATTGATTTAGAATATTGGGGTAAGCAGAATAGTGATGCATCCTGCTTTCCAATGTACAAAAGAAAATCACGGGTCCTTGATGAATGGGCAACACAACAGGCAAAAGACATGATGATCAACTCAAAGCAAAATTTGGTGCTCATGAGTTTGCCTAAATCACGCTCAATATCTTCAAGAGAATCGTGTGGCTTGATACGGGAGCCTTCACCAACTCCATCAGACAATTCATCCACAGATTTTAGTGTCTCTTCCTTGGTTCAAAAATGGAGAGGACTTGAAGCTGAATTAAAAAACAATCATACAAACAACACCATCAACAATACCACCAACAACAACAACAATAACAACAACAACAACGTAAGTATACCAGGACAAAGCATTTTAGTTTTGGATCAACAAGATGATGATGATAATCATAATAATAATAATAATAATAGTGTTATTAATAAGTACTCAACGTTGTCACAAGATCAATTTCAACAAGAAGCACCATTAGAGGCAATTTCTTCATGTTCTATCAAGAGACATGATCGAGAAGAAGAAGAAGAAGACGAACGATTGAGGGTGGTTGATATTGTCCGAAAATTGGCGAATAGCAATCTTCATCAAGGACATCGTAATGACGATGTTAATCAAGATGGAAAATTCTTGTCCTTATGTCCATCTTTTATGAGCTTGAAAATTGGAAGTGATATAAAAGATCACCGTCATCACCATCATCACCATCAAGGAATTTTTGCCCAAGTTGTATCCTCTCCAAAGTTGCGTGGAAGACAAGCAATTGCCGAACTTTTCAAGAGAATGGAGAATGATAGGTACAAAGAAGTTGAAGAATTGAGATGTCGACTTCATGTATCAAAGTTTCCCCAACGTGGTCGTATCCAGGTACATTTCTTTAATTTCTACTCCCTCAATCTTCCCACTCTAATATGACCCATTAATTAAGAAATGGATAGTGTTTGTTGAGGTTTAAGATGTCAAATCACAAAAAGTAATTAATAGGAAGAAAATATAATTGATGAATAAGAAAAATTTTGAATTGGAAAAATTTTGAATTAAAAAGTGGGAAGATCTTAGTGGAAAAGGGAATACCAAGTAACACAAATTATGGACTATACATAATACTTTACATGTACCATGCATTAATTTAAAATATTTTCTTCAAAAAAGGACAATTAATTGCCACACTCAATTCTCCAATACTTTTCTTACTTTAATTTTATGAGTTTACGTAGCTATTTACCTTCCTTCAATTAAAATGTCTACTATTATGATTTGTAGATCTATCCTAATAGAAGCGTGGTCCGAATAATAAATTATGATACTCTTACACATAAATAATACAAGCAGTCATATTTTCAATTTATGTTGATTTGATATTTAATTTACTCACCAGTATCCCTTTTTTAGAAAAATAAAATATGAAATGACTCGTCATAACCTTTAGGCACAACTTTTGAAGATGATAATTTTTTTCCACATCTAAAATTTTAACGGCATATATCGTCAATGTGAAAATAAATTGTTCGCGTTTGAAAACGTAATCAAGAGTTTCACTCATTAAAAATCTTTTCACGGAAATAATTTAGATTGAACAAATATTTAAGTTAAATTTCAAAAGTGGGGATGTGTTTTTTTTTTCTTTCCAAAATCATCATCTTGACGTATTTAACATTTTTGGAAGTCATACATGAGTGCTTGGGCTTGGGCTAGGGCTAGGGCTAGGGCTAGGGCTAGGGCTATTCAAATCATCTTCAAATAAAAAAAATATGAGTGAGAATGAAATAATGAAAATGCACCACCGTATAAATTAACAATACCTTTTTATTTTTGTTTTTTATTCATACAACAGTCATTACTCCGCTTCAAATTTTTACGACGAGATGCTTATGCGGAGAGTGAAAAACAGTTTCACCCATTACCAAAGAAGACTGATTCAAAGCAGTCAGACACAACATCTACCATAAATTGTTTAAGGTATCTTATATATATATATATATATATATATATATATATATATATATATATATATATATATATATATATACTTCCTCTATTCCAATGAATTGTTTGCCTATTTCATATTAGGGCGTTTCAATGAATTGTTTGCCTTTCTATTTTAGGAATATTTTTTATATGCAATTTGACCTTTCTTATGAATTTTGCACCACATGTCACTCACTCATTGGATCTCTTACCCTTGGTGCCAAAATGAAAGACAAACAATTCATTGGAACGGAGGGAGTATATATATATATATCGTCATTCTGAAATTGTTTATATATATGGAGTGCATATCTATCTTTATATTTCTTTATTAATCCTAACTATGCAATGAGCACAAATTCTTTTATAGTACAATTATATTGTTATTTTATGAGTATATATATGAGTGTGTGTATATGTCTTGATTATAAGACGGTTCCAGAGATTGTAGTGACCATATGCAAACTCTAAAAACAGAACAATATAGGGTAATGTTATATACAATCCATAGCCTTGTATTTAAACATTTAAAGTATTTCAATTTAAATATAAATATATGGATTTGAGCACAAATTACACCTACATCCAGACATTAATTACATGTATTAATGGATTATTTCTTTATTTGGTCTCTTAAATACAACCTATGGGTTGTATATATCATTTTCCTTAAATATATACGGAGTAACAAAAGAATTGCATTGTAATTGGAAATTTTATTATCACATTCAAATTAAAATAGCTCTTATAATAATAAAGTGATAAAGGATTATAAACTTAAATCAAACATCAAACATTGTGGATTTTCTTACTTTTTTTGCAGCCGTATCATCGATCAACTAATCCATCATAATAGATGCTGTCCAAAACATGGTTCGCCAATCTCGATAGTTATGTTAGCTAAGAAATTGAGTTTGTATTTTAACATACAATTGAGTTACGAGTAATTTAATTGAGATACGGTTTAAACATCTTTAGCTTTACAAAACCATTTTCTAGAGGTTTGAAAAATTATTGGGATCATCAACAAAAACATATGGAGTAGTAATGGAAAAACCTTATAAAGTTTTTCTTATCCCAAGTCATATAAAACTAATTTTCTAATTATATCAACTTTTTGTTGCAATGAAACAACTTTTTATCTTGTTTGTAAAAACGGAACCCATTTCTATTTATTTTTTTCTCATTTATGAACTTAATTTTTTCTTATAATAATCGAACAACTTGTTCTTAAAAGAACCAGTTTTTGTTTTGAAGAACTCATCAAAAACATCCCCAAAGATAAGAACCTCATCGTGATTGTCCTTTTACTGTACGGAATTTTTAAATTGACATAGGTTGGATGAAAAAGATCATTGAAGAGAATATAGTGGAAGAGGAAGGTTTTCCTTGGGAATTAATTAGTCGAATCCTCGTTAGTCGTTACCACACTTGGAATTTTGTTTTTCTTTTTCATAGTTTTAATGATGATTTGTTGGGATTTTAGTTGGACCTCAAAAATTTGGCACATGTTGATCACTCTTAAAAGACAACCCTAATCGAGTAGTTGATTTTATATAAATGTACTAGCTTAGTAGATCAGATAAAATAGCGTAGCTATAATTATATTGAATGATGATTTCAATGTTACTCTCTCCGTTTCAATGAATTGTATACGTTTGTTTTTTTGACACTATTCATGAGTAAGAAGAATATTCGATATAACTTTTAATATATAAGATAAAATATAGTCATGAGGGATCTTGTTTAAATCGTCTGATCGAATACATTATGAATATCAATTTTTTATAATTTTTGGTAATACGTAATTAAAGATATAGACAAAAGAACACTAGCATCGACGTACGTGCATAAAGCAAACGTATACAATTCGTTGGAACGGAGGGAGTAGCATTTAAGAACATGTATGTTGAAGCGTTTCATGCAGCTGAAGGAAATAAATGAAAACTAACTTCGAATGTGAAAAGAATGTAAACATGTGTTTTTTCTTGTTTTTACTATGTAGTACCTTCATTCATTAATGTTCTTACCATATGCTTTATACATGTTTTTTAAGGAATAAAAATAAAGAATGAAAAATGTGAGAAAAGTTGATTCAAGTGGGCTAGTAGAAAGTATTAGAAAATGAAAATGTGAATGACTACTATGGAAAGAATAAAAATGGATAGAACATTAAAAAATGATTCAAAATGAAATATGGACAAAACATTAATAAATGAAGGGAGCATGTAACAATAACTTGCTAGGCAACTTCAAAGATCAGGTGCAACACTTGGTAGTTTGCATTGCTTGTCAATTTTTCAAGATACCATGCTTTGTAGCTACATAATGCTCCATTATGGTGAGCAACAAGTTTTATTAGTTTGTATGATCCCGCAAGACTTTTATCCTTTAATAAGAAACAATCCACCTAGTTTCAAGTTAGTGGCTTGGTAGACCTTAATTGCTTTTGAGCATACCATTTTTATATTACTTAAATAATAAACAACTTGTTTGACAATTTATAACAATTGTAACCAAGCCTTTTTAGTAGACCATGAAGTTGCTCTTAGCCGTTTCAGTTTTCATTTACACCAAATTTGAACTCTATTTCAGTTTGTTAAATCAAATGCGGTGATTTGTCGGTTGGTAAACCTTATTTATAATCTACATGATTCATTTATATTTAAATATATGATATTCATATTCATTTCTGATCTAAACACTGGGATACCAAATTTATAGTTGCATTTTTCCTTAGTATTTTTAAATTTCTTTGAGTCAAGTAGAACACAAAATTTTGGGAGAGACAATAACTTATTGAGATACTATTCTTCAGTATCACTCCATGTTCTCTTCGTACCTTTAAATGACAACTTTGTTTTGTACCTGTTTTTATAAGAAACGTACCCTCTTTATATTTGTATACTCTTTTATGTTAATCGTACCTACTTTTATTAGGTTTGGTACCACTGTTACTTCCATTTGTACTTAGGTCATGTTCTTTTGGACTTATATTCAGTCAGTTTCAGTTCAGTTCAGTTCAGCTCCAGGAGACATATTTTGTCTCTATATTTCAGTCAGTTTCAGTTAAATTAAGTTCAGTCAGTTTCAGTCCAAAAGAACATGACCTTAGTCTCTCAATAAAGTTAATGAGAGACCGTCTCTCAGGAGACCTACTCATGTTATAATCATTTGCCTGGCCTTATGCGCATGCCATAGAAAAAGATAATAATATTTAAATATTAATAATAAAATTATTAGTTAAAGACTTTCAATGTCAAATATTTTAACAATCAAACAAGTTTAACTTTCACATTACTAAGATAAAATTATTTAACGTAAATAATCCCAACTTTGGGTGATATTCCATAAATAAAATCAACTTTAATTAATCTGGGAATAAACTCATGTATGAGACAAATCAAACACGAATGGATTTGGGTTACCTGCAACCTACAGCGCCTGTACACTATTCCATTATACTTAAATTGATGTTACTAAACTAACTAATAACAACCATAATCGTAATTATTGAGCTTACCGGCAATAATGAACATCCATAAAACTTGTTCCTAGTGTTTTCTCCCTTCTTAATAGTCCTAATCAATGTACGTAACTTGTAGTTGCAGAAAACATCTTTCGAGATGTTAAATTCCCATGAATTCGAAGAACATGAATTTGATTGATTACCCATGAATTTCAAGAATTGTTGCGCAAAATTAGGGTTTAAAATTGGGTTATTTCATGGGAATAATACCAACTATGTGTGTTTCTTAAATTAATACAAATTATACGTAATCTCATTTTAATATGAACTACGCATTTATTAATCTCGCTTTGCTATGTATGAAATTATGACTTGCTATTACCGGTCATAGTGACTTGTTGTAACTGTTTAGGGTTTTATTAGGTCCGTTGCAGTTATCGTGAAAGCCAAAATTCCAATAAAAACATTTTTTTTTCATAGCTTCTATAAGGCTAATTGGAAAACAAAAGAAAGATGAATTTTTGGGAAATTTAAATTTATTTTTTATCAATGACCGAAAATGAACACGAAATGTAAATTAGAAAAAGAAAAGTCAGAAGAAAGAGTTGAGAAAGAAAGGTTCAACAAGTAGCCGGTCACCTATAACAAAACGAGATTAATGAAGACGTAGTTCGTATTAAAATGAGATTACGTATAGTTTGTATTAATTTTAGAAGCACACGCATAATTGGTATTATTCCCATGAAATAGCCTTTAAAATTTGGGTTTAGGGGAGAGAATTTTAGTTTAGGCAAAAAATTGACATTGATGTAGAAAGGAAGAAGATGAAGCTGTGTTAATTATTGACTATGTTACCTACATAAACCTACTAAATCCGGTCATTAATGAGCCAATTCCATTCGTGTTTGATGTGTCTTATACATGGGTTTATTCCAGATTAATTAAAGTTGATTTTATTTAATGGAATACCACCCAAATTCGAGATTATTCTTGTTAAATTTTATTTATAAGATTTTTTGTGTCATTTTTTTTATCGTGAAATACATAATTATCAACATTTGGCTTTTTATTAATTGGCAGGGAGAAATATAGTGTTGCGCAAAATCGAGATTTAAATATAGTCAACATCTCACTTGTGGATAATGTTTCTAATGTCGTCAACCAAGAGAAACAACCAGTTGCACTAGCATCAACAGATAAGTGCAATCAAACCTCCATTAAAGAAGACACCAACATCAAAATTCAGGATGGAAATTTGGATAACGACATAGCAAGACGACTACCTACAAGTAATATTTGTTCAACCAACAACAATAGTCATGTACTCCTTGGAGATTCAAATTGCGAAAAGCAAGTTATGGATCGGAACCTTACGTCTAGCCTAGAACAAAATAATGAAAGTAAGCAATTAACGACGCATGAAGCTATGCAAGAACAATTTCTTGATGATAATAATGTGGTAGCATGTCCAAATAATGTTGATGTTTTATCTATTCAAGCGGAGTTATCAACTTCGAATATTTTATTTGAACATGATAAAACTGAAGAAAAAGATACCGAAAGCCTGAAAAAATATTGTGGATTGGATGAAAATTGTGAAACTGAAGTAGTTGGTGAAGAGGAGAATGAAAATTGTGAAAAGAAAGTAGTTGGTGAGGAGGAGGAGGAGGAGGAAGAAGAAGAAGAAGAAGTAGTTGAAGGGAAAGAATGTGAAATCGGTGAACTAATCTTTGAAGACGATAATAACTCAACATTCATTGATCCAAATCTTGATTGGACAATTGATATTGCCCGTCCACGTAGTTATTGGGAGGATATCAGAAAAACTTGGTATCAAGAAATTTTAAACACTCGTTCGCAAGATGAGGAAATCCGTCAACTTCTTGAAAGGTAAACACCCTTTTCTTTTTATTGATAATAAAGGATTTGATGACTAAAATATGTACTGTTGATCAAGGTGTGTAAAATAAATTAACTATGAGGATTTACTGTTGCAGTCCAAACTAATATTGGTGTTTCTCTAAATATCACTAGTTACGTACTAATCTATTCGACTTTATTTTGTTAATATTTTTTTATTGTTTAAACAAGTTTTTTACATGTAACTATTAAAAAAATAAAAATATTGATTAACTTTAATATTTATACAAATATGTAGGGATCATTTTCTTAAATGGGGCTCAAACTTAACGAAATTACAAAAATAGGGTTGAAATCAAACTTATTACAAAAATAGGGTCCACGTCATCGCTTTTGGTTTTTTGTTTCTTGTCAGCAACCCCTCGCTATCCCGGACAGCGAGGGGTCAGCTAGTAGAATAGAAGTTCCACCCCTCGCTATCCCGGACAGCGAGGGGCATAGTGCCCTGAACCAGAACCCTCCTGTTTTGTGTGAAGTAGCCCCTCGCTGTCCGGAAGAGCGATGGGTCGACTGGGCCACAATTACAACTTCCACCAATTTCTGCTCAACCAAACCACCAAGCACCCCATTGCCAACTGCAAACATCAACAATTAACAACCAATTGTCAAGCCACAAAAAGCCTCCCCAAGCAAGCCATCATGCATTTTGCAAACAATGCATAATCCATATAAGTTGTAGCTTATAATGCTACACCAAATGTCAAATGTCATGCGAATTCATATATCATCCTTAACATCAAATTAAACATTCTTAATTGTTTCTCAAAACACCTAAATATGTCATAATATCCAAAGGAAAAACTACATCAACGACATTTTATCGACAATGCTATTGTCCCCGTCGACCCTTCCTTTTCTTGCGTTGTCTTGCCGATGATTCTGCTTCTTCGGTTTCATCTTGTTCGGCATATTGTACGCGCCTTTCAAAGTTGCGAAAGTTGTATCTTGGCGGAGTTGGAACATGCTCTTCTTCTTCTTTATACCCAACAAGATGCCCTTGTCTTGTGCTTATTAAGGTATTCAAGGACATATCTCTCATTTGTTCAATAATCTTGTAGACGTCAGCAGGTTTGTTCGACAGCATGTCATTACACTTGTTATAATTAAACATGTTGGATTGAGTCTGCAAAATGTAACGTACGTTATTAACTTCCAATCGTAAGAAAAAACATTTAAACACGGACAAGTATATGAAAAATAAAACAATACTTACAAGAGCCTGATAGTCAGCTGTAGTGGGAATGTACGTGTGGTAGTTGTAATAGTCCTCATTGACACCGCTACTATGAGGACCAATGATCCGTCGGGTGATGGAGTAATACCACTGGTAATAGTCATCCTCAAGATCCATCAAACCCTCATAAGGGTTTCCTGGTACCACCCTATTTTCCATGCGGTTGTTCCACCTAACTATTTCAGGTCCCAATTTGGTTGCATAGTCTTTCGTATGATCACCTGTCCTACTAATCGAATGCAACCTAACCTCGGTGTCAACGTTTTCGGGGATAGGTTGACACCACCCAAACTGCCGCATACATCGTTGTGGGTAATGCCACTCCGCCATCTCAAAACAAATAAGAGGGGCAATTACAGTCCACTCATCTGGATTTTCTCGACAATACGATGATAAGTATGGTAAGACGGTTTGTGGACTATATGGTTGCCATACAAATTGAATCTCAGCCATTGAGTCGAATAGATCCCTCATCACATTAAGGCCTAATCGATGGTCCTTATATGAACGGTCCATCCTCAACCATTTAGCCCCTAATGCATCAATCCCAACCTCCACCGAACCACCAAAAGCGTATTGTCGTCCAGCCACCGGCACTACATGTGATCTACCTAGTGTCGGACTACTAATGGTGATCCTCTCCCAACTCCATAATTGTAGAAGAAGTAGTGGTCCCGCAATCTGCCAAACACCCTTTTTTGATGCCTTACATAAGTTCCTATAAAGGCATGCTAAGACTGCACTACCCCAACTTATTTCATCTAGTTCCCCTAAATTCGCTAAAAGAGGTAGGAATATTAGATTCGCCATACCTCCTGACTTATCAGGAAACAACACCGCACCAAACAAATACAAAAGGTATGCTCTTACATGACAGTGCAATTCTTCATCATTAGGGTTTGGGCCTAAGTTCCCAAAGTTATCATGTAACCAAGTTAATTTAAGTTTTCCACCCGACCTAGCAACATTAGATGGGGTTGCTCCTAATAATTGAGCACATAGGTTGCCCCAATTATGTTCACATGTCCCCGTTACCGCTCTACCATTTACTCTAAGCCCCAAAAGTACCGCCACATCTTGTAATGTGACGGTTGCCTCTCCAAATGCAAGGTGGAATGTATGCGTCTTCTCCCTCCACCGCTCTACTAAGGCTGAGATCAGGTCAGGGTCTAATGGTAGGTATTTCATTCTCATAATCGCACCAAATTGTGTATTGCTGAGGTAGTTCTGCACAGGTTCGGGTATCCTAAAAGATGATAGGGCCTTCATATGATGTCGAATCTTAAAGGGCTCATACTCCTAAGTATTTCATTGAAAAACAAAGTTTAGTGTACTAAAACAAAATAAACTCAAATAAATTGAACAAACTGATATTTCTTACCAATCCTTCCCATATGTCCGTGCTCCGGTGACTGTCTTGCTGGTTCAATTGCTCAGGGTCAATTGGTCCTGGTTCCATCTACAAAATTTAAAACAGTGAAATAATCTAATGTGAAAGTGAAATTCCAAACGTAAAAGGCCAAACTTGAATACTTGATGAAATTGTGATATTAAAAACGTAAAACAGCAAACGTGAATGTCACATTACAAATTTATATCCATTCCCGAATTACAAACATAAATAGTGTTTCTCTAAGAATCCGAAGAGCTCGCTTTTCTAGGACATGTTCGTTTGTTATGACCTTCCACTCCGCATGAGCTACAACGAACCTTCCACTTTTTATCCATTTCATTATGAATTCTTGAGGACTTTGGTCGGCCAACTTCTCTTCTTTTCTGGTTGTCGCATGGAATTAGTGTGGCTCCCACCCAAGGCATCCAATTGGACTCGTCCGGCACAGGATGAAAACTCGATCGATATGTTTTCTCGTACTCTGTGCTAGAATAATAGCGGTCCACATATTGATTTGAACTAATGCTGAATGATCGACACACCGCCATTACATGGGAGCATGGATAATGGAAAATTTGCCATTTGTTACATGTACATGTCCTCTGGGAAAGGATCACTATATGTGAGACGTTACCTCCACTTGATAGCCTACCACTTCTGGTGCGAACTTCATATTCACCGATCGGTGCATTAAAACAAGTAACTCTGTATTTAGCTGCACGAGTTACATTTTCCTCAAGTTTTGGAGCTACCTTCGCCGACCACATATAACCTTCCCTTACCATACTACTAGCAACCTCACGCCTTTGGACAAAATAACAGTTTAGTCTAAAAAATGTAGCCTTCACAAGAGCGGTAATTGGCAAAAATCTAACATTTCTCAATACTCCATTGAAACATTCTGAATTGTTAGTTGTCTTGATCCCATATCTACGCCCTCCATCGTGGCATAAAGACCACTTCTCAAATTTTGAAGACTCCAAAACCACTTTCGCACCAAGATTCAACTCTCCAATTTTTTCCATCCCTTGATTAAATCGAGATGGTTTAGTGGCACATGCGGTTGACATAAATGCACTCTTCAATTGTACGCTTTTGTAGTTATGGTTAATATTTGACGCAAAGTGTCGCATACAATATCTATGATATGCTTTAGGTTCTTTCCATCCACCACCAACTTCATTCATGGCTTGCATTATCCCGACATGTCTATCAGAGATAACGCATATCTCCTCTCTAGTAGTGACATACTTCCTAATGCAACCCATAAACCACCTCCAAGTGTCTACACTCTCACAATCAACAATAGCAAAAGCCAATGGGAATATTTGATCATTGGCGTCAACACCAATAGCCATCAAAAGAACCCCTTTAAATTTCCCGTACAAATGAGTTCCGTCAATGGTGATTACAGGCCTACAATGTTTAAAACCTCTAATTGAAGGGCCGAACGCCCAAAACACCTTATCAAACTGCTCAATATGGGGAGAAGTTGTGGGTGAATTGACAAAGTGGACAACGGTTCCTGGGTTTGACTTCTTCAAAGCATCAAGGTAACGAGGAAGCAATGCATAAGACTCCTCCCAATCACCATACAAATCAGCTATTGCTCTTTGTTTTGCATGCCAAACTTTCATGTAACAAGGTGTGAAGTTGAATTGGGTTGAAATCGATGTTCTAAGAAGTTCAATTGAAACGCCAATATCAGTCTCAACTAATGGGCGAATGTGTTTAGCAATAAAGGAGTTGGTCATATTAGGATGATCAAGGGGCGGTGCATCAACAACACAAGAGGAATGGTGAGGGCCATTGTATGTGACTATTGTGAAAACGTCATTGGTTACATCTTTTTTAGAGGCTCTTAAAGTCCAATTGCATGAAAATGGTTCCCTAGCACACTTGTACGTTACCGTGTGAGGTTTGGATTCCGGTGTTTTGAAAACTTGATTTCTCTCAATATGATATTGACGAACAAATTGGGATAAAACCAACTTGTTAGTAAATGTTTGGTTAACAGAAAATTCGCCATCATTTTCATGATGCTTGACACCTTTATCACACAAACTATTATCTAACTTCTCATCAATTGGACAAAGCCTAGCAAACTCAATATTTGGAGCGGAAGCGGTAACTAGATCATCACCTTCATCATCAAACCCATTCCTTAATACAAATTCCTCATACTCATCAAAATCATCATCAAATTGTTCTTGGTCCACACTATTAGCCAACAAAGACACACAAGACAATGGATCATCACCTCTCATAACATGACTTAACATGCTACTGAATGAAGCATTTTCGTGAAGAAGAGATACATTTGATGTTCCATTTATTTGTTGTATGGGAATCAATTCAACATATAAATCCATAGAGGCGGCATTTGAATGGTATACACTAGCCCACATAGCTTTCAAAGCTCGATCATTGTTCAATGATACCACCTTATATCCTCTAACACTAGGATATTTCATCTTAATTTTTAACTCAAATTGAGTCAAATTAACTTCCAACTCTTTGCAAATTAATTCACTAAGTTCCAAGAAATTATTACTACTACCCACAAATACAAAAAATTGTTCTCCATCCTTATAAGCTACATTCTCCCCTTCCACAACTATTTCACCATTAGAGTAACAACACAATGGGAAATTGTATTTCTCCATCTCAAAATTTCCAAAAAGAATCAATCCAAATAATACCTAGAGCAAATTTTCAACCACCTAAACTAAAAACTTAAGCTAAATAAACAAGTTGAAGCAATAACACCACCTAAAACAATACTTAATCACAAATTTGCTACCCAATAACCAAATTTGCTAACAAATTAACAATATATATATGTTAAGATTCAAAATTTCATACCTTTTAAATGTGGTGTGTAGAAATTTGGGTAGAAAATTGATGATTTGTGGAAGAATCGAGTGATTTGAACAAAGAATTGATGAAAGAGGGGTTAGGGTTTAGTGAGAGTAATTTTTTTCTTTTTACTGAGGAGGGTAAATGAATGCAGGGTAGGGGGTTGTTTCTTAAGGGAGTACAAATTAAATTGTTTTTTTTTTACTCGTCGACCCCTCGCTCTCCCGGACAGCGAGGGGCTACTTCACAAAAACTGCAGCATTCTGGTTCAGGGCACTATGCCCCTCGCTGTCCGGGATAGCGAGGGGTTGCTGACAAGAAACAAAAACCAAAAGCGATGACGTGGACCCTATTTTTGTAATAAGTTTGATTTCAACCCTATTTTTGTAATTTCGTTAAGTTTGAGCCCCATTTAAGAAAATGATCCAATATGTAGTATCATGTTTAAAGTTATAGAGTGGAGTATATATTTTCATCAAAAAAAACTTTTGAAAAAGGTCTTTTATTTTATGAATTGTTACACACTAGTAGTATTTTTTAGGATTACAAGATAGTATTTGTTTAGTCTCAAATGGAACATAATTAGTTAACCAATTCTCAAATATTTGAATAACATTTATTTCGGTTTGACTTGGTTGAATCAAGAATATAAGTAATTAATTACTGCATAATCTTACATTCAGCTTTGGTTTTGTTTTTCCATAGTAGTGTTGAGTATCAAATTTAATTGTTGCTTGATATGACTCAAACAGAGGAAGTGTCTCGTCTGTTTTGGCTAGTGACTTTCGACAAAGAATGGATCGATTGGTTATGTCAAGTGTTCACAGAGTTTTCTATTCACCAACAGTTGAGGAAGAGGAAGAAAGCCTTAGATTCAATGATGTTGTGAATAACGGTCGACATGAAGAAGAATATAATCAACATCAAGAAGAAACCCGAAATGTAGTGTACGACACTGCATTTGATGTCGACATAGAACAACATCAAGATGAGGCAGATGTTGATGTTGATGTTGATGTTGACGACAACGACAACGACAATGTCAACGAGCATAATAATGTTGAGATTGAAGAGATCAACAACGAAACAGAAGAAGTAAGAAGCGGCCCTAAAAAATATCATGATATTATTGAGGATTATGATCAAACTTTATCGTCATCGCATTGTCCATGGATACGTTATCATGAACAAGAAATAAGTGATGATTCTGATAATGTCCCATCAACCTCCGTACAAGAACTCTCAAGATATCATTCGTATTATCGTCACGCTCCTCATGCGTCACCCACGAAAAACAATATGTCTTCAATAGTAAGATTTATTTTCATCCCATACCATACTCCTAATTTCAAAATAAAGTATCTTAAATTAAAGAATCATTATTTCAGATTAAAATTACTTAATAGTAGAAGTTTAATGTTTATTTAATTATTCTTATTTGTTATAGGAAATGGATCTTATTTTTGATTTAAGAGGACACATGGAACAACTTCATATCGAAATGGCCGAATTACGGAAATCTATATCAAATTGTATAGACATGCAAAAAAAGTTAGAACACTCTATCCGTGAAGGGATTCCAACACTTGGTAAGCTTATTGTGAGGCTCGAAACTTCATGTATTTTAGGTTTTATTCCTATCATTTAAAAACTAATACCATCTTTAAAGTCATTTATATTTATTTCGGTTATTCTTTAGAGTGTCTAACGATATTATTATTGGCAGACATCTCACATAAAAGGTGATTACCATTTAGTCATGCTCTCTGCTCTCTTATGTGACGTCTCACAAAAATATTATGTGAAATCGTGTCACTGAGGATTTTTTATAATTTCAATATTATTCTAATGTTTGTTAGACTCATATTTTGTCCCGTATTTATTGATGCATTTTTATATAATAATAATAATAATAATTGATTATTATTATTATAAATGAATAGTGAAATTTACATCTAATTTCATATATCTGTGTTTATTTTATTAACTTTGTTTACTTATCTTTCTTTTTTAACAGAATGCGGAAAAAAAAAGAAATCAAGTGCGAGGAATATAAAGAAAGGGCGTTGTTGTATTTGTCTTCAAATGCCTGTCGACTCCCTTTTATATAGGTATGTTATGTTATATAGAGTATATATATGACAAATAATATTTTTCAGTTTTTTTGTGGAATGTATATTGGGAAACTATTTCGCTCTAATACTTTACTTTCTTTTACAGATGTGGCCACATGTGCACATGTTTTAATTGCGCCAACGAATTACGATGGAGTAGTGCTACATGCCCTAAATGTCATACATGTATAACTGATGTAGTACGAATAAATATTGATGCGTAAATATTGGAATATCTGTTTTACAATGGATCACTTTTCTGTTAATATTTTTTATTCTTTTAGATAGGTTTAATACTATATGCCAAAAAACTATAATAACTTGCTTTCATATGTCTTTAGCGATTATAATATTTCATACAAATATGACTAGGTTTATGGTAAGCCTCCAAAACTACAATCACAAGGAATTTAATTTTAACATTGACTCTAATTCTAACAATTTGGATAATGATGGGTTAAAATGATAGAAATCTAATAACAGACTAAATTATGGAGCAAGGAATTTCCTCACACATAAGTGACTCGGCGCCTTTACCGTATCAGTGATCACTTTTCTAAAATGATTCTAACTTAAGATTCGATACTTACTATTGAAGGGTACAAAAGTAACTCATATATGTTTATGACAATGAAATCCAAGCGTCAAATATAATCACCACGTAGATTAAAACCAGAAGTTAACAAAGACAAATAAACATTCAAGGTTTACACAATTCTAATCCTTTATAACTCATTGACGAAAAAAAAACTATGTTATAACGGAAGAAAAAGACAAACAAACAAGAACGTAACATCGAGAGACAGATAGATCTACGTGGTTCACTAACACCCAGTTAACACCCAGTTATATAATAATCTCAACCTAAACAGAAACCCTAAACAGATTAGAAAACCCTATACAATAGAAATCATAGGTCAGATACTCGGATATTGATTAGAAAACTCAAATCAATCAGATATTAATTAAGAAACTTTCCTAATTAAACAGATTCAGTTCATAAACCAATTCGAGATCCAAAAAGACAATTGCTAGGCACTCAGCTTAATTTCCTAACAATCTCCACCTTGACTCGAATTGTCTCTCAATTAGATCAGACAGATGTACCAGATGCACTTCTATGAATGCTAAATGTACCAGAAAACTCCTCAACAGATGTACCAGATGCACTCCAACGAATGCCAGATGTATCAGAAATAAAACTTCTCTCCCCCTTCTGCCTCAGATATTGCCCAACAAAGGGCAATCAGATACTTCCAGAATTTAGCAAGTCCAAACCATGTTGGAACTTGCTATTCGGAACCAGATCAGACAGACCCACCTCATCTTCATTACCATACCTTTTTCGTAGCTTGATTGACCGTTCACGGGCTAAATTCTGCTGGTTCTGAACTGGTAATGAAGAAACTGATGGTTTAGATTCAGATTCGGATTGTTGTGGTTGATCTTCAGACTTTGCTTCACCTGTTTATCAGTACTTCCACTACTACTAATATCTTCCTCCGATTTCAGTGATGATATCATCAGACAGACTGAACTCTCCTCCAGAACGGCCATCTCAGCGATGACTGTGTCGTCTTTCTTCACGAATGGCGCTCACCGATTTTGTTGCTTTAATAACGCCCGCATCTTGATCTGCCACAGACTAAAACTATTCCTCTCATCAAAACTCTCAATTTTATCGCTCATCCCAGACATCTTTCTCACAGATCTAATCAACCTGAAGCTCAGATACCAGTTTAATTTGTTATAACGGAAGAGAAAAACAAACAAATAAGAACGTAAAATCAAGAGACAAACAGATTTACATGGTTCACTAACACCCAATTAGCTACATCCACAGGCAGAAGAGAGGATAGTTTTATTAGTTTGAGGAGAAGTTACAGATTTCAGACTGATATCATAATTTCTAGGGTAGAGGCATGATAGTTTATATAATACTCTCAACCTAAACAGAAACCCTAAACAGATTAGGAAACCTATACAATAGGAAATCCTAGGTCAAATACTCAGATATTGATTAGGAAACTCTAATCAATCAGATATTAATTAGGAAACTTTCCTAATTAAACAGATTTAGGTCAGAAATCAATTCGAGATCCAAAAAGACAATTGATAGACACTTATTTCCTAACAAACTAATAGTTCATGAAATATAGCTGACCAAACATTTACCCATTACGAAATCAATTTTCTAAAGTAATGATTTAATGATTAAAAAATGGGTTAATAAATCCAGAAATAAATAAGTAAATAATCCAACCTTAAAATGAGATTAGAGCCTGATACTCAAAAGATAGAAGTGCAAGTTAAAGTCTTATCTCTACTATATATATATATATATATATATATATATATATATATATATATATAGAAATTGCATCCGGTGAGTTGGTCTTCTTTAAATGAGTTCGTTCCGCAAATCACAGCCACATGATCAAATCACATGAATGGCTGAGATTCAATCTCAGCGTCATCTTCATCGTATATAATCTTACTGTTACAGTAACATAACACTATTTTTTTTTTTTTAAAAAAAAAAAGAAAAAAAACTATTACAGTAACACAAATATCTTACTGTGACACTGTCACAGTAATAAGGAATTACAATAATAATGTCAGAGTAATACTGTTACAGTAACAGAACAATATTACAGTAACACAAAAATCTTACTGTGACAGTGTCACAGTTATAAGGAATTACAATAATAATGTCACAGTAATAATGTCATAGTAATATGAAATTAAAGAGTTATAAATATCTTCCTGTGACACTGTCACAGTAATAAGGAATCACAGTATAATGTCACAGTAATAATGTCAAATTCATTTATCAATTGACACTACAAAGTAACATCAACATGAGATTAACAGTAGCACTGTTACAGTAACAGAGCACTATTACAGTAACACAAATATCTTACTGTGACACTGTCACAGTAATAAGGAATTACAGTAATAATGTCACAGTAACAATATCACAGTAATATGGAATTAAAGAGTTATGATGTTTGTGTATGCAAAGGCAGCCTTGTTACTCTTCCTTAATGACGTGGTCCAATCTCAGCCATTCAATCTTGTTTGATTGTGTGGTCCAGATTGAAAGGACGGACTCATCTAAAGAGGGAGACTCACCGGATCCCCACTCTCTCTCTCTCTCTCTCTCTCTCTATCACGTTTATTTTCATTCACGTTCATTTCAATCCCACGTTCATTCACACCTAAAAACCAGAAAAACCCTTTCTTCATTCACGCTAATTCATCGTTTTTGATCTCGAAAATCTGCTACAATGGATTCAATGACCGCATCATCGTCTTCAACGGTTGATAATCAACTAATCGATTATAACAATGGTGAGTTTCTGTGATTCATTCACGTTTTTATTCGTTTTTTCTTCACGGATTTCAATAGTAATATTGCTTTCAATCTCCGTTTTCATATCAATGTTTTATCGCGTCAAAGTGCATTTTTTTTACGTCTATCTTCATGTTTATAGTTCTTTCAATGATATTTCGTATCAATTTGCGTCTTTTTGATGTCATTGCGTTTTGATTCATAGTTTCGTATCAATGGTATTTTGATATCTCGATCTCCATAGATTACAGGTCTCTATGGGTTTTTTTCAAGATTTTCCCTGATATCCATTGACACACATTTTTTTGATATCAAATAACGCAGATTCGTCGCTGAAGTAACATGCCTTCTGAATTAAAGTAACACTTACTTGCAATTACAGTAACACAAATGAACGTTCAGAAAAAGGGTTTTGATGATGATGTTAGAGTAACGTATTGTACACGTTAGAGTAACACCACTTAGGAATTGTAGTAACACATTATTTGCATGGGTGTAACGCTGTTTGATTTTGTGCAGGTGGTTTTGCCAAAGATGCGAACGCACATGACAACACTGGAAAAGGTAGAATTTGATTCATTTGATCAATCATGGATTAATAACAATGGTTCATTGATATTATTGTTTCACTGATATTATTGTTTTGCTTTATGTTGAAGCAGTCATGGCGTTGAAGTAACACAAGTTATGAATTACAGTAATATCTAATTCTAATTAGAGTAACACAAACACGTAACACTGAAAAGAGTTTTTGGCGCTGACGTTGGAGTAACATCCTTTAAGGGTTAAAGTAACACAACTTATGAGTTGAAGTAACACTTATGTTCATGGGCGTGACATTTTTTAATTTCTTGCAGGAAGCATTGACAAAGAACCGAATGCACAAGAATGGTGCAGAGATGTGGGTGAGGTTTTCACTCCGTACATGGAGCAAGTATTCGGAACAATTGATCAGGCAGTGGAATTTTACAAAATCTACGCGCTGGCTTGCGGATTTGATGTGAGAAAGTATACTAAGCCAACCAAACGAAACTGTCCAAATCCGTACGCAGCACGACCGCCTAAACAGCCTACTAAGCCAACCAATGATGAGGATGACGAGGATGAAGTAGATGAAAACATCGAAGGAGAGGAAACTGAAGAAGACACCGAGGAAGACGAGGAGAATGAACAAGTGTTTTGAGAATACTCGTGTTTTTTTGTCATTATAAGAATTTCTTCTTCTTTTCTGGTTTACACGAAAAACTAATTTTGTACAATTTTTTTTACACATAGCGCTGTGTTACGGTGCATTTAACACTATATTTATTTAATACATGTGTTTTTGATTAGAGTAACATCTCATGTGTGTCAGAGTAACACTATTCGTCTGTTACAGTAACAGAAACAATGCATTGAAGTAACTGAAGACAACAACGTTGTTTAGACAAAATCATTGCCAAAGTAACTGGGATAACTTGGATTGGTTCCATTCATTGACAAAGTACCAACATTTGTTCTTCAAAAAACAATATATAATGGGTCAGAGGAATTGATTGCAATATCAATGTACAAACACCATTAATAACTTAAAGTAACATAAATTGTTCATTAAAGTAACATTTACAGTGCTTCGGTGTAACACACAGATTGTGAGACCAAAGAAAATTGGGTTAACTTCAGTAATCCTCATAGTAACACCAGCAGTAAATTAGAATAACAGGTACAGCGGATTGGGTTAACGAAAAACTATATCGTCTGTTGACCTTCCTCTTGAGGTCTATGTGGTGGAATGTACAGCCCTCGTACATCAACATGTGCACGTCTTCTGCATTACAGTAACACGTCTTCTGCATTACAGTAACACATCTTCTGCATTACAGTAATACATGGTCGTACATTACAGGGTGAGAGTTAGAGTAACACGTCTTCTGCATTACAGTAACACATGGTCGTCTTTGAAATAACACCATACATGTGACACAGTAACAAATCGACTTCTTACAGTAACACATCAAGTTTATTACAGTAACAGCGTATGAGCATTAAAGTAACATCAAGTTTATTACACGAAACAGATGAAAACCCAGATACCACAACAGTCTTTGGTGAAAATAATTAATTATAGGGCACAAACACAGCAAAGTTAATCCATCAATAATTAGCGAAAAAATAAATGAAATCAGCCAAAGATGTAAACTAAACCTAGTTCTTCAGCAAAATAAACGAATATTAGCGAGTTACCTTGATGATAATGTTGGCTAAAGTTAGAAAGCTGCTTGAATGTAACCTTGCTCGCGTTGAAGGTGAGCGATTGAGTTGAGTTGAGTTGAGCGATTGAGTTGAGTTGAGTTGAGCGACTGAGTGTTAGGGTGTGCTTGAGTTGAGCGAAAAAATTGAATAAAATGAGAGATGATGAAGGTGAAGGGTTTTTGTTAGACGTTTGAATGAGAAATAATGAATGAGATGAGAGAGAAGAAGTTGGCATTAATTTAGGAAGGAGAGAGGATTTTTTTATTTTTTTCCAAAATTTGGTAGTTACTACCTTAATTACTACACACAATCTCAACCATTCATCCCCTTTAGATCAATGGCTCTAAAGAGGACTCATGGACTCAAAAAAGATAAAAGGACTCACTTGATCCTTCCTCTCTCTCTCTCTCTCTCTCTATATATATATATATATATATATATAAAAGAGCGAGTGGGGTTTGCATAATTTTTACATTCCCAAGTAATGTACTAAAGATGTTTTGGCCTAGTGGTTGAGACTAGGTATCGTGGACTATAGGTCCCAAGTTCGAATCCCCTCTCCCCTTATATTGTAATGCGACTAAGTGCGCGTTTCGTTGAACAAAAAAAACAAGGAGTGAGGTGCGTGGGGTTTGAGTAGTTTTTGCATTTTCAAATATACCCCTCTAACATTTCTACATCTACAAACTAGCTTCAGATTATTATTGGTACCTGTGTTAGGCGACATTATGCAATTTTGTGTTTAATAAAACTATACTCCCTCAGTCTCTTCATTTATCTATCTTTTATATTTATTTTGAGAAGTATTCTAATCAATGACAAATAAATGAACGAGACGAAAGGAGTATAAAAAAGGGAATGTGGTCTGCGTAATTTTTTCACTTCGAATTCAACTTTTCAACAACATTTCCATATGGAATGGGGTTTGCGTAGTTTTTGCATTCCCAAATATACCCTACATTATTTCCACCTCTACAAACTAGCCTTGATTATTATTTGTTTCCACATCTACAAACTAGGCATGGATTATTGATACTTTGCTTGTTAGGTGATATTATGCAATATTACATTTAATTGTTTATGTTTAAAAAAAATACTTATCCCAAAAAAATTTGTAGGCGGATCGAATCCCCCTACCCCAATATTGTAATACAACTACGTGCACGCTCCCTTCTTTCATAATAAATAACATTCATTGTTTATGTTTAAAAAAAAAAAACTTATCTCAAAAAAACTTGTAGGCGGATCAAATCCCTCTACCACAATATTGTAATACATTTACGTGCACGCTCCCTTCTTTCATAATAAATAACTTTCATCAATAACATTCATGCAATTCACAATCAATTCAATCTCTCTCTCTCTCTCTCACTCATATTTCAACATGGTAAAAGGGTAGATATCCATCGCATCGGCCTGAACCTACCTATCTCCCGCTATCCTTCAAATTACATCAAACTCGTTTTCCCCCCAAAATAATTTTCATTATTCAATGTCTTCTTCATCCAAATTTCAAAACCTCTTCTTCTTCAATATATGTTTAAACCCAATTTTGTGGTGTATGTGGACGCTGCCTCCCGCGCAGGTGCACCTGCGCCTTCCGCAGCGGCACCCACACGGCTCGCTCAATAGGCCATTTCCAATCTCGTGTTCAAGGCGATGTGTCGGATCTTTATTTGGTTGACGATTCGTGGTTTGTACTAGACAGATGTATGCGCGCATATGTGTTTCTGGTGAAATCGATCAAGATGTGGTTGTAAATTTTTAAAGGCTAGATCATTTTTTCTGGCGACCTTTTAGTGAATCGAATTTACGATGTGATGTTGGAGTCACCGCCGAACAGTTATGGGGTGTTCAGAAACTGTTCAAGTCAATTTTAATCTCTTAGCCGACTCAAAGTTGAGTGACATGTGACCTAAAGATAAAGACTTGTACCCTTATGCAATCCATGTTTGGAATGACTATCATTTCAAAGATTATTTAGCCATCCAATATTCAGAGAATCGAGTAAGGGGTCAGGGTACGTATTGGGAAGCCAACGTTAGGAACATGCTTCATGAAAATGAACTGTGTATTATATTTGTGGTAGGATAATGACGGTGCGGTAGGCAAAATATCAATATTGTATTATCGGACGCAATGGATGGATTTCACAATGTCGCATATTGAAGCCACAATCGCAAAGCTGCATTGGTTCCCATAAAGGAAGAATCGTCATTAGGCAAATCTGATGGGTTTTCACTAATACGAATCACCTATGCAAGTCTTCATCAGGCAGGAACTCCAGGCTGAAACTCATGTGGTGAAAGCTCTTAAGAGACTTATTTTGTAAGAAGATGAATTTTCTACGTATCTAATATATGCTTGATTTCTGCCAATATATGCTAATATTGATTTTTGCCATTCTCAATTTTTGTCGGGATGACAATGATTTGATAATATTCAAATAGTCCTAAGTTGTGTGAAAATGGTATCAAACACTTTACTTTTTCCAAAAAAAAAATACAGCGTTCGAAAGCTTGAAATTATGATTTTACATATGACTAGACCCTAATTGACACTAGATGAGACCAAATTTTGTATGCTAGATGAGACCAGATTTTAAGTTTTGAGATAGAAAGAAATGAGCTAAATCCTAATCTCTATGTATATGACACTAGCTATTGATAGAATATGGTAAAATGAGCTTTAATAGAGCCATATTACTAAATGAGAATCCAATGGGCAAGTTGGTAATGATTTGTGCGAGTCTGCAACATATGTATATCATATATCTTTCAAATAATTTTGTTGTTTCTTACCAAATTTTCAAATAATGAGTTAGTGTGGACACCCGCATTTTGACTGCCAGGTGTCTATGGTAGTTTCCAAAAAATACCCAATGATGATCGGACGCTAACGTGTTTCTACGCGCTTGGATATGGGCTCAAAACCATTAGTTGTTGGCTTAAGCACTTATGGAGTACAAATCTCACAAAACTAACCTCAAATCCGGGCCCAGTGGACTGTTCCGAGTCAAACAAGACTAATTTGGGCCAAAACCGACACCGGAAATAAAACCGACTTTTTACGATTGGGTCAACCCCGGTCCAAGTCCTTTCCGAGATACACACAAAAAAGCCTTTCAAACATCAAAAAGCTAATTCAAACACAAAACCCACAGGACATCCAAAGTCACGATCCCAAATAACTGACCCGCGCAACCCAGCTGGGCCACTCGATCGAGTGCTCAGCCCACTCGATCGAGTGGGCCTTATTCAGGCCCGACTACTGGCACAATGGGCCACTCGACCGAGTCAGCCACTTACTCGGTCGAGTAACCCTAGCCGGGTGCACATAGCATGCCTATATAAACACCCCATGCAACACAACTTTGGACAACTTTTCGAAACCCTAAAAAGTCGTAATCTACACACACTTCAACTACACTAGCAAACCCTAAACCTAGCTTTAGGAATTCAAAACCCTAACCACCATAACTCATCCTACATACCTCGATTACTCCCGTGCAAGCCGCATCTAGACGAGTCTATACCGAGAACAAGAACATGTAGGTTGAGAGTGTCAAATCCCATCTTCTCTTCCCTCTTCTCCTTCTTTCTCGCGTCATTAACGTCATAAGGGTCACTTTTTTATTGTCTTTATCGCATCATAATATCGTTAATATCGCTAGTCCTCAAAGATACTAAAATACTTGTCGATTTGTGTCGAGCATGAGGGATGTCGAAATAAGGAAACCCGAATATATAAGTGTACCGCACACAGCGTTGCCGGTCGCTTATTCCGACACCCCAATTACTTGATTATTGAAACAAGTCAACTTAAACAATAATTCGTTATTTTTGTTTTCATCATCATCAATCGCATACTTCATCAATTTTCTATAAGATATTTTCAAAACGAGTATTTCATTTAATAAGGGTCGAAACCCGTTGATGCAGATCCGACATCAAGCAATTCACAAGAATTAATTGTGATGTCGGGATGCGGAGGGAATCAAGTCTTTCAATTCTAGCATAGCGTCAAACTCTTAGATTCTATGCTAATTTCATAATTAGACGTCGAATCTAACGATCTAGTCACATAAATTAATTAACGCGATTTCTATTGATGCTAAAGTAATTGTCATACAATTCGTTAAAATTACGACATTATTAAAACGCGGAGGAAATCCACTCATATCGCGATAGTTAATTTAAGATGACTTAAAGCAATTTTCTTTTATTTTTACTCTAGTATTCCATATCGATTCAATAATCGAATATGGGACACGACGAGCATTCAAAGTTAGAATCGAGTATAAATCCCATAATATTTGTACCCGATTCAACGGAATCGACGATTTACCAAAATCCGAATCGAGCACAAATTGTATAATATTTGTGTCCGATTCGGCAAACTCATCGAATTATCAAAAATCAAAAGCAATTTCGAAACCAATAATCAAATTGCGAGCGAACCCTAGTTCGTACAGGGGGGACTCGACCGAGTGCCTAGCCCACTCGGTCGAGTGGCACCCCAAAACCGAGACAGAAAGGTCTGAATGACCTCCACTCGGTCGAGTCTCACAATGACTCGGTTGAGTGGCAATGTACTCGGTCGAGTTCGTCAATAACTCGACCGAGTAAGGTCCAAAATCATAGGCAGAACCCCTTTCAGGGGTCCACTCGGTCGAGTATCGCAATGACTCGGTCGAGTGGCCCCTTATCACGACAATACCGTGAGCCTTACATCCTCTGTTAGTCTCGATATAATGTTTTTTTCGTGACTTAGGTCAACACGTGTCCAATTAATCACGTGGAATATCACCTTTTCAAAACTTTACATCATCTTATCTACATCATTCAATAATTCGCGAACTGTTATTATCGTTATGCCGTTACTAACCGTTTGTTCTTTTGTCACTTTTATTGTTGATTTACTTTGTTTATTTTATTGTACTAAAATGAACCCGCATGCTAAAATACAACTTTGACGTTAAGATTTTATTTGCATTAAATCGACATAGAAACCCTTTCAATTTCATTCACATGCTTAGGGAAAATAATGTTTGCCTAAGCATTTTCCCCGTTCAACTAACGCGCGTATTCAAAAATCATTCGATATCTTAGTAGAGGCCGCCAATGTGCGGGCGGGGTTGGGTGTCCTTAGTGGGCTTCCCAATACGTACCCTCACCCCTTACTCAGAACCTCGGTTTCCGGATGCCCGAAACCGTTGGCGCACGAGAGTCATTCTATACACGATAACCGGTAGTGACGGTATTGGTATCGCAATGCAAAGGGACGAGCCCAATAAACTCTGACATCGGAAATGGGCCATATTTTGTACACGGCCTACTACGACATAGAGTGGGTTCGAATGGGCCCGAACTCCCACAAAGTTCGGTGGCAACTCCACATAGATTTAAATTTCAATTCGATCCATTCTCATATGGAGATTCATTCGCCTCCCCAAACCCGCGCGTGGCCGCGTCGAGGTGGACCTATGTCATGTCCACAGTTAGTGATTTGATATTCTATTTTTGAAGGTCCAAGGAGGAGTTAGTGTACATCCCGCGAAATAGAAACCGTCAACAAAATAGAAATCTAGAATTATGCGTTCAAGATCCTTTATTCAACAAAGTACCTGTTATTCGACCAAGTAAGCAAGTAAGCCTTTTCACCAAACCATGTTTCCCATGGTTCCCGTTTGGAATTTTGATTCAAATCACTATTCCTTCTTATACGACATAGTGACAAATCTTCCATATACACATTCTTTCTTTTTTGCTTCATTTGATTGTTTACGTTTACTTTTGGTCCAAAGTTTTAATGTCTTAGGACTGTGCCAGGGTTCACATCGAAATAGGATTGAGGAACTTTTGTGCGGATATCATATTTGTTGTTTGACATGATAAAATGTTGCAGAAAAGGCAAAGACCAATTCGTAAATAATGATTTAGGATGGTCTAAAATGAAAAGAGTAGACAATCAAACAAGAGACATCATTATTGTTAGAATGTTTTATTGCATTCGTAATAGTGATTTAGGATGGTCTAAAGACTTTTCAGCCATTAGCAAGGATTGACGAGGATCTTGAACTAAATTTGAAGATGATGATTATTATCTGAAAGTAATTAGAATTGTCTTACCAGCTCTAAACCTTGCAATTTCAAAGACGTCCATGACAACCTTAAAAGTAATTGCACTATCTCAAGTGATGTGAAACCTTCTTTCTTAGATTGGATACTCATTTACCAAGATTTTAAACATGCAGCTTGATGCGCGCTGTCGCTGACACGCATGCAAACAATATTTATAGTCCCAACTAGCTACTATGTAGTAGTGGTAAGTCGGGGTCGAACCTCAGGGAGACAGTGTGATGTAATTGTCAAGTCCGGGATTAATTGCGATTGGGGTCTAAAAGGGGGGTTTTGGGACGAAGTAATTAAGCTAAGGCAAACGAATTAAATAACTAGAGACGAAAAACAATAATAAGAAAGGTGTTAGGGAGAGTCGGGGAATTGAAACAAAAGAATAAGGTACATGAATCACAAGAATTATCACAAGATGAATAAAGGGAGGAGCCAACTTTCGGTTTCCCTACCCGACCTAGCCTAAACCCGCTTTCGCGACGAGTAAACTAAAGTCTCAAGCCACGATTACCCAAACCCCGAGTTTTCCAATATTGGTTCAAGTGAGTCAAGCTAAGTCAACAAGACACAATAATCCTAAGCAAGATAAATCACCTTCAAATGCAATAGTCCTCATAAAACGAGACCCAAATCTAGAATTCCTCCTCCCCTAACCCCCTAACTAAAATCTACACACTATCCATGTTAAACACAACAAAACAAATAATAAAGAGGCTAAGAGAAAGGCTAAACATGTTGATTAAGAGAAATGAAAATTAGTCTAACACAATGATAAGGCCTACACTAACAAAACAACAATAAAGAAAGAAATTAAACAAAAAGGTAAAATAAGGGAAACAAATACTAGATATGAAAATGGTGGGAACAAACAAAGGAGAGAGAAAATAAGAAATTCCTAACAATGGAGATGTGAAACAACTTAAACATAAAGAAAACAAAGGTAAACAACAAAGTAACAAGAAATTAAAGGGAAACTAATCAAAAGAGAAAGGGAGAAAGAAAGTACCAACTATGTATAAAACTTAAAAGAAAAAGATGAAGATGAAGATAAATATGAAGCTTGAAGAAGAAAATGGCAGAACTTTGTCACCCAATTCTTGCAAAACCTCTTCAATCTTCAAATAAACCCAAATCTTCAACAAAGATGGAAGCTTTATTGTACAAATGGAAAATTAACATAAATTGAAGAAGTAGTCTATTACAAGGAATAATAATCTAATTGAGAAAGTTTACTAAGAACTAAGAAAATGAACTAATTAGAAGCTACTACAATGGAGATCAACATAAACAAATCTTAATTTAAAGAGGCACTAATGAGAGGTAATGTGGCACACCTAGAAGGAAACTTAGGGTTAACTATATATACTAAACCCTTAATGGGTCACACAACCAAAGCCAAAATCCAATCCTTCTTCCTTTAATGAGACTTTCACCCTATGCATCTTCACATGGCAAAACTTCACCCCGCGATTAATTGGCATCCACGAGCTAATACCGCCGGGTGAAACTTCACCCGGTGGTTTCGCCCGGTGAAACTCTTCTCCAGATATGCAATTTGGCGCTTCTTTACCGTCAAGCGAAACTTCACCTGGTGGTGAAAGTTTCGCCCGGTGGTGAACATTTCTCGAAGATCGTCAGGGAGGCAAAAAATGTCGTCGGGCGAAACTTCGCTCGGTGGTGACTCATCGGGTGAAACTTCACCCGATTGTTTTTCGCCTCTTTCCGGTCTCTTTCTTTGCCGATCGATTGGATTACTTGAACTTTTAGTTTCGTGCTTTGCTCTTCGAACGACCTCCCTCTCTTTCGTGCTCATAGAAGCTCGGACACGCTTTTGGTCGAAAATCTTATCAATATAGACAGAAAACAACCAAAAACACGTAAAATGTAAAAGAGAGACGCTAATGCGAGAAATACTAAAACTAAGGCGATAATCACACTCTAGTCTCCCGAAGCGGAGGAAAAATGGGCCTAAATGGGAGGAAAAATGGTCCAAATTTGACACACAACAATTCCCTCACACTAAACCGTTGCTCGTCCTCGAGCTAAGACCCAAAAAGAAATTAAGTACTACTACTAAGCTAGACTATACTAAGCCGATACGGGGCAATTAATGGGCCCGCTCTGTCCCTTCAACTCACATCGAGATACCCATGAGGTAGAGTACATCCATGCAAGGCAAGTCGGGTCTTGCTCAAAATTGAGGATGCGACTAACACAAACACAAACACATAAAACAAAGGAGACACACAAAAAGGTAGACGCATCCAAAGAGAAAATAAATCACCGAATCCCTCATCGAAATGGCGGAGAAAGCACCGATTTTAAACTTAAGACAAGCGAGAACACTACCAAGTTAGTCACTCAAATTGACATGAACAAAATTCTAATAGGATGACAATCAAACAATAAGAACATTGAAAATTTACCAAGGTCCTTCTAATTCCACTAAAGATGCCTACAATAGGACGATAAATGAAGTGGATAAGTTAGGACCATGGAGTTAGTAAGCACTCTAGGTAAGTGTTATCCCGCCTCCTAAGCTAAGTCTAGAGGGTCATCCCAAACTCGAGAAAGCCAATTAGACCAAACAAAAAATGGCCAAATGTTTGCAAAATGGTAAGGGTCGACTAATCACCGCTATCTTCCTTCCTCGGGACTCGGTCATCTAGTAGGCATTTCACGGCAAATAGTCAACCAAGGGATTATTTGGGTTTGAGAATATTTTTCGAAGTTTTGATTTTCGTTTCGGTTTCCTTTCCTTTCCCCAATTATTTCGGTTGAGGGCTTTTTTTCTTTTTCTTTTTTTTGCCCTTCTTATTCTTCATTTTTCCCCTTATTGCTTTTGAGTAGCCCACAATTGGATAGATGGTATATTTGAGATTGGAGGTAAAGCATAGTTTTGCTAACTTATTTGTGGAAATGGGTGAATGGTAGAGAAATTGGCTGGTCGGGTGTGCACCCCCTCCGAACCCACAAAAAGATGGTAATTTGGACTAAAAATGGCTTCTCAAGTAAGGTCACCTAAGAGAACGAGAAACGGTAACCAAGGCCTTATCACTCCATGGGTGGTCAAGGTGGTCAAAATGCAAATCCCGTTGTAGACTCCTAGTAGAAAAGACGGACTCATGGTAAAAATTCAATACAAAAATTGGTTCAAGGTCATTCTACTAGAATAATGTCGAAAAATAAAAAAGGGTTACTAAGAAGGGAGTAATAAATTGGGTTTTCGAAAACTTTACCTAGACAAATTATACAAAAATGAAAAAGAACACAAAAAGAACAAAACACGAGAAAACAAAACAAGTATAGCCAAGCACTCCAAACTCCATCAAGTCAACATAATCCACAAACACCAATTCCAAAATGTTCACCAAGTGAACCTCCAAATAGCATACAAGCCCAAACTCCCACACAAATAAGAGAAGAAGGAAAAAAATGAAGGTAGAGGATATTACCGCGTGGTCTTCATTTTCGCTACCTTACGTACCCATGCTAAATGGTTGGTGGTGTACCTACAAGAAGGAGGATGCTGTTGTGTGTCAAATTAGGACCGTTTTTCCTCCCATTTAAGTCCGTTTTCCTCCGTTTTGTGAGACTAGAGTGCGATTATCGCCGTATTTTTAGTATTTCTCGCATTAGCGTCTCTCTTTTACATTTTACGTGTTTTTGGTAGTTTTCTGTCTATTTTGACAGGATTTTTGACGAAAAACGCGTCCGAGCTTCCATGAGCATGAAAGTGAGAGATACTGTCCGAAGAGCATAGCACACAACGGAAAGTTCAAGTAATCCAATCGATCGGCAAAGAAAGAGACCGGAAAAAGTGGCAGAAAACCATCGGGCGAAGTTTCACCCGATGAGTCACCACCGGGCGAAGTTTCGCCCGACGACATTATTTTCGAAGAGCACTCACCACCGGGCGAAATGACCGGGCGAAACTCTCACCACCGGGTGAAGTTCTGCCCGATGGTAAAGAAGCGCCAAAATCGCATTTCTGGAGAAAGTCCATCGGGTGAATTGACCGGGCCGGTGAAATTTCACCCGGCGGTATTGACTCAAGGATGACCTTAAATCGCAGGGTGAAGTTTTGCCATATGAAGTTCCATAGGGTGAAGGTCTAATTAAGGAAGGAAGATTGGATTATGGGCTTTAAGTTGTGTGACCCATTAAGGGTTTAGTATATATAGTAACCCTAGTTTCCTTACATTAGACATCTAGATTAGTGCCTCAATTATCATAAGTTTAGTTCACCATTGTAGTAGCTTCCATTAGAAAACTCCATAGATTTAGAAATCTTTCTTTGTTTTAGATTATTTCATGTTCCATTTTGCAATCAAACCTTTGTTTTAGTTTAGATTTGGGTTTTCGTTTGAAGATTGAAGAGTTTTGCAAGAATTGGGTGACAAATTTCTTGTCTTTTCTCCTCCAAGCTTCTAGCTTTATTTTAATCTTCACTTTCTTCCTTCATTATCTCCATAGTTGGTACTTTCTTTCCTTCTCCCTTTCTCCATTAATTGATTAGTTTTCTTTTTAATCTTTTCTTAATCCATTATTTGTTTGTCTTGTCATTTCTTATGTTAGTATTGTTTTAAATCTCCTTCATTACTAATTCCTTGTTTTTCTCCCTCCTTTGTTTGTTTCTTTCATTTTCCTCTTTAGCATTTGTTTTTCCATATTTTTGCCTTGTTGTTTATTTCCTTGTCTAGTTATCATTTTAGTAGTAATTTCCTTTCTTTTGTGATTAGATTAATTTTCATTCCTTTTTAATCATCATGTTTTGTCTTCCTTCTAGTCTCCCTATTATTTGTTATATCACGTTTTGTGTGGATAGTGAGTAGATTTTAGTTAGGGGCTAGGGCTAGATTCGTGTTTCATTTTGTAAGAACTATTGCATTTGAGGGTGATTTGTCTTGCTTGGGATTATTGTGTCTTGTTGACTTAGCCTGATCAACTAGGTTAGCCTGACTCACCTAGCCTGACTCACCTGAATCAATATGGGGAAACTCAAAGTTTGGGTAATTCCGTCTTGAGACTTTAGTTTATTCGTCGCGAAAGCGGATTTAGGCTAGGTCGGGTAGGGAAACCGAAAGATGGCTCCTCCCCTTATATGAGGGTGAGATGCATTAGGATCAAACAGAATGTGAGCCGGGATATATACCAGAAAATTATTCAAAACAATGTTTGTATTCTCAACTTCCTCTCTACTCATGACATAATACTTTCCAATAAACGACATCACATTAAGTTTAGACATAAGATGGTACTATCCCAAATAATAATGTAAGTAAAGTTCACCTCTATAGCAGTTCAACTAGCTAGGGGTAATAGCACTAAAGCATAGCAATTATAAATAACATAAACATAATAATTCATGCGTATGCAATACCCTCAATCCACCCAACACTCTCTATTATATAAAGGAAAACATTTTTTTTTTAAAACCATTTCAAATTTTGTAAATTTTTTTGGAAAACCTATTGCTCTGATACCAACTGTAACAGTCCTAAATTTTTGCGACCAAAATAATAAGCCTAAATTAAAGTATAACGTTGTCACAACGAAAATAAGAATTTAAGGATTTGAATGTTCAAATGAGTCTGACCAATTATTAAAGACCACCAAATAAAATACAACTTGATCACGGGTGACTTTTATAAAGGTTTACAATGCGAGTTTGAGACGAATAGCTTGTGTTGGATTCTACCATACGCGGAGTTTCGACTGCACTTGTAATGAAAAGCAAACTCGGAGGCTATGGTCCGAGAGTCAACCTAGTGTTTAAGGTAGTCGTTGTAACACCCGCAATTTTCCTAACTTTGTTATCTGTTCTGTTACGATTATATCGTAACTCTGTAATATTTCGTCAATTACATTTTTCCCATTTCAAGGTCTCTTTCATTATCGAGCCTAAAATTATTTATTTTTGTAAAAGGATTTTAATTATTTCTATTTTTATTCGAAAACCCATTTAATTCTTTTCATCGCAAGTATGTTTAATTATTTTTGAGGAATCATATTTTCTATGAACAGTAGTTTTAAAATCGAGTTTGAACTATTCATTTTTCTAAGCTCGATTATATTTATAATTGGTTTCTAGCTCAAAAATATTTTATTTTTGAAAAAATGGTTGTTTAATTATTTTACTACGCAATTTCATAAATAATTATTTTCTAATGCATTTTAATCTGATTTCTTCGTAAACGCTTATATTATTTTTTGAACCTACTTTTATCAACTTGAGAAATATTTCCGGACACCTTTTATTAACACTACATATTATTTTTATCCTATTTATTTTAAAGTATTTATTTTAATCGGAAACTTATCACATCGATTTGTTGCTTGTTCTTTCCATCTCAACCACCTCGTCTCCTAGTTGAGTTAAGAGTCCTTGTAACTCAATTATTCCTATCTTTTATCTTTCTAATTTCTCTTTATATTCTCTTTCATTCTAGTCTATTTTATTGACAACACAAATCTTCTTTTCTCCTCTATGTTTTACGTTAAACTTCTTCCTTTTTGTTCACCAATCCGATCCTAATTCATCTCTAATTCTTTCCGATCTCGAGGGTAATTTAATTACTCTTATTCGTTCTTCATCTCGTTTTATCCTTTCTATTCACTCATAATGTGGTTTAATACCATATGTTTAATTATTTCGTAGGCTATCACGCTGGATCCGACGAAGATGATTATTTAATTGATTCAGATCTTGATTAAGATAACATTGATACGTTACTCGGTATTATGTGATATTATTTTTGTAGTTGCATGTATAGAAATTAGATTTCTGTTAGACAATATATTGATGTCTCGTTTTTTATAAAAAAAAATTAAAATCGTAAATTTTCAAATGTTTCGTTATTTTAAATCGTTCTTTTAATTATTAAAAAGTATTAAAAGGCCGAGACTAAAACATAAAAATAATAAATTGTTTCATAAATTTCGTGATTTTTGATATGAATTATCAAATTGAAGCTTTTATTGTTTTTAATAAAGTTACAGCATGTTTCAAAATCTGTTAGTGTTTTTGTGCGAATTAATATTCTATTTTAAACACTTTATTTCCGAAAACTTTGAAAAGAGACTACTATTTATTTTAGGTCTAATATATGTATGTCTAGTTTAGTAAAATAATTCCAAGTATTTTGGGCACAATAAATTGTTTGTGAACAAGTGTCAAATTAATCCGCGAATCTCTCAGTTGCGATAAGATCCAAATTGAAACATAGGTTAAACTTTTTATTTAATCTTGTTAATATATGTACGTAAACTATGGAGAGTCTAGTTAATGTTCCAATTGGATTTTATTTAAAATCAATTTTTAAACGTCTTTTATTAGAGAAATACAATCGGGTGTCTAGTTCTGATAGTTTGTAAATATACGAATAAAAACCCATGTTTTATTTGGAATTTGGAATTTCTCCATAAATAAAAGTTGTAACTAAGTTTCTAATGTTTTTAAACCCACTGGTCTTACGTTTTTTTTTCATTTTTAATGATTTAATTACGAATTTTATAGTAAGACAGTGCAATTCTGGAAAATCTGTCAATTTGTTATTTAAATACTTTTAACTACTTGAACTTCAATCTTTTGATAAACAATTATAATTTTGACTTTAGCTGACTTTTAATCATGAATTATACATTTATATAATAAATATAATGTTTATGTCTCGAGGCATAATATTAACTATTTTATATAACTCCTGTTTTAATCGATTTCTATTTATAATAGTACCTACTTTTGGAAAGTAATTATTTTAAGAAAGTTTCTATTTTTATAAAGTTTCCTCTTTTAAGAACGAACTATAATCTTGTTGAATTTCTATAATGACTTTGTTTTGGAGTTATGAAATAAGAGAAGTGTACGGGTAGAGTAATACAGTCTAGAGTATACGTTTTGCCATCAGCTATAAGGCAAGTGTATCCGAGCGGGATGCATTGGTTGTTGAACTGGGCATGTTTTTGTCCAGCAATGTATGTTCATTTTGACCTTAAGCTCGTACCTCGCATGTAAGACGCCGTCGGGTTGAACTGGGCACATTTGGTGTTCCAGGAGGAGTGTGCATATTTACTTAAGCTAGGACCTCGCATTATATAAGTCGCCGTCCTATTATGGTTGAGTTGCCTAGATTAGAGATCGAAGTTTACTTTTTGTTTGAACTAAGTTCTCGAAGCTAAGTTTTAGTATTCTCCTAGTGAAAGTCTATTTTGTTGCACAGATTCATATCCATGACGCCGTTATTATTATTGATTGATATTGACTTGGAAGTTGGCAATCATTTTGAATTATTTTACTATATCGTTTTAAATGTTTTCGATTTTCAATTATTTTGATATAATAGTAATTATGCTTTAATGTCATGTAACATGGATGGGGGAACGTCGTCGTTACTCCCCACTGAATTGTGGCTGTTATGTTTATAACATGATAGGTAATTTGCTGCTGGGTTTGGCTGTGAGCTAGCGAGTGACATTGATCCTACTCTACTTCATTTATATTAAATTTTGAATTGTTAAACTCATTTGGAGAATTTTTATTTTTAGCCCTTTTGTGAAAAGTGGCATTTGTATTGACTGACCGTTCTTTTGTAAAATTTAGAACATCGGTGTGTTTTAATCCCAAATCTACAGTGTTTCCGCCACTGTATTGCATTATAATTTATAGAGGATTACAGTCGTCCTACGGTAGTGAGGGTTGCGGTCCAAGAGTATGTGTAGGGTATGTTCGCATATATAGACAAGTACTTGATCAGTATTACCACCTAGGTAGTGAGGGCAGAACAAGATTTTGAAAAGTGCGGGTAACCTCTTGTTGATGTAGAGAATGTAATCATCAGGGTTCATTTCTCCCAGAGCCCCGTCTGAATAAACGTATAATATAATTAAAGTACGACCAATTGAGCCTTATGCGTGAGAAGTAAACCCCATAAGATCGGTTCGGTCTACGAGTTGGTAACACAGTTACTTCTATTGGTGAGATGCAAGTCAATAGAGTGTAGCGGTGGTACTAGGAGCCACGACTCGTGTGTTTATCTGTTTACGTGAAAAATGAATCATTTTAAAATCAAATGGCTGCCAATGTCCCATCTTCTAAATTTTACAGTTATCATCACCTGACATGTTGGTTAATTGAATAATTAAAGAAAACTATCTGTTAAGTGATATCCTGTAATATTTCTATAAGCATGATATTTGTTATTCACATAATTGTCTTATGTGTATGAAGTGATGTTAGAAGAACGGTTTGGTTGTTGTTTCGCTCAATGACCTCTATTTTATATTTTTGCAGGTATAAGACGATGCGGGAATCGAGAGAGAGATTTAATAATATGTTTGGTATAGAAATACAATCTATATTTTGTACTAGTTAATCAAAACTATGTAATTAATAGTCGTTTATTGTAAGGATCCATAGTGATCCAGATTTTTAAATCACACTCTGATATTGTATAATTAAATGACTTAGATAATTTTCCGCATTATCCATTTAATTAAGTCGTCAAAAATCCGAGTTGTTATAGAGGGGATCCCGAACACAGCTGAGGTGGCTGCTGGGGAGGTTTTAGTGACTCCTGGCGTTCAGGTTGAGAATACGATGGTGGTCGCATCTCTCGATGTGGAGTCACCAGTCGACCTAGCTGAGGACTCAACCTTTAGTCCTTCTGTGACGGAGTCGATGTTTGTTTTGGCTGTAGAGGCGGCCTCAGAGCTCTCAGTTTGAACTTCTCTTGTACGCCTTTTTGCTATATAAATCTTGAATTCGTTTTGTATATACAAATTGACGACCTTGTGAGGGCCGATATTTCTTAAAGCTTTGTAAATACCCTTTTTCGCTTGCATTTTTCTCCATGGTACCTAAAATGTTAGTTCAAATAACACATAATCACGTAGGCACTTCAGATAGATTTGTTTAATGTTCGAGCATGATTTAGAGTATTTTAGGTGTATTGAGATTGATCGAGAGCATAAAAAACAAGTTTAAGATGTTAACAATTGAAAGTTTGAGTCGAGAATTGGATCAGATAGGGAGTCGATTAAAAGATTTTGACTGAAATGTGTGAAAATGACGCAACGTGACTCAGAAACGTGCGGAAATGTGAAAAATGTAACGCGGATGTTTTTGCCACTTTTACTCGAAAATGTTACTTATCATATTGCTTTGGCTACAACACCCCGGTGTGGGGTAGCTTATCCCCTAAAAGAAAAAAATGTAAATGATGTCTAAGTCCGGTGGGTCCGGGTCGCGAAAATATCAGAACCGCCTTGAATATGGTAATTTCCATCTTTGAAAACCTTATGGTAGTTTTGCTCGAGCTAAAATAAAAGGAAAGAAACAGTTTAGGAAACTGAATCCCGCGCTTAGATTTTGCGGAGAGGAAAAGCGTCGGCGGCTGGGCGACTCAATGTTGCGACGCACGGTGGCTTGCGCCTTGACTCTCAAACGCATGACGTCGTGTGATTAAGCGCGTGATTATGGTAAGTTTTCTAAATTCATCGATCGAGCTCTTTCTTTAGTTCTTCGTTTTGCACTTATAAATACGAGTTATATGCCTCGCTTTTTAGTCGTAATTCATCACACAAATTCCCTTGATGATTCGCTTTGAATTTATCGAGAATCTTGACTTTCGGTAAGCTTTTAATTGAATGGATGAATTTGTATAGGGAGTTTGAAGAGCTTTTGAAGGATGGTTTGACGGTTCTTATAGCGTTAAAACAAGTGAAAGGGCAAGACGGGTTCCTTGACGCATGTTCACATTTTTGGAACTCCTAATATCATGTATTCGCTTTTCCTTGATATGATATTTGTCCTTTACCCGAAGAAATCGATGCTATTGATGGTTGGAACTCGTCTCACCCGTCTTTGTCTATGCTTAAAGAAGTATCAGTAGAGAAAATTCGTCGTTTCTAAGATATTTCGTTGACCGAAAGGTCAAGCATTTCCTAAGTGAAAACGACATGAATTTGGTTTAGCTCGTGACGATATTATTCGACAAAGGGAATGATGTTATATCACCCTTGGCTCGTAAGCGTACTATTAGCATTGCGTTGTGGCAATATTTGTTTGAAGATGCAATTGTGCAATCCGGTTAGGGTAATATTTTGGCTCATCGATATTATCATGGACATGGAGCACAATCAGTCTCTGTCATGGCTCATTCTTGGGGAGATTATTGCAGGACTTGATACATGTGCACGGGTTCACCTTTCTCCGTTTCGCGGTCCTAGTCGAATTTTGCAAGTACGACAATATGTCATAATGTTTTAATGTTAAATCATGATTGATTATTTTTAGAGATTGTCCGAACCAGATGATATCAAGCGCCTCGGTTCGCGTGCCTGGGTTCTGGGGTGCTCGCCGACCGGCGCTCCGGTTTTGGAGCGCCTGGTGGCAGGTGTTTTAGTTTTGGTTTGCGACAGCGAGCTGCCTTTGGTTTATTTTCGTATCTCCAACTAACGTTTGTTGTTTTAGTATTGTGAAGGTTTGGTTGCAAGATAGATTACAACTAGTTCAACCTCCTCCGTCCGTCGAGGGTTATTCATGCCGGATGTTTACCATGCAATCTTTAGTGCATATTCCGCACTTCCAAGTGTGCCAAAGAAGAATGGGAGGCTCGTTTGTAAGCTGATTAGGGCTTGTTATCAAGTGGGTCATCCCGTGGTGATATTTAGGCAATTTATCGATCATTCGATGTCATCCTATGTTTGCACCATGCAAATTTTGTCCTTGAACTCATGTATCTACATCCATCATGATCGATTGATGCGGCAGATGGGCCTTTCTTAGACTATTATTAAGGCGGACACAGTTGTTATTGATTCTCATCCTTGGGCTCAGGATGCACTTCGGAATTTAAAGCTGACATTGAGGAGTATGAACATCTTTACTTTTCGAGAGGGCTATACATGGTGGGTGACTCCCTCATATGCTAAATGGCCTGGCGGGTTTGCGAGGATCCGATGGAGCGGGAGAAGTTAAGGATTGCGAAGCTGTTGGAGCTTAAGAACAAGGATGGTCAAGAAAGCGGAACTCCAAGTGTCGTCAATTCATCGAAGCGGGTCAAGACTGAAGACACCCATAATAAAGACGTTGACGTAGAGTGTAACACCCCTGATTTTATAAATTAAAATTATATTCGTATTTTTATTTTGTTTACGAATTAACTCGTAATTCTTAAATTTATTATAAAATGGATTTATTGTTTAATCGTTTCAAACACCTAAAATTTTATTTGTCTCGAAAACTCTCCTTATATTTAAAACATATTTTTGTGTTTGTTTCGATTCATTTTATACATTTAATTTAATTCCTATCGAAAGTCTATTTCGACGATTTAATCTCTAAATTCTTTTTATTTATATATATTAAGCTCGAAGCTCATTTATTTTAAGTTTCGTCAAAATAATTATTTTCTTTCCTCGAGAAATCAATTTAATTAACTTCGTCGAAAATTTATTATTTTTCGGGAAATACTATTTCACTGTCTAATTACTTTCTATAGGCTCCATTTTCGTCTCGAATACTTTAGTTACTCATTTTATTTGACGGTCCGATCATTTATTAATTTTATTGACTCGTTTTAATTCAACTCGCGGGTCAGTCAACTTATCGTTACGGGATTCGTCTCTTTCCTGATTCATTTCTGAATCCGTACCCTTTTAGTGAGTTACATTCTTTCCACCTTGTGATTACGTTCTATCCCATTTAGTGACTTCATCACCCATGTGATTCATTCCTCTCAATTACTGACTATTTATCCCACCGCTTCACCTTGTCTTCATTCATCCCCCTTTGTTTTTCTTTCTTTTCACATTCACACACCCGCCTTCTACCTCTTCGTCCTCCTCTCTCATTTTCCTTCTTCTTCACCTTCAGCAATCTGATTCATCTCCTTTTCCTTATCCTCCATCGTTCCTTCTTTTTTTTTTTTTTTCTGTTTCCCTGTCCTCTCGTCGTTGTTTCTGTGGTCGGTTGTTGTTGTTGTTATTACCGCTACTGCTTCCATTTCTGCTGCCCTTGTGCTGTTGCCGTGTTGCTGCTGTACTTTGTCGTTGTAGTGCTGCCGTGTTGCTGCTGTACGCCACTTTTACTGCCGATGCTGCGTTTTGTTGCATTCTTCTTCTCCTCGGTTCGCTTTCTTCGTCGTTGTTGTCGACTTCTTGGTGCAGTTGGTACGTTTTCACTGCTGCTGCGTGTTACTTCTGTTGTCATGTTTTGCTGTTGCGGTTTTCTTTTCTTCTTCTCCTTCTTCTTTGTGCTGCTGCTTCGTTTTCTGTGTGCTGCTGTTGCGTTCCGTTGCTGTTACGGTACTGCCGCTGCTCTTTCTCGTTCCTCTTTCTTTCTCTTCTTCATCTTTTCTGTTCGATTGACACTACAGACTGTTATACCGTGCTACTGCTTCTTTTCTTCGTTTTCTCTCATCTTTTTCTCCTTATTTCCGTGTACTGCGCTGCTACTGCTTTTTACTGTTGCCGATTTCTGTCGCTTTTCCGTTCAGATTTCGTCCTTTGTGCAGTGTCCTTCATTGTTTCTCGTTTTCTGTCTTCATCTCTGTCGGTCTGCTACTGGCTACTGCTTTCGATCTTATTATTGTCGTTGCTGTTGGTTCTCGTTTCCGGTCTATTCTTGTTCTTTCCTGTTCCTCGATTCTCTTTTCTTCTTCTCTTATTTTCGATCTATCGTTCTCTTGCTGCTGTTTTCGTAACTGCCAATTTCATGACCGTTTCGTCCCGTTCTCATTCTGTGTTGCTGCAAGTGTCGTGGGTGCTGCTGTTTGTTAATTATTGTTGCTGCTGTTTGTACGGGTTTTATTCATTATTAATCGTGCTCAATTCGATGTCGAATCGGTCAATCTTTGCTCTCTTCATGTCGGTTTGATTCCTTCTTTCTCTCGGTTCTACTTGGTCTTGTTTTCCAAGTTTCTTCCGTCCTTTTTTTTTATCTTCCGTATTTCCGACTTTCGGTTCCCTTTTCTCATCGTCCCTGTCTCGTTCGTTTCCACTTTGTCAAGGCCTCGAAGTTCTATTGAAGAACAAGGGTAGGAGCATGACTTTCTAATTCAAAGGTCAAGCTTGGACTATTGAAGGACGAGTATGTGTTCGTTTTGATTGTCGAATTGAGGTAACTTTAGGACGTTACTCGATTTTATATCGTATGTTTGAGTAGTAGTATGTAGTAAATATTTTAACTTCGGTTTTCTATTTTTAGCTATATATTATTGCTAATTATATTAATTTTAAATCGTATGCCTTTCTATATTTTTATAACTTTCGATATCATTTTATAAATCGTTAATAATTTTATAAATTATGATCGTTATAATATTTTGTTGGTTATCGTGACACTAGTAACTAAATAATATCGATTTCATATTTTTGTCATACTTCGTCTATTTATAATTTTAACTCAAAATCATATTTTTATATTATAATCGAGATTTGTATACTTGTTTAATAAATTAATTTCCGTTTTACGATTTATACTAATAAATGAGGAAATAGTCGATTTCGTTTTAAATATATTTTTAGTGGAGACCACTTTCACTAATAATTTCTTATTTATTTACAATTGATTATTTTTATTAAAATTCGTATTATTCATTAATAAAGGCTGTTTGCTAAAAATAAGTTGAAATCTTTCTAAAATTTATTTCATTTATAAAACTTGTTGACTCAATTAATTTTGAGATCGTTTTTCTTAAAACATCTCTTTTCTAAAATTTATAGTTTTAACTCTATTTCCTAATTATTTATTAAATACTATATTGACTTATTATATTTTATTTATATTTTGAGTAACGAATTTAGAAATATATTAAAGTTACGATAACGACGATAATAATAAAATATTAATTTCGTTGGAAATGCTATTCTATACATTTCACTAAGTTTAATATCTTACGTATTTTCTATAAGACTATTTTTAGTAAGTTTCTAAAATTAGTAAGTTTCTATTTATAGAAAGTTTCCCTTTTAATATAAAATGGTTATTCCTTTTATCCATATCATTTATATTGATTATAATTACTTTTGACTATCGATAATGGCTGTTTTGGGTTATGGAATAAAGAGAAGTGTGGGGTTTAGAGTAATATAGTCTGGGGTGTACGTTTTGCCATCAACTATAAAGCTGGTGTGTCTATGTTGAGACACATTGGTCGTTGAACTGAGCATGGTTTGTGTTCAGGAGTGTGTATATTTTGACCTTAAACTTAGATATCGCATCGTGTAAGTCGCCGTCGGGTTGAACTGGATTACGGTTGGTGTCCAGGAGGGGTGTACACTACTTAAGCCAGGACCTCGCTGCACGCAGTCCTGTTATAGTTGAGTTGCCTAGTTAGAGACTGGATTCTGTTATGAGTTAAGTCTACAGTTCTCGAAGCTAGTTTCCAGTATTATCCTAGTGAAAGTCTAGCCTTGTGCGCACTGAACGAATTTCCATAATGCCATTTTTGAATATTATATTATCGAGTGAATTTTTGACTTGCAGGTTTGCAAATGTTTTAAGTTTCCTCCGAGAACTTATTTTATTATATCGTTTTTAATGTTTTCTCATTTTAATTATTTTGATATAGTAATACTATTATTTTTCCATATGATATAATATGGCTGGGAGAACGTCCGAGTTACTCCCCACTGACGTGGCTGTTATGTTTATAACATGACAGGTATTTGCTGCTGGGTTTTGGGTGTGAGCTAGCGAGTAGCGTGGATCCTACTCTTTCTACATTTATGTAATTTATGGATTTGTAAACCCATTTGAAGATTTTTACTTTTAGCCCTTTTGTAAAAAGAGGCCTTTGTATTGACTTACCATTTCTTTTAATAAGATATAGTTTGTCAGTGTGTTTTAATCCCAACTCTACAGTGTTTCCGCCACTGTATCGCGCTAGAATTTTTAGGGGATTACAGTTGATATCAGAGCATTGTTGCTCCCGACGCTTACACCTGATTTTAGGAAAAGTACTAGTAAATGATTTGAACATTAAAGAAATATTAGTGAGAGATGGGTAGAAACCTAAATAAGGACTTAACTGTTAGGTTTATATGTTTTTGTAACTCAATGACTAGCATTGAATATTTGTTTCTTTTATCGAGAAGAAGATGAATGTAGAAGATGATGATAGGACGCTGCCCCAGATCGGGACAAGACCTGCTCAAAACTCTCAACGCCTGCTGACTCGAGTGGACAACTTGGTGCTCCAAGAAAGATGCCGATAGTGACTTTTCAGCTCTGGTTTAGTTTGCTCAAGCTACGGGTTAGATGATCAAGAGTAGATTCATGTTCCGTGATGTCGCAGTAGATCCAGATCGAGTGACCCAGGACTTTCATTCTCGTGCCTCTGCAAGAAGATGAAGTAATCTATTTACTTTCCTCGTGAACCTTAGAGGTCTAAACTTTCCCTTCTCGGTTTAGGTCTTTATCTCCTAGAATCATTGATTCTTTTCTTCCTGCTTCTACTTCTTATAATTCATCTCTTATATATTCTCGTCTTCATTCTTGTGATAAATCTTTGATTAATTCTTCTATTCTACCATCTTTCTCTTGAGATTCTTTGGTTAGACCGGTTTTTGTCTTACTGAACCCCGTGTTATAGATGTTTGACGTTTACTAAACCCTTGTTACCTGGTTTGCCACCCTATCTTATAAGTAAGTGAGAAATTCTTGAGGATTGATTTGAATGACATTATTTAGGTTAATGGAATTCGGTTGATGAATTAGACACTGAACCTTGGGTTATAGGTTACTTTGATTATTTTGGAGTACTTAGAGTTGAATATACTTTGAAGTAGTAAGAGTACATCATATTTGATGGATACCTAGTACCTAACCTAGAACTGAACTAAATACAACTGATAATATTACTTTGGAGATTCTTATCTAATGCTTATTTGATGGGTGCATCGTGAATATTTGGGATCATAGAGTATTGTGTAAAGTGTTAGCCTGAGTGTTGTGGTACCATTGAAGGTTTCATTAATGTTGTTAGAAATTTTGGTTGACATAGATTACCCGTATTTCTTAAAGATTAGATCGTCGATCGTTGTGTGAGGTTGTAACCTATGAACTTTGGTGGAATTCTCTGAAACCTTAGTCGAATGACGTGTTTGAAGATGTGTGTGTTTGTGCAAGTACCTATAGGTTTGGGCGTGTTTGAGGATTAGTTGTACTTTCCCTACCTCTGTCTACTTGTGATGTTTTAAACTTGTTAATGATCATTTTTTTGAGGATTTCGTACCCGAGCCTTGTTAAATTGGTGGACCTTGCTTAGTGTTTCTTACTCGAGGAAAATTTGGAGTGTACCTCGAGATCAAACTTTATGAGCTTTGGATTAGGGACCTTATCGATTTCGAGTTTGGGTATGTTTGGGTGACCGTTGGAATTTTAATGGATGAGATTAGTTTGTAAAACAATTGTGGATTAGTATCGTGTCGTTTGAATGATTGGATGATCACGTAAGACATTTTAGAGATTGTGAATGAGTAGTACCACCTGGCGCCTAATTTTGGACTGAACATTTTTATGGAAATTAGGAACCCGTGTTGTGGGAGTCATGCCGGGAATCTCGAGATGGTTAATTTATTCTCTAATCCTCGAGAGCTCTTTTAACTCTCATTTTCGTCCTTCCTTAGCTTTCTTTAATCTTGCCACTTCTTCTTCGGTCAATTTTCCCTTAACTTCTTTATCGGGTTTGAAAATTCCTGTTTCGATTTATCGTTGACTCTGGCTCTATTATCCGTTTACCATTTTCCCGAACCTATGTTATGAAAAGTTTGACCATTTTAAAATTTTGGGCCATTGTGAAATTTTAACATTTTGAGTTTTAAATTTTAAAACTTTGTACCTCATGTCTATTTTATTTTGATAACACATATATTTCGTCCTATTTCAAAATACCTTAATAATTTATTTTAGAGTATTTCGAAATTATTTAAAATTTTAATTTTGATTTTTGCGTGATCGAGATTTTATGAAAACTTTCGTAATTACAAATATTTTGGATTTTTATAAGATATTTATGTAAAACGATTTAATATTATCGAAAAACTGCGTACGTCTAAACTTTTGTTTTATTGTCGTTAGACTTTAAATCTGTTATTGAAAATGTTTGTCGACTGATTCGATTCTTATTTACTACTACAAAACTTGATTTCCCAAATTCTTGTTTGGTCTTAAAACAAAGTATTGTCGAATCTCTTAATCAAAACGTTTTATTGTTGCTTTGAAAATATTTGGGTACTCTCCCCTCGAGGACGTTTACAAATATTGTTAATCGTCATTATTTTATCGCATAATCTTTAACTTATGATTTTATTAATTAATTAATTTTAAACATTGGGTAACAAAGCTCTACTCATCTTGAAATAAAATTTTGTTTTAAATTTCGATTTCATATCACGTTTGAAGTTGTAAATTTTTTAAAAATCGAGATTGTGATGCGAGTTAAGCATTCTCATTTTGTCCAAGTGATATAACCTTGTTTTCCCATTCTATTATTATGTTTTTGTTAGTTTCGAGGACGAAACTTCTTTTTAGTGGGGAAGATTGTAACACCCCTGATTTTATAAATTAAAATTATATTCGCATTTTTATTTTGTTTACGAATTAACTCGTAATTCTTAAATTTATTATAAAATGGATTTATTGTTTAATCGTTTCAAACACCTAAAATTTTATTTGTCTCGAAAACTCTCCTTATATTTAAAACATATTTTTGTGTTTGTTTCGATTCATTTTATACATTTAATTTAATTCCTATCGAAAGTCTATTTCGACGATTTAATCTCTAAATTCTTTTTATTTATATATATTAAGCTCGAAGCTCATTTATTTTAAGTTTCGTCAAAATAATTATTTTCTTTCCTCGAGAAATCAATTTAATTAACTTCGTCGAAAATTTATTATTTTTCGGGAAATACTATTTCACTGTCTAATTACTTTCTATAGGCTCCATTTTCGTCTCGAATACTTTAGTTACTCATTTTATTTGACGGTCCGATCATTTATTAATTTTATTGACTCGTTTTAATTCAACTCGCGGGTCAGTCAACTTATCGTTACGGGATTCGTCTCTTTCCTGATTCATTTCTGAATCCGTACCCTTTTAGTGAGTTACATTCTTTCCACCTTGTGATTACGTTCTATCCCATTTAGTGACTTCATCACCCATGTGATTCATTCCTCTCAATTACTGACTATTTATCCCACCGCTTCACCTTGTCTTCATTCATCCCCCTTTGTTTTTCTTTCTTTTCACATTCACACACCCGCCTTCTACCTCTTCGTCCTCCTCTCTCATTTTCCTTCTTCTTCACCTTCAGCAATCTGATTCATCTCCTTTTCCTTATCCTCCATCGTTCCTTTTTTTTTTTTTCTGTTTCCCTGTCCTCTCGTCGTTGTTTCTGTGGTCGGTTGTTGTTGTTATTACCGCTACTGCTTCCATTTCTGCTGCCCTTGTGCTGTTGCCGTGTTGCTGCTGTACTTTGTCGTTGTAGTGCTGCCGTGTTGCTGCTGTACGCCACTTTTACTGCCGATGCTGCGTTTTGTTGCATTCTTCTTCTCCTCGGTTCGCTTTCTTCGTCGTTGTTGTCGACTTCTTGGTGCAGTTGGTACGTTTTCACTGCTGCTGCGTGTTACTTCTGTTGTCATGTTTTGCTGTTGCGGTTTTCTTTTCTTCTTCTCCTTCTTCTTTGTGCTGCTGCTTCGTTTTCTGTGTGCTGCTGTTGCGTTCCGTTGCTGTTACGGTACTGCCGCTGCTCTTTCTCGTTCCTCTTTCTTTCTCTTCTTCATCTTTTCTGTTCGATTGACACTACAGACTGTTATACCGTGCTACTGCTTCTTTTCTTCGTTTTCTCTCATCTTTTTCTCCTTATTTCCGTGTACTGCGCTGCTACTGCTTTTTACTGTTGCCGATTTCTGTCGCTTTTCCGTTCAGATTTCGTCCTTTGTGCAGTGTCCTTCATTGTTTCTCGTTTTCTGTCTTCATCTCTGTCGGTCTGCTACTGGCTACTGCTTTCGATCTTATTATTGTCGTTGCTGTTGGTTCTCGTTTCCGGTCTATTCTTGTTCTTTCCTGTTCCTCGATTCTCTTTTCTTCTTCTCTTATTTTCGATCTATCGTTCTCTTGCTGCTGTTTTCGTAACTGCCAATTTCATGACCGTTTCGTCCCGTTCTCATTCTGTGTTGCTGCAAGTGTCGTGGGTGCTGCTGTTTGTTAATTATTGTTGCTGCTGTTTGTACGGGTTTTATTCATTATTAATCGTGCTCAATTCGATGTCGAATCGGTCAATCTTTGCTCTCTTCATGTCGGTTTGATTCCTTCTTTCTCTCGGTTCTACTTGGTCTTGTTTTCCAAGTTTCTTCCGTCCTTTTTTTTTATCTTCCGTATTTCCGACTTTCGGTTCCCTTTTCTCATCGTCCCTGTCTCGTTCGTTTCCACTTTGTCAAGGCCTCGAAGTTCTATTGAAGAACAAGGGTAGGAGCATGACTTTCTAATTCAAAGGTCAAGCTTGGACTATTGAAGGACGAGTATGTGTTCGTTTTGATTGTCGAATTGAGGTAACTTTAGGACGTTACTCGATTTTATATCGTATGTTTGAGTAGTAGTATGTAGTAAATATTTTAACTTCGGTTTTCTATTTTTAGCTATATATTATTGCTAATTATATTAATTTTAAATCGTATGCCTTTCTATATTTTTATAACTTTCGATATCATTTTATAAATCGTTAATAATTTTATAAATTATGATCGTTATAATATTTTGTTGGTTATCGTGACACTAGTAACTAAATAATATCGATTTCATATTTTTGTCATACTTCGTCTATTTATAATTTTAACTCAAAATCATATTTTTATATTATAATCGAGATTTGTATACTTGTTTAATAAATTAATTTCCGTTTTACGATTTATACTAATAAATGAGGAAATAGTCGATTTCGTTTTAAATATATTTTTAGTGGAGACCACTTTCACTAATAATTTCTTATTTATTTACAATTGATTATTTTTATTAAAATTCGTATTATTCATTAATAAAGGCTGTTTGCTAAAAATAAGTTGAAATCTTTCTAAAATTTATTTCATTTATAAAACTTGTTGACTCAATTAATTTTGAGATCGTTTTTCTTAAAACATCTCTTTTCTAAAATTTATAGTTTTAACTCGATTTCCTAATTATTTATTAAATACTATATTGACTTATTATATTTTATTTATATTTTGAGTAACGAATTTAGAAATATATTAAAGTTACGATAACGACGATAATAATAAAATATTAATTTCGTTGGAAATGCTATTCTATACATTTCACTAAGTTTAATATCTTACGTATTTTCTATAAGACTATTTTTAGTAAGTTTCTAAAATTAGTAAGTTTCTATTTATAGAAAGTTTCCCTTTTAATATAAAATGGTTATTCCTTTTATCCATATCATTTATATTGATTATAATTACTTTTGACTATCGATAATGGCTGTTTTGGGTTATGGAATAAAGAGAAGTGTGGGGTTTAGAGTAATATAGTCTGGGGTGTACGTTTTGCCATCAACTATAAAGCTGGTGTGTCTATGTTGAGACACATTGGTCGTTGAACTGAGCATGGTTTGTGTTCAGGAGTGTGTATATTTTGACCTTAAACTTAGATATCGCATCGTGTAAGTCGCCGTCGGGTTGAACTGGATTACAGTTGGTGTCCAGGAGGGGTGTACACTACTTAAGCCAGGACCTCGCTGCACGCAGTCCTGTTATAGTTGAGTTGCCTAGTTAGAGACTGGATTCTGTTATGAGTTAAGTCTACAGTTCTCGAAGCTAGTTTCCAGTATTATCCTAGTGAAAGTCTAGCCTTGTGCGCACTGAACGAATTTCCATAATGCCATTTTTGAATATTATATTATCGAGTGAATTTTTGACTTGCAGGTTTGCAAATGTTTTAAGTTTCCTCCGAGAACTTATTTTATTATATCGTTTTTAATGTTTTCTCATTTTAATTATTTTGATATAGTAATACTATTATTTTTCCATATGATATAATATGGCTGGGAGAACGTCCGAGTTACTCCCCACTGACGTGGCTGTTATGTTTATAACATGACAGGTATTTGCTGCTGGGTTTTGGGTGTGAGCTAGCGAGTAGCGTGGATCCTACTCTTTCTACATTTATGTAATTTATGGATTTGTAAACCCATTTGAAGATTTTTACTTTTAGCCCTTTTGTAAAAAGAGGCCTTTGTATTGACTTACCATTTCTTTTAATAAGATATAGTTTGTCAGTGTGTTTTAATCCCAACTCTACAGTGTTTCCGCCACTGTATCGCGCTAGAATTTTTAGGGGATTACATAGAGAATGTATGGGATCGGCTAGACAGGGGCCTCGAGGAGAGGCATAAGAAAGTGCATCTTGAGGGCAAGGGCATGGAAAAGATGGATGAGTAAGGCTCAATCATTTATTATTATGTGAGTAGTATTAAATAAATAACATTTGGCGTATTAGTACTATTTTTTGTAGAGTTTACTTTTGCTTTTGTTGTTTTTGATTGATTTGACGAAAAGAATGTAAGGACCTAGACGAAGGCTCAATTTTTTTAATTTAATTAATGAGAAGCACACTCATTTGTGTGTATACTTTTTTTTTTTTTTGGTAGCTCGCTGGTCGATTCTTCATTTTGGCTGAAGCGTCCTTTTGGGTTTTCACTCCGTCCTCGGCTCACCGTTTTCTTTGCTCTTTCTTGCCTTTTTTTATACTTTTTTTTTTCGCTGCGGCACACAACTCGATTCTTCATTTTCCCGGAGTGCCCTTTCGGGTTTTCACTCCATCCTCAGCTCACCTATTTTTTTATATTATTATTTTTCTTTTTTGAGCATGCATCGTCATTTGTCACTTGTTTATGGAAGTGTTTATTAGTAGGCTCTGATTTTTCACAAATCAACCATAGTCAATTTTGTTATTAATTTTGGTTGCACCCGTAAAGGGGTTGCCTACGTATCCGCGGCGCTATAAAGCAAAATCAAACCATGTTCATTGTTCAGAATGTGCAACTATTTTTGTTTGTTTGCCTTCGGTTATGAACGGAGGTCAAATGCTTGGAATCGTCATGCCAATTATAGATTAGGATTTGATTTAGGATGCGATCATCGTGCGGGACGTTCACCTTAATAAAGAATTAAAGGAAGAGGTGGTAACCTAAGGGTAATATCTCTTAAGTTAATCCATGTTTGCAGGGGTTGAAAATTCTTGTCCGTCTAAATCCGTGATTATTACAACACCTCCCGTAAGGATTTTATTTACCATGTACGGACCAACCCATTTTGGTTGTAATTTCCCTCTACGATCTACAGGGATTGGAGTTCTATCAGATTTAACCACCAAATCTCCTTTGTGTATGTACTGTTAAGAGCCTTGACTCATTTGTTAAATGCTCATTGTATCCTTTGCTGGTATGCATGTATATTGGATAATGCGTGTATTCTGCGCTCGTCCAAGAGGACTAACTCGTCATACCCCTTGGTTCCACTTCTCTTCGGGAATGTCGCTTTTGGCTAGTATACTTAAAGATGGGATCTCTTATTCTACTGGTTGTACGACTTTCAAACCGTAGGTCAAATAATACAGTGTGACCCCTTTAGGGGTTCAATAGGATGTTCGATATCCACATAATGCGAATGGTGCGCCAATCTCGATAGTTGTCTATCATATATTTAAGGATGGTGATGTCAGTTTTTGTTTGTTGCTTCCACAGCTCCGTCGGTTTCGGTCTAGTAGGGTAATGAGCTATGGCGCTTGATCTTGTATTGGTCTAGGAGTACCTGGGTGTCGGCCCGGATATGAGTCTTCTTGATCACTATTGATCTCGTGTGGTATCCCGTAATGGAAATGATGTTGTTTTGCAGGAATTTCACTACTTGCTTTGACGTTAGTGCTGCATAGGATGCTTCTTCGACCCTTTTTATGAAGTGATCGATAGCTACTAGGATGAAACAATGTCCTCCTGTTCTGGATGGCTTTACTTATCCTATGATATCAATTTCCTAGGTTGAGAATGGCCACAGTATCGTTATAGTGTATAACGGTGTAGTCACCCACATTTGGCTGCTAGGTGTCTATAGCAGTTTCCAAAAAACACCCGATGATGATCGGACGCGAACGTGCTTCTACGCGCTCGGATGTGGGCTCAAAATCGTTAGTTTCTGACTTGGGCTTTTTACGGAGTACAAATCTCACAAAACCAACCCAAAATTCAGGCCCACCGGGTCATTTCCAATCAAATAAGACTAATTTGGGTCAAAACCGACACCGGAAATAAAACGACTTTTAGCTACCGGGTCAAACCCCGGTCAAAGCCTTTTCCGAGAACAGAAAACAGCCATGCAAATATCGAGAATCCAACCCGAAATCAAAAACTCCGAATTTCTCGTTCCAGCTGACCCACTCGATCGAGTGTCAGCTCACTCGGTCGAGTGGGCCTCCAACAGGCTCGCTGTCTCTTTTAGCTGGGCCACTCGATCGAGTCCATCAAGGCACTTGATCGAGTAACCCTAGGGCGAGGGTTGGGAGAATTCTTATAAATACCTCCCATTGCAACACAATTTACAACACACAATTTTCAGAATTTTACACACAACTTTCAACCCGAGAATTACACATACAATTCATCCTCCTCCAACCTTAAACCACCATAACTTTTCCTACATAGTCTCAAAACTCCCGTGCCTAAGCCACAACTAAACGAGTCCGATACCGAGAACATAGAGCATGTCGGTTGAGGGTGCAAATAATCCCTATTTCTCTCTTTTCTTCTTCCCTTCTTCTCGTCTTTTCCGCGTCGTACCTCCGTCCTCTTCGCGTCGTTGTCGTGTCTCTTTATTTATTTATTTTCCTTTCTCGTTTCAAATATCGTTAATATTACTAGTATCAAAATACTAAAATATTCGCCTATTCGTGTTGAATACAAAGGATGACGGGATAAGGAAATCCGAATACAAGGATCTCGCACCCGATATGGCCGGTCGCTTATCCCGACACCCCAAGTATTTGATTGTTGAAGCGAATCTACATCAACGAGATCGTTTTTATTTATCGCGTCGCTAGTCTCGTCATAATATTTACATCATAATCGTCATCAAAATCACACATTCATCAATTTCTAAAATTATTTCGAATCGAACACGTTTAAAGGCGATACTCGTATAAGACCCTTCTAATCCTTTTACGAGTTGTAACAGTGGTGGAGCCCTCTCGAGGATCCCCGCCCTAAGCACTCAAAGGCATGATGGGATCGCGGACATTCCCCTTTAAACGCGTCCGATTCCTTTTTTAGGTTAGATCAAAACTTGTTGATGCAGATCTGACATCACATAATCCGCAAGGATTAATTACAGTGTCGAGATGCGGAGGGAATCTATTTTCGGAACTAATCAAACAAGCAAAATATCCTTCTTTAGATGCGATATCGACTCTATAGTCGAATATCATGTCTAAACGAATTAGTCAATAAATTTAACTAGCGCGAACTCGTTGATGCTAAATAATTGTCACGTAGTCCGAAAGGATTAAATACGACATTATAACGCGGAGAGAATTTAGTTCACCTTAGTTCAATTTAAAGCGACTCATAAACGTCTTTTCCGAAAGTCACTCTAAATATTCGATATTGATTCCATGGTCAAGTATCGGATACGACGAGTATCGAAAATTCAAGTCGAGTATAAATCGTATCATATTTTTACACGACTTGGCGAAATCATCGATTTTCAACATTAAAAAGCAACTTCGAAATTCATGCAAAATTGTGAAACGAACATGGTTCATACAGGGGGCGCTCGATAGAGTGCCTAGCCCACTCGATCGAGTGGCACCTCAAAGTCGAGGCAGGAGGGTTTCTCAAAAGGCACTCGACCGAGTCCCTCCATGACTCGATCGAGGGACCTCTGTCACATCAGAATTGTGAGCCCTCGACATATTTCAAGCTCTTTCAAATATTTTTTTATGACTTCGGTCAACACGTGTTAAGTCAATCACGTGTCCTACTATTTCTAAAACCGTGCATCATGTCACTTTCATCATTCTAGACTTTTTGCAACCGTTATAATCGTTAATTACCGTTACTAACTCGTTTGTTTATGTCTTTTCATCTTATTTTTATTTTGTTTGTTTTATTGTACTAAAAGGAACCTCACATGCTAAATACAACTTTGACGTTAATTTAGATGCATTAAATCGACTTAGCAACCTATTCAAATGTTCGCATGTTTAGGCAAAATATTGTTTGCATATAATTCAATCGAATTACTAACGCGCGTATTTTAAAATCAAACGATATCTTAGTAGAGGCCGCTAAGTGCGGACGGGGTTGGGTGTTCTTTGTGAACTTCCCAACACGTACCCTCACCCCTTACTCAGAACCGCGGTTTCCGGATATCCGAACCCATTAGCGTACGAGATTCATTTAATACACAATATCTGATAATGTCGGTATCGGTATCGCAATGCAAAGGGACGAACCCAATAAACTCTGAAATTCGAATGGGCCGTACTTTGTGCACGGCCCACTAAGACATAGAGTGGGTTCGAATGGGCCCGAACTTCCACAAAGTTCGGTGGCGACTCCACAATTTCAATTCGATCCATCTCACATGAGATTTATTCACCTCCCCAAACCCGCGCGTGACCGCGTCGGGGTGGACCTATGTCATGTCCACAAACGGGTACGATTGCACGTGTTGGACATTGGCAAATATATGACAGTTGTAAAGTCTCGGACATAGTTTCCGCAATCCGCTCCCAGGGTTGTCCACTAATAGCCTAGCCTCATTAATTACCTCACGGGGTAGCATGTGAGCACTCATGTGAGGTCTGTATTCCCCGTCATGTATTTCTGCCATGATTTTCTGAGCTTCGGTTTCACTAATGCACCTAAGTAGAACACCTTGCGGGGTCTGTTTGTATAGTTGGCCTTGACTTAGTATGTAGTGAGTCGCAAGCAATCTGATCGCTCGTCTTTTTCTAAAATTCGCGTCGGGGAGATATGATCCATCGATTTTGAAATCTATTATCGTTTTATACCATGGTTCCTTATTGGTATCGTTGGTGACTATGTCGCTGGCGTCGATGTAGGCCGGTTGTTCTCTTCTTTTGACAAAGATTCGCATGAATAGAACACCGTCAGGCATGTTTATTAGTGAAGCTAGTTTAGATATGGCATCCGCGAATTGGGTTTATTCCCAATGGGATGTGTACAAAGCTAATTTCCTTGAATTTCTGGGAAATCGATTCGATCTTTGCTTGGTATGGAGCTTGGCTTTCGCTGTAAACCTTCGAGATACCCATGGCTTGATTGACGACTAGTGATATGTCACCGTGAACCCTTGAGTTCTTGACTCCTAGTGCTACTGCGGCTTGTAATCCTATTAGATAGGCTTCGTACTCAGTTGCGTTGTTCGTTACCGTGAAGTCTAATTTTCGCATATCGGAGTACGTCTTCCTTATGGGGAAATCAGAAGAATTCCGACTTTGTAGCCTCTCATGTTTGAGGCGTCATCAAAGTATAAGTCCCACGATTCGTCGTCTGCGAAAAGTATGGTTTCCTCTGAAAATGACCATGTATCGGTTAGTTGCGCTTCCTCTGTAGGGTTTTCTGCTACGAAGTCGGTGATAGGTTTCCCCTTGATGACCTTGAGTATGAGTTTATATATGTTATGTGTATTATGTGACTCTTATTTACACATCCTTAATCTAATTCGCATGCCTATTTTTATTTTTAAGATGACGTTTGGAGAACGGCCAAGTTACTTACGCTCAACGTATTGTTGATATTTTTTTAGGTACCAAGATTATTTTGAACATGACACCTTGAAGAATATTATGGGAGTTTGGGAGAGATTTTAATTTTATTTTTTACAACGAAGAGACTCGCAAATGCTACTTTTGGTGCACATTGGGTAAACCACCAGATATACATGTTAACCTACAAACCACGTGCATCATGTAAGCCAACCGAAATCGACAGACTCGAAGTCTTGAAGGGATGACCTCAAGCCATAAAAACTTCACAAAATACTCTTAAGGAGGCTTGAACTTAATCGAGTTCCTTGAGAATTTTGCTCTAGTTTTAACTTTTAACCACTAGGTCATACTAAAAGATTTGCAATTTATTTAAATGTTAATGTATTAGTTATATATAAGAGCAACTGCAGTGAGAGGTTTTTTGTATTCGGATTGCAAATAATAAACTCTAAATACAATTTGTCACATTACAAAATAAAGTTTGTTCTTAAATGAACAAGCTAAGTTCGAAAAAAAAAGATCAGTTTTTTCAAAAAAAAAAATAAGAAAGATTGTTGGACATATCAAATTAATTGTCGGTCACATTGAAGAGTTTTATTGAGGTTTAACTGACCCCATGAGAAATGCAATATCCACCCATTTTTTAATCTAAAAAGTCATTTCAATGAACTACCTATTGAACTCATTTCCTAGTCTACTTGCCCTATACATATTGTACTTATTTCACACTTTCATACCACTTGCACATCCAGTAATATGCATTTTATATGAGTGTCGCTCCCAACTTTACTAAATACCGCTCTTTTTTGTGTTTTTTGTTTGTTTTTTTTTCAAACTTTACCCTGACCTTATTTTAGTTATATTTTAAAATTTTACTTTGAAATGACATTTAAAATCGTGAGTTTGTTTGTAAAAAAAGGTCTTTCGCAATTTGTTATTAAAATCGTCCGTATTCAATAAATAATATTTCGTACTATCTTCAACAAAGTATACACGACCTAAAATTCTCACAAATCTAACATTCAAACTTACCTAAAATCGTCATTACTCTTGGGTTTTTATTTTGTAGTTATGTTATAGATTTATTATTTTTTTCGCCATCTAGCTTAGGTTGATTTAGGATAGAAGCTGAAATATATCAGGATTTGCGTACCCGAGATTTTGAAAAGAGAAAAAATGAAACCTGAATTTAAAAAATAAGAAATAAATAAATCAGAAGATTTAAAAAAAAAACCAAATTTGATTTTTTTAAAAAATAAAATAAACAAAATTTGAAAGCATATAAAAAAAATGTGTGTTATTTTTATTTATTTAAAAAAAACGAAATCTGAAATTTAAAAAAAAATACGAAAACATGGTATTTAGTGAAACAGACTAAATGCACCTGCGTATTTAGCCAGTTTCACATTAAATACTAATGTGTATTTTAGTCAGTTTCACACTAAATACCCAGATGTAATTAGCATGTTTTACACTAAATACCCAGGTGTAATTAGCATGTTTTACACTAAATATACCTAGCTCTGTTTAGCATGTTCAACACTAATTACAAAAGGTTTTTTTTGTATAGATTTCTGTTTTGAAAGTTATCTTTCCGATATTTTCCTTTATTTAAAATCTTTGAGATTTTAGTTCAATTGTATTATTTTAAAATTTTCAGCTTTAAATGATTTTTTTGTTTATTAAATATGTTTCGGTCACGGAAACAATTAACCCGGCTCTGGATCCGGGTAGTATAATTGGATTCAGTAAACAATTGATCGTCTGATTTCCTTAAACCTCCCCTTTGTCTCACTCCCTTGATCGGACCTTCCCGGCGGAGTTGGCCTGCTCCCTGCACAATGAACACACAGGGCCTCGGAGGTTGTCCGAGGAAACCCTCTCCGATGCCTAAGTCAGTCCGTGAAATGCCTTGATGAACCTAGCTCGTGAGGAACTAGGTGGCGTTTTTTAGGAGTCAGAGTCTAGAGAGAGAAAAATCCAACCCCTCTCATGTAGGAAATGGGAAAGTATTTATACCTTCCCACAAGAGAGAGGAAAAGAGAAAAGAAGAGACGGAAATGGGTGGATGCTTGTGCGACACGTGGACTCACCTTGTCCACTCACTTCCCCTTACCTTAGGCAAAATGACGGATGGGCCCCCGGTTATTCCCTTGATCCTGCTTAGGTGAGAGTCCCCTGGAAGCAGGCAGGGAGCTTGGTTGCCCTGCTCGGCAGGCAGCAAGGCCATGCCAGGCAACTAAATGATTAAGGCCACCTACTTGGAGGTTTCAATGATATTGCTGGGAGGTCTGCTGGGCAGGTCTTCTCCTACTCTTGGATCGGGCACCCTGGGGCCTGACTGGCAGGCGACCCGAGGCTGACTACCGACCCCCATCAATTGGCCCTCGCCGGCTGAGGGGGAGCGGGGCTCCTGCTCGGCAGGCGACATCTTGTTTCGGGACGGCGGGAGGCTGACTCCTTGAACACTCTTGCATTAAATGCGTTGCATGTTCCCGAGGGAACGAGCTTTAACTTCTCTGGGTATGCAGAGAGTTTAAACGTCTTCTTTCATGATTATTCTTCTTCGCAAAGTGGGTTTTCGAACAGTGTGCCAGTTCGATGATTGGCTCTCCTCTTTGCAGAGGTGGTTGAAGCTCCATTAATGCTCTGCTTCTGCTCTTTGTATAAATTGCATCTTCCTTCACCATTTTCACGACCCATTTCCAACTTTCCTTTCTTTCTTTGTCTTTAGTCATGGTTTGGATCAAAAAATTTGTGACTCGCCGTGGAGCTCGATATGTTACTTTTGTTTTTAGAGGGTTCTGGCGGCTTCGGTACGCTCGAGCTGCTTACCGAGCTGTCCGCCGTAGCCGTCGTTCACGGCTTTACTCCCGTCAGAAGGGCAAGAGGGTTCCTACCAGGTTGAACAAACGTCTCAAGAGGTCCTCACCCCTCCCTGCGCCTAGATTCAGGCGTTGCCCCCAGGGAGAGGATTGCTTTGACAGGGGATGCCACGAATGCTTTCCGTGGCTGCACCCTGAACAATTTGATCCTAACTTCTCTGATACTGACTCCTCCTTGGCGTCGGCCGCGGGCCCCTCCTCGCCTGTGAAGAGGACAGGTTGTCGCACCTGCGACGAATCCCAGGCCGTTCCCTTTGGCAGGGACTGGGAGGATAGCAGCCGAGACTCAGACGACAGCGAGGGTCTTGGTTGTTTGAGTGACAGGGATGAGGATGGGGTCCCTGACGATCCTTTCAAAGACTCCCCAGACTGGGACTGGGGTTCAGATTTTGGGGGCCCAGACAGCCCTGGGGACCCTTCCCCTGACTTGGATGATGACTAGGCCTGCGTAGCAGGGCGTTTGTTTGTTGGGCCAGAATTTCTGGGCCCTTGTATATTTTCTTTTCTCGTTTGGCGCTGAATGTAATTTTCCCTTTTGAGGTTTAATGAAATGAAATTCAGGCAATGTGTTTGTGTATTGTATTTTTAATATTTGTTTATTACTTTTTGTTTGAAGTGAAGAGGGGATGTCATAGGGTGATCAATCCCTTGACACTTTTTGGTCTTTTCGAGGTTATTCTTGGGAGACTACACAGGGCTGACTTCTGAGGAAGTGACGCGTGGGCAGTGGTCTTTGGGTGGACTCCTGAGATTTTGGCGACTCTTTGTATGCCCTTCTCCCTATAAAAGCAATCAGTTATACACTCTTCCTCTTTTTCCTTCTTCAATCTTTCTTCTCTCTTGGAATCTTCCTACTCTCTCTTTCTGCAAAACCCTTGGGTGTTGACGACTCGTACCCTACTTTGTACCCCCCTTTCTCTGGGAGATTCCTTCTTCAGGCCTTCATCGTACCGGCAGGCGATCTTAGGTTAGACTTTTGTCTTCCATTTCTTGCTTTTTCCTTTTCGATTTCTTGTTTTCCGCTTCCATTAGAGTTGAAAATGTCTAGAACTCGTGAGCGGATTCTACCTTTTGTTGACCCATCAAAGAGGGGGGAAGGGATGAACTTTGCCTCCTCCTCTAGGGAGGTTGGTTTCGAGGAAGAACATTCGGCGGACAGCGGAGGTGGTAACTCTCCTGACCCCCCTTCGTTTGATGCCATTGACTCGGATGACGAGGCGTTGGAAGTTGACCCTTCTAGAACCTCTGGCCCCCTTATTCGTCGGGAAAGGGGTAGGGTTTACTATTTAGATAGAGTCAAATACCGCATCCCTTTGAGTACTTTCACTGACCCGAAAAATCGGGACTTGATCCTTGCAAAGAACGCCGCCGGTGTGATTGAGCGGTTTTACAACTTCGGGGAGGGGTGCACAATCGTTATCCCCGGCGAAAAAGATACCGTATGCAACCCTCCCGACGGGTGCATAGCGTTTTACCATAAGTGCCTGGAGTTCGGCCTTCGCTTTCCCCTCCATCCTTCCCTGGAAGAGATCTTCAGGCGTATGAACGTCGCCATCGCCCAGCTGACAGCCACGGCTGTCAGGTCGTTGATTGCGTACGTCTGGACTTGTCTGTTCCACCGTGCCGAGCCCTCCATTGACGCCCTGCGGTTTATGGTGGGCTTACAAATGGTTTCTTCTGGGAGCGTGGGCTCCCCTGGTTATTGGTCCCTTTTGAGGCAGAAGGGACATTCTTTAGTGTGGCCTGCCATGGATAGTTTGAGAGACTGGAAGAACAACTTCCTTTACGTGCACAACATCCATGGGTGGAGGATTTCCCGTCATTTCAGGAATCATGTCCATACCAGGCTAGAGACCCCTGAGGAGTATCACCCCGGCGTGGGTGGAAAAGCCTTGGAGGTGAAGCTGAGCGAGAAAGACAAGGAATTGACGGGCTATTTTGCTGCCCACACTGATAAGTATGGGGTGTATGGCCCTACATTATGGCTCCCCCATGCGGAGCTTATTGCGACTGATAAATACCTGACCCGGTTGGGCATGAATCCGGGTCTAGATGAAGGTAGTTCAGGAGTGTTAATGATTCTTTCTTACTCTTTTTTCTCTTAAAGTGTCCTGACAATTCGCCTGTTTGTCTTGCAGCTCTTGCTACCTTTATTTGGAGAAAAGGGGAGGTGAGGCGCCTGGGTCTAACCGAAACCCTTATTGTCGTCCAAAGTCGCCCTTCTCTTCCCCCGGATTTTAAGAAAGGTGAGAAGAATCTGATGAAGTACTTGAAGGGTCTGTCGTTCAGTAGACCAAGGCTCCCTCCCCCTCCTAGAGCAACGCCTGCAAAAACGGCGGTTTCTGAGGCCACCCCCTCTCCAGTTGCGAAGGTGATTGCCTGTGAGGCTACCCCTTCACCTGTTGGCAGGCAGGGGGGCCTTTCAGCAGGGGTTCAAATTCCCTCGGGGCCGCGGGCTGCAGGCTCCGAAGAGACTGGGGAGAGCACTCCCAGGGGGCTGATTAGAAAGAGGAGCAGGGAGGCTCCAAATGCTGACCAAGTGGTAGACCTGGAGACTACCACGCCTGAACCCAAACGTTTTGCTCAGGGGGTTCCTGCTACCCTCTTTTCCGAGGAGAACACTGAATTCCATTACACCGCCGGCGATAGCCCAAATATTTCCGCCTTACTCTCCGACTCTGGGGCAGTTCTAGCGGACCATCTCCTCAAGACTGTCCATTCAGCCACCAACCAAGTGACCCAGTACGTCCAGCGTACTGCAAAAATCATCCAAGCCTCTGCAGAGCTGGCGGCCCTTAACCGCCTGAGTGACGAGGAACTGTCTAACTCTGACCGCCTTTCTGCAGTCGAGAGGGACGTTGCTCTCATTGCCAGTCTGAAGGACCAGTTGGCGAAAAAGGAGATCGAGCTGGAAGAGGTCAAGGGTCAGGCGATCCACTGGAGGTCTGAGAATGAGAAGGCTATCAGGGAGGTGTCCCGCCTGGGGGAGGAGTCAAAGAGAGCTCAGCAGGCCTTCGCGGAGTTGGAGCATGCCAGGAAAGCTTTGGCTGAGCTGGATCACGCCAAGAAGAGCGTCGTCGACCTTGGGGAGCACCTTTCCAAGGCAAATTCAGATCTGCAGGCGGCTCTTGGCGAACTGGCGGCGAAGACCAAGGAATGGGAGAAGGAGAGGGACGAAATACTCCAGGAGGTGGAAACGGCTGTGTTGGCGGGTTTTGTGAATGGGGCCAACTCTTATTTGGGGGTAGTTATGGAGGCTGTCAGGGAGATGTTCCCTGGTTTTGATGAAGATGCTTTTCGGGCCCTCTACACTGCCAAGGACGAAGCTCAAATGCGCAGACTGTCTGAAGGGGCTGCTACTTCTGGCTCAGACGCTCCCCCTGCTTAATATGGAGGGCAGTCTTCCTCAGAGGGCTCTTGTTCGTCTCCCGCTGTGCCTGTGCCGATGCCTTAACTTCTTTATTTCTTTGCGCGCCGAGCCCTTTGGTGGCCGGCTGCCGTGTTTTAATTGTAATCACTTGTTCAAAAACTCTTATCCTGTGTACCTTTGACACTATTCCTTTTTATGTAGATTTTTCTGTTTGCTTTGTCTGTTTTTGTTTGGTTTTTCATGAGTTTGATGCGCAGCCTGTCCCTGCCTGCCTAGAGGTAAGCAGGGGGGGTTCCTTAACGTTTTTTATACAAGGTTGGGGGGCCTGCCCACAGTCCTTGTTGATCCGGCCTGTCCCTGGCTTTTATTCAAAGTCCAGGAGGCCTGCCCCCTGCCTGCCCAGAGGTAAGCAGGGGGGTTCCTTAACGTTTTCTATACAAGGTTGAGGGGCCTGCCCCCAGTCCTTGTTGATCCAGCCTTTTCCTGGCTTTTATTCAAAGTCCAGGAGGCCTGCCCCCTGCCTGTCCAGAGGTAAGCAGGGGGGTTCCTTAACGTTTTTTATACAAGGTTGGGGGGCCTGCCCCCAGTCCTTGTTCATCCAGCCTGTTCCTGGCTTTTATTCAAAGTCCAGGAGGCCTGCCCCCTACCTGCCCAGGGGTAAGTGTGGTGGCTCTTGCGTTTTTTATACAAGGTTGGGGGGCCTGCCCCCAGTCCTTGTTAGTTCGGCCTGTCCTTGGCTTTTGTTCAAAGTCCAGGGGGCCTGCCCCTTGCCTGCCCAGAGGTAAGCAGGGTGGCTTTTGCGTTTTTTATACAAGGTTGGGGGGCCTGCCCCCAGTCCTTGTTAGTTCGGCCTGTCCCTGGCTTTTGTTCAAAGTCCAGGGGGCCTGCCCCCTGCCTGCCCAGAGGTAAGCAGGGGGGTTTTGATTTTTTGTTGGGGGGTTCATTTCTCCCAGTTTTGGCAACAGGGGGGCCTCCCCCTATTGCCCCCTGCTCGTTTGTGTGTGAGGGCGCAAGTTTGAACAGGCAACGAGTATAAATCTGATGCTTTTCTCATTTCTTTCACGAAATTTTGGACATTAAGGTGGTCGGAGCCGTCGACATTCTTTGACCGTCCTCCGCCATTGTTTTTAGTAAAAATAAAAACTACCCTTAGACTTGGTTCAGACATAGTATTTCTTCAGGGTGTCCGCATTCCAGTGAGCATGCAATTCTTGTCCTTCAAGGTTAGCGATTTTATATGTGCCTGGTCCCAGGATTTGAGTCACTTGGTATGGACCTTCCCAGTTGGCACTTAGCTTTCCATGTTCCCTTGATTTTCCAACCGCCTGCGTTTTTCTCAGAACCAGCTCACCCATCTGGAAGTTCCTCTGGCGGACTCTGGTGTTGAAGGCTTTCCTCATTCGTTTCTGGTAGGCAACGATGTTGGTGCTGGCCTCCTCCCTTAACTCATTGACCAGATCTAAGGCCTCAACCATTGCAGCTTCATTCTCAGTACGGTCGTATTGCAGGGAGCGTAGAGATGGGATCCTTGCTTCAATAGGTAACAGAGCCTCTGCTCCATATACTAGACCGAATGGGGTCTGGCCTGTAGACTCTTTTCGGGTGGTTCGAATTGACCAGAGTATACTGGGAAGTTCATCAGCCCACCGACCCTTGAGGTCATCTACCATTTTCTTTAGACCATTTAAGATTTGCTTGTTGGCTGCCTCTGCTTGTCCGTTGGTTTGAGGGTGACAGACGGCTGAGTAGGCAACTGTGATGTTGTGGCTTTCTAGCCAGATTCGCAGAGGATCATTGTCAAACTGCTTGCCATGATCAAACACCAACATTTTTGGTAGGCCGAATCTGGTGATAACATTTCGCCAGATCACCTTTCTGACTGCTGGCTCGGTAATGTTGGGCACGGCTTCAGCTTCTATCCATTTGCTGAAGTAGTCTATGGCGACAATCAAGAATTTCCTGCCCCCTGCGACCACCGTGAAGGGTCCTAGTATGTCCATCCCTCATTGAGCGAAGGGGATGGGGGATAGGATTGGCCTGAGCTCCTGGGCCGGGGCATGGATTGATGGGGCGAAGAGCTGGCACTTTCTGCATTTCTGGGTCAGGCTCTTGGCATCCGCCAGCATGGTAGGCCAGTAGTAGCCTGCCCTTAGGGCTTTGTGGGCCAGTGATCTCCCTCCGATGTGATGTCCACAAATCCCTGAATGGATATCTTCCAATACTTCAGCAGCTTGGTCTGCCCGTAGGCATTTGAGCAGAGGATAGGTAAAAGATTTCTTATAGAGTTCTTCACCAATGAATATGAACCAGGCTGCTTTAGCCTGTATCTTTCTCTTTTGTACTGCGTCTGATGGCAGGATACCATGTTTCTTGAACTGGATGAAGGGAGTCATCCAACTTTCCGGCCCTTCCTCCACGGTGCTAATCGCCTGACAGGGGCTGGTAGACTTCTCATGTAAGACGTCAACCCACACTGACCTCCGTATGTCCTGTAGACTGGAACTTGCCAGTTTTGACAGGGCATCTGCTCGACTGTTCTGGGAACGGGGGATCTGTTTGATCTCATATGATTTTAGGCCTGATAACTCTCCTCTCACCATCTCTAGGTACGTGTCCATTGCCTGGTCCCTGGCTTCATATTCACCATTGATTTGGTTGGCGATGAGCTGGGAGTCTGTTGCCAGGATAATCCGTTCTGCCCCTGCGGCCTTGGCTAGCCTGACGCCTGCGAGTACTGCTTCGTACTCTGCTTCGTTGTTTGATGCAGGGAAGACAAACCTGAGTGCATGCTCAAAGTCAGTCCCCTCTGGGCTGGTCAGTACGACGCCTGCGCCTGCGCCATTGGTTGTCAAGGATCCATCAGTATGCACGACCCACTCCTCGGCAGGGGTCTCTTCTTCCCCTGAATGGGAGCACTCAGCCAGAAAATCGGCTAAGGCTTGGGCTTTGATGGCTGTTCTTGGCTGGTAAGATATCCCTAGCCCACTCAGCTCGATCGCCCATTTCAGCAATCTCCCTGATTTCTCAAACTTTTCCAACACTTTCTCCAGCGGTTGGTCGGTGAGGACCACGACCGGATGCGCGTCAAAGTAAGGTTTGAGTTTTCTGGCAGCAATAATGACTGCATAGGCGGCTTTTTCGACCATCGGATAATTTTTCTCGGCTGCCCCCAGCGCATGACTTACAAAGTATATAGGTTGCTGGGTGCCTGCCTCTTCCCGTAAAATGACCGCGCTGACAGTTATATTAGTTACCGCAATGTAGAGGAAAAGTTTTTCCCCTGCTACTGGTCTTGCCAGGGTTGGGAGCTTCTTAAGATGGTCCTTTAATTGCTCGAAGGCTTCTTTCTGCTCGTTTTCCCACTTGAATTGTTTGTTTCCTTTCAGTATCTTGAAAAAAGGAGTAGACTTGTCTGCTGATCGGGCGATGAAACGTGCCAGGGCGGCCATGCGACCCGTCAAGCGTTGGATGTCCCTAATGGTCTTAGGTTCAGGAAGGTCCAGAACCGCCTGAACTTTCTCAGGCTTGGCGTCTATTCCACGAGAGCTGACCAAGAATCCCAGGAATTTACCGGAACGGACTCCAAACGTACACTTTTTTGGACTGAGTTTCATTTTGTAGGCGCGCAGGGAACAGAAGGTCTCCTGCAGGTCTATCAGGTGCTCCCTGTCCTCTTTGCTTTTCACGATGGCGTCATCGACGTAGGCCTCAATGTTTCTGCCTTTTTGACCCTCAAACACTTTATCAACTAAACGTTGGTATGTGGCCCCTGCATTTTTAAGCCCAAATGGCATCATCTTGTACATGTAGGTGCCTGAACTGGTGATGAACGCACACTTCACTCTGTCCGGCTGCCATAAGTATACTTGATGATACCCTGAAAAGGCGTCTAGGAAGCTCAGCATGGTATACCCACTGGTGGCGTCTACCAGTTGGTCGATTCTGGGGAGCGGGTAGCAGTCTTTCGGGCAGGCTTTGTTGAGGTTTGTAAAGTCCACGCACATTCTCCATGCGCCCGACGATTTTTTGACCATGACTACATTCGCCAGCCATTCTGGGTAGTCACAGACCTCAATAAAATCTGCTTTCAAAAGCTTGTCAATCTCTTCCTTGATCGCTGCGTCCTTTTCCGTGGACATATTTCGCTTTTTCTGCTTCACAGGGCGGGCGTCCGTGCTTACGTTCAGCCTGTGAACGATGCATGATGGATCGACCCCTGGCATCTCGTCCGCCGAGTAGGCGAATACGTCCTTGTTCTCTTTCAGCATCTTGATTAGTTCAGCCTGGTAGGACTCTTCCAGGTCGGCCCCTATTAGGACCTGCCTTCCCGGCTCTAAGTCTACCAACATGCTCTCGCCCCCAGGCTCCAGGTGGTTGGATGCCTGATTTTCGGCCGGAATTTCGCCCTCCCTGCTGGGGGAACTGTCAGCCTTTCTTTTTCCTTTTCTTTCTTTTTCGTGCGTCTGCAAGGCCACGGAGTAGCATTGTCTGGCTGACTCTTGGTCCCCGCGCACTTTTCCTTCTAGCCCGAAATCGGTGACATATGCTATAGTAAGGGCCCTGATGGAGATGGCCGCCTCGATTTCGTCCAGGGTGGCTCTGCCAATTAGGGCGTTGTAGGCAGATCTTGCATCCACGACAACAAATGTTGCCCTGACGTTTCTGGCAGTAGAGCCTTCCCCAAAGGTTACGGGTAGGTCTATGACTCCCATGGGCAGCACGCCTGCTCCACTGAACCCGTATAACGATCCGGGGGCAGGTCGTAGGTGCCTTTTTTCCAGGCCCATTTTCTCAAAGGCGTCCTTGTACAGCAGGTTCGTGTACGCGCCAGTGTCTACCATGCACCTCCGCACAATGTGGTTGCTGATCTCTAGGGACAGCACCAAGGGATCACTGTGCGGGTACACCACACGCCCTGCATCCTCAGGGGTGATGCTCAATGTCACTCCTCTCGGACTTCCTGCTTTTTCAGCGTAGCAGATCTGGTTCCTTAGCTCACGCATTTGTCTTTTCTGGCCTCTTCGACTGAGTTGGCCCTCAGTACCCCCTGATATTACATGGATCACCATGCGATTCTGTCCTGAGCCTTCGGACTTTTCAGATACCTCTTTTTGAGACTTATTCTTGGCTGCGTAGTTGGCCAACCAGCCATTCCTGATTAACTTCTCGATTTCGTCTTTCAGGTGGCGACATTCCTCGGTGGTGTGGCCTACGCAGTCGTGGAAGGTGCAGAACTTCTTGGGGTCTCCCCTTGGGCTGCGAGGTTTGCTCGGGCGATTCCACTTGGCGGTTTCCTTTTCTAGTTCGAAGATCTCCGCCCTGGATTTGTTGAGGGCAGTGTAACTGTCAAACCTGGGCTGGTAGACAGTGCGTTCCTTCTTGGGAGTGTCTCCCTCTTCTCTCTGTTTGCCTGGCTCATTCCTGCCACGCCCACCCTGCGGTCCCCCTTGTGGCCTTGTTTGGCCTGCAGGGGTATCCGTCAGGTCGTGGAACTTCTCCAGCAGAATAAACCCTTCAGCGATTTTCCTAGCCATGGCCAAGGTTTCTGGCTAGGCCCTGATCATCTGATTTTTCATTTCTCCTGGAAGTAGGGAGATTGTCAGGGCGTAGGCAGCGGTGGAATCATCGATCTCCCTGACCTGCTGGTAGGATAGGTCAAACCTCCTCAGGTACTCCCTTACACTTTCACCCTTTTTCTGTTTTAGGGTCATAAGATCGAAGCGAGTGAGACGTCTCCTTTTGTTCCCAGCATATTGCTCGAGGAAAATCTCGGCCAACTCTATGAAGAACTTGATTGATCCCTGGCGGAGATCCCTGAACCACCCTTGTGCGAGCCCTACCAGGGTGGTTGGGAAAACTTTGCACCAGATGGCGTTATCCACGTCGTACATGCCCATGTGGCTCTCAAATGCCGCCAGGTGATCTTCTGGGTCTGTTGTCCCGTCAAACTTAATGGTGGGCATTTTAATTTTTGGAATGGGGTATTCTTGTACCTCAGGATGAAGTGGGGTTTTTGTGGGCCTGCCTACCAATCGTGACCTGCTTTCCCCAGATTGGTTACCGTGAGTATCCCATTGTCTATGGGCCGGTTTCCTCATGCTGGGGGAGCGGTGCCTTGGAGGCGGCCTTCTCGCTGCTTCATCTTCTGTCTCAGGGGAGATTTGCCTGGGTCTCTTTCTCTGAGAGTGGCAGAGGTTCTCACCCTGGTGGTATCTAGACTCAAGCGGTTGCCCCCGGTTGAGCCTAGACTGCAGGCTTTGGGACAAACCCGGGGCTGGGGCTGACTGCTCTTTGACCGCCGGTGTTAATCTGGAGAAAACCCCGCCTGGCTTTTCTCCCAGGCGTTTTGACATGGGCTCCCTGGGCCTCATTCGTTCCTGCAATTCCCGGGATAAGCCTCTCTGTTCTCCAGACGCGGATTTTGTCGTGTGAATTGAGAACGCCTGCTGGACAGGTGGTTCTGGGCTGCCTGTTGTAATGCGCCTTTGCACATGCGCGTACGCTTGTGCCGTCCTCCTTGCTTTCCTCTGAGCATTCCTGGCGGCGGTCCGCCTCGTGCCCCCAGCTCCATCCCTCCTTATTGAGGGTGGCTGCCTGGGGGCCGATGCGACCCTGCCTACCAATCCTCAGGAGTGAACTCCTGGTTTGGCATTGCAGAGAAGAAGGCGGCCGTCTGCGCCATCTGAGCTGGGGTCAGATTCAGAGCGTGTCCAGGGTGTGTCCCCAACTCAGGTGTTACAGCAGCGTTTGGTCCGCCGAGGAGGCTAGTTCCCCCCATCCCCAGGATTGTGGCAGGAGGAACCTTCTCCGACTGCGGCATACCATACAGAGGGGCCACCGGTGGGACCGTCGGACCCGTACCTGCATTGGCATCAACGATTTCCAGCATGATTGTTTCAGTTTTTTGTGATTATGAGTGGTTGATTTTAGTGGGTAACTCGTGAGCACAACCGTAAGTTCCCCACAGACGGCGCCAAATTGTTCCGGTCACAATTGGATTCAGTAAACAATTGATCGTCTGATTTCCTTAAACCTCCCCTTTGTCTCACTCCCTTGATCGGACCTTCCCGGCGGAGTTGGCCTGCTCCCTGCACAATGAACGCACAGGGCCTCGGAGGTTGTCCGAGGAAACCCTCTCCGATGCCTAAGTCAGTCCGTGAAATGCCTTGATGAACCTAGCTCGTGAGGAACTAGGTGGCGTTTTTTAGGAGTCAGAGTCTAGAGAGAGAAAAATCCAACCCCTCTCATGTGGGAAATGGGAAAGTATTTATACCTTCCCACAAGAGAGAGGAAAAGAGAAAAGAAGAGAGGGAAATGGGTGGATGCTTGTGCGACACGTGGACTCACCTTGTCCACTCACTTCCCCTTACCTTAGGCAAAATGACGGATGGGCCCCCGGTTATTCCCTTGATCCTGCTTAGGTGAGAGTCCCCTGGAAGCAGGCAGGGAGCTTGGTTGCCCTACTCGGCAGGCAGCAAGGCCATGCCAGGCAGCTAAATGATTGAGGCCACCTACTTGGAGGTTTCAATGATATTGCTGGGAGGTCTGCTGGGCAGGTCTTCTCCTACTCTTGGATCGGGCACCCTGGGGCCTGACTGGCAGGCGACCCGAGGTTGACTACCGACCCCCATCAAAGTATTTAGTTGTTCCTTTTTTTATTAGATGGCCGATAGCGAAGATCATAGAAGTAAACTTCACGCGTCATATCGTAATAAGAAGTTGCGAGTTGTACTTAGTTATGGTGGAGGGAGTGGCGACACTATCATGTCATCACAGGCTAGTGAAACATCCATTTTATAACGTAGCGGTAGAGAGACAGATCCTTTTGAGTTTGAATCGTACGAACAAACTCTTTAACGACAAAAAAACCATTTTGGCGTGCAAATTCTTTGCAAATAAAAACGATATGCATCTTCAGATCTCGCAAACGATTTCAGATATCTAAATCAGTCACTATAATTTACACCATCACCCTCAGTAAGAGGTGGAACTTAAATGACCTGGCGGAAACTATTGCGTATATCGGTAAATAAAAAAACTGAACTTTAATGTAAAACAGACTAAACTACCAGATTATTTTACCGTCAAACAGACTAAACTATCATGTCGGTTTATGATAAAACGGACTAAATTACTAGGTGACTTTGTATAAAACAAACTAAACTATTAGGTCAGTTTAGTATAAAACAAACTAAACTATGAGGTCATTTTAATATAAAGCAGAGTAAACTACCAGGTCGGTTTAGAGTAATAAAACAGACAAAAATACCACGTTCATTTGTGTAAAATAGACTAAACTACTAAGTCATTTTAGAGAAAAACAGACTAAACTACCAGATCCGTTTAGTCTGTTTTACACTAAACAGATATTTCTCCGTAAAAAAAGTCATGCATCATACTTCCGGTCCATTATCATCGTCGTTACCACTACAAGGTTGATCAGCATTCGCGCTACTACCATCGTCGCTATCTCCACCGTTGCTACCATCGTCCTCTATAGCGTCAAAACCGTCATCGGAATATGTATAATGTTGTTGCTCATTGAAGTCAATATTAAAATTTGAATAATTGTTATTAGTTTGGTCGTTAGAGTATTGGAAAAAAGATTGATAATTAAAGGGTTTTTCTATATGGCGCCCCTGAACTTTTCACTTTTCTACATGGTACCCCTACCCTTTGTATGTCTATACATGGAACATGGTATTCTTGAACTTTACTATTAATTTAATTGGTGTGCCCTTTAATGTGTTTTTTTCATTAAGTTCTGTCGTTAGATTATATTTTTAGCTTAGATTAAGACTTCGATATCATTTAACTTAAATAATTAACAAGTAGTTGAGCTTAAATTAAGTGTTATCATTTGATTTGACAATATAACGCCAAAAGTATATACTCTTTTATAGATTTTGAGTATAATTGCAAAAACGTACAAGAATGTTAGTTTAAGTTCAATTTATATATATATATATATATATATTATTAAACGGCAATCCAAAACAAGTTTTTTCTTTGTGATTTCTAAAAAACGCCACGTGGCAGCCTTGAACACAGGTATTACAAAGCTAATTTTTCATAATTTCATATTAGTTGACCTTTCCACTCCTCACGGAGTTAACAGATCATATGCCTTGTAAAATCCCGTAAATCCATTTCACGACTATCTAAATTATCATTTCAAGAGTATTATGGACCATATAAACTACGATCACTTTGTATATAACCTTCATTGTTATTATGAGTATTATTTACGCTGTGAATAAAACATTAATTTTTGTTGTCTATGGTTTTTCTATTACGTGCATCTATCTCTTAGTAACTCCAAATTAATTAACCGTTGGATACGTTAATTCTTCTAAATAGGTTCAAATTGAAAATAAATTACTAACTCATTCAAATGATTACTCCAACCATTTTTTGGTTTACTTCTCATTTAACAAATATATGTGAGGATTATTTTAACGAAATGAGAACAAAATAGAAAAATATTGTGAGTACTTCCCTTATTTTACTAGATACATTATATTGTATAATTCTTTCAAAATAATTTTCATTAAAAAAAATCTTAGAGGGCCCCGTGCATTGCACAGGAACAAAAACTGGTTATAAGTTATAAGTATATTAAATAATGTTTTAAGTTTTAATCTTGAACAAAAAAGGTAGTTTGGTGCCAAAACTTGTCGGGAAAAAAATATTTGGGTATCAATTAGGTAACAATAAAGTTTAGGGTACCAACAAAGTTTTATAGTAAAGTACGATGGTACCATGTAGATGGAAAATGGTAGGGGTACCAGGTAGAATAGTAAGTTCATGGGTACCACGTAGAAAAACTCATAATTAAATAAATCGTTAAAAAACTCGTCCATAATAGTCGTGTTTTTTAAGATGTATTTTTTTTAGTATGGGGTCCAATAAGATTTTCAACTCATATATAATACTAAGTTCGGTTTTTGGGAGACTCAAGAAATGTTTCGAATTAATTACATGGTTAGTTGTCGGGTTGGCAATAGATTTGTTATATCATACAAACACAGTTTAGGCACATCGAATATCATGAAGATAATTCAAATCACATTTTTTTTATAAATTAGTTACTTTAAGATAATAATTAAAATTAAACAAAATAAAATTGTGAAGGGCTAACTTGGAAAAAAACAAAGAGGGGCGGTATTTAGTAAAATTTGAGTGCGGTATTTAGAAAACACCGTAATATGTTACTATATCCAACCCTTTTTAAACTTGTGATGGATAGTAATATGTTACACATGCTAAACTAATTGACCCGATATATTACTATCCAGTAATACTAGTATTATGCACGGGCGACCACTAAAAAATGCGATTTATATTTTGGATATCCTCACAGTTGTGTATTTCCCATAAACACTCGTACAAATGAAAAAATGGTGCATTGATTATCGTCAAAATAATTGTAAAACAAATAGCAAACATTGATGTTTAAGTCAGAAAAAATGTAATACATTATAATTTTTGAAATATTTCCTTGTACACTAAGACGTTTGTCGTTACATTCGTACATTCAAGGACCCCCTTCATCCCCGCAAATAAGAACCTTCAACCCTTTCTTATTTGTCACTCGGGAAAAACCCTCATAAAGATGGCCATGAGTAAACACCAACTTAGGTAGATAAAGACCAACTCCTCTATTTCGTTTATGTTATGGAATAATATCTGGGTGTCCATTAGGCCTAATAGCCCATTACAATGTAACCCTACATGTAATATGTACTATATATACCCCTTGATGAGATGAATAAACTATTTGTCCTGGATTATAAATCGAAATTGCTAAATCATACACGAATTTTACTACGTCGTACACATTTTGTCATTTAATTTTCCGTGTTTACCTTTCTCCTCAACTAAAAACTCCCTCTTTCTCTTTCTCACCCTAACCAATCTAAGCAAAAATTTTACGATTATCAAACCTAATTCAATTTGAATTCTGTTAATTATTTCATTAATCATCTTTTTTATTTATGATTTATGCCTATTATTAGTATTATCAATATTATTATTATTATTATTATCATCATCATCATCATCATTTTTCTATTATGATTTTTTTGCAATTAGGGTTATTGGGACGGTGGTTGGGGCAGCCAGTTGGTGGGTAGATGAGCGGAGCAGGGTGATCGGCATAGGGAGATGTGCAGTGGAGTGCAGCTGGAGTGGCGGTGGGCGTTGACGAAGTGGGTCAGGGGATCCGACGAGGGGTCGAGTGTGGATTGGGGCTCGGAACATGGTGGATTTGGTGAGTCGATGATCACCGGCGGATGTAGGTGGTCGTCGAACGTCGGCAACCATCGGCAACTTTTAGGGTGGTGGGGGATTAGGTGGGGTTAGGGTTGGACCCTTGGAGGTTATGGGGTGGGATAGGGTAGGGTGGGGTCGTGGGGTAGAGGGAGGGAGGGGTATTGCTGTTTTTTTCTTTAAAACATGAACATAGATATGTTCTTTCAATTGGAAATTTGTGAAGGTGAGAAATGGAAGGGATAAAATCAAAAATTACGTGTACAACGTAGTAATTTTCGTGTATGAAATAACACATTCTTTATAAATTTGTGTCTAAACTTGTGGAACTTTGGATTACTTGTCTTGGATTATGACAAGAATTATTTGTCCTGATAATGTTATCAAGAGGAAAATATGGAAAGATGTCAAAGTTATGAATTTTCTTCTTTTAATAGAAGGTGTTTGATTGATAAATCGGTCTTATTGACCGTATATATGAGTGCATTGATTTTGGAGACAATAATCCAATATACAATGAATTCATATGATGATATAAATATTTTCTATCATTCAACCTTTTTATAAAAGGTATTTAACTATTTAATTCAGTCAAGTATATTGTATATATATATCTATGGATCAATTTCATTGTTAAAAATTGATATGATAAAAGCTCATATTATATTGGAATATTATATTGGAACTGAAGTTCCAAAAACTATTTAATTTTTAATTATAAGTAGTGAAAATAATGTTATCCTGTATGGTGACAAATATTTTGGACAAGAGTTCCATAAAAAATTGTATACCTGAAGTATACACAATTATTTTAGATGATAGATACGCTAATACAGTTGTCCCAAGGATACGACATCACGAAAATAAATTAGCCTTGAAGGCACTGTATCGTGAGAAATTATACTCCGTGTGAGTAAGTTACAGATGAAATTGTACTACATTAATACCAATTTAAAGTTGAAATTCAAATTATGTGGGGAGAAAGTAAGGTTGTTCAAAAAGTGGCTCGGATCGACAAACCGGACCGAACCGAACCGTAAGGTCCGGACCGGGGCACATACCGGTTCGGTCTCCGGGTCACCAAAAACTAGGTGACCGGTCCGCGGTCCGGTCCGATCCGGTCCACTCTTAAAAAAATAAATCAAATTTAGTGTACTTATACTGTCCGGTCCGGTCCGGTCCGGTCTTAAGAGGATTCGGTCCGGTCCGAATTTCATTGTTAACTGGTCCGGCCCGCGGGTTTGGATTGTTGGAGTTGTTGGTCTGCGGGTCAATCCGGTCCGGTCCGGTCCGGGTTTGGACCGGTGAATACCCCTAGGTGAAAGTACATGAAATTGTATAGTGTTTATACCACTTAATATTGTCTTGAAGACGCTATATCGTGAAAAGAGTTTTAGAACTCCGAATTAATTTCTAGTTCGTTTTAAGTTGAACAAAGTAATAAATTTTTGTTGAACGATGAAGAATCTCTTTCAATTGGATGAGTCAATTCCTTGAAGTGAATGTGACATTTGAAAAGACCGTGCCTGAACAGGAGGTCGAGATGATGACATATTATTAAGCCTAATATTGCGGCCTTTATTGAGCCTAATGATAATGCAGCCTAAATTGAGCCTAATGATAATGCAGTCTTATTTGAGTCTAATTCGGTCAATTAAAGTACATAACTCAGGAAAAATCATGTGACCCTTGTATACGCGAAGTTCGATATGAGAGGAAGAAAAATTACATACAAGTTGGAATTTTGACACGCAAACTATGGCCTGAAGTTCATAGTGATTATATAAACTGAACCTATGACGAGAAATTCATAGTGTTGACCAATATTGAAATCGTGATGTGAAGTTCACGATGTTTTACAAATTTTCACTTTGCGTGAAGTGAATATTATTTGAGTATCACAATTAAGAATAAGCTTGATGTTTATTCATGGATTTTTGCAAAATATGACATACTCTTAAAAGTTGATATTCGTATCACAGTAATGTACACCATTTTCTGATGCAATGGTATATCATATTTTGACGATGAAATACTCGTATATTTGTTTTGCATACAAATTATGTAGTCATAAAACACATCATTTGAAAATGACTTAAAGAAATTATGTTTGATGTCTCGTATCTGCATGTTATGGTTGAGCAAATTAATGCGATATTAAAATCGTTAGTCTCATACAAATTGATTAATAGTCATTATTCATGGTGATGGATATGACATGAATAAAATATTCGATTAACGATCATTATTTCGTGAAACGAATTTGGCATCGAATATAATATTGATAAGGTGATAAAAATTATGCCACCGACATTGGATAAGGCAAGGAGGTGAATATTTTAATTATGTGTATTTTAAAACACTGATATTTTTAACGAAAATGATATAGTAAAGATCACAATATTTTGTAAAGAAGTGTGATAATGCGACCATGTATTTATATTGTGAAATAAATGAACAGTTGATTAATGATCAATTTACAGTTATTATTATCATATGAAATTGAATTACTCTAAGAGTAATATAGTCATATTACGGGAAGGAATATTGACAAGTCTTGCCTATTATATTATACACCAGTTGTGTCATGTCACATATATCATTTACTATGACCATATGAGAAAATAAAATTATTGTGCACATATGATAGAATGTAGCTAACCAAAAGTTTAGCAGGAAGAGATTCGATCAACCGGTAAAGTTGACACAAGAATATTAAAGATGTGACAAATTGAGGTCATCTGGGTTCTTACACCCGTTTCGATAAACCTGATGTTTATATATCTTGAAAGAATGTAATGGCGTGCTGAAACTCTCTTGTGTATTTTTAAAATTATATTTAAGGCCAGACAAACACTGAGATTGAGTATGTGAAATATTGGAGATCTAAATACTACTTGTAGTTGGATAATGGAGATGAACGTCCATATCCGGTTGACCTTTAAGGTTTTAATTATGTGACCTATAGTCACAAGAATTTTTATAAGTAGTTCATGTAATCAGAGTTCACAATATAAATATTATGTGAAGATGGTGATCTCATGGGCAATTTTAATTCAGCACGTGAAGAAAAAAAACCAACTACGTTAAGTTGAGCTCCCAAATATATTATTCTACTGAAGAAAATCAGTTGATAAATTCTATGAAATATTAGATGAATTCTAAGGTGGAAATATCCTTCAATTAAGTCTATCAAGTAATGATAGTTTTTACTACCTTAGGGAGAGATTGATAAGGATAAGCTGGTAAAAAACAAACGTGTAATATTGATCCCAAACAGAACCTGAAGTTTAGAGACTTGTTTTGAATATGAAATACATCAATTATAGGTTCATGAAATATGAATGATGACTTGATCATCGTGTTATGATGATGTATATGTTGATATATCAGCTTGATCACCTTATTTTATCAAGATATGTTATACATTGAAATTTATGATTTGACAATAGACAAATTCACCCTCATCGTGGTGTAGCGAGCTATAGTTCAGTCGTGGATAGTAGATGTAATGAACATTGAGATTTTTGCCAAATTTTCAATAATCACACATGATATAGTGTGAAGGTCATATTCGGTTCATTTGTTATAAGAAAATGGCAAGCATGTGCAGTTGGTACTCGTTAAAGAGTAATGAAATTGATGTCCCGAACTGACATAGATATCTGATAATAATAGATGGCCGATATGAAAAGATTGGTACCTGTGGACATGACATAGGTCCACCCCGACGCGGCCACGCGCGGGTTTGTGTAGGAGAATGAATCTCGTGGTAAGATTGATCTCGGGGTTGAAATTTAAATCGAAATAGGAGTCGCCACCGAATTGTATGGGAATTCGGACCCGTTCGAATCCACTCTACTTTTAGGCATATCGTGCACAAAGCACGGCCCGCTTTCAATGCTAGATTTTAGGGGTTCGTCTCTTTGCATTGCGATACCAACGCCGAGTTATCGGGAATTGTGCATCAAATGACTCTCGTGTGCCAACGGTTTCGGACATCCAGAAACCATGGTTCTGAGTAAGGGGTGAGAGTACGTGTTGGGAAGTCCACGAAGGACACCCAACCCCGCCCGCTCTTAGCATCCTCTACTTAGATATTGTTCGTTTTCGTGTACGCGTGTTAGTTTGACGATTGAATGTTGTGCAAACAACATTTTAACTAAACATGTGAATTATGTTCAACCACGTCCTTTAATGCATCTAAACTAATGTCGAAGTTATTTAGCATGCGAGATTCGTTTTAATGCGACAAGTGCAGATAACGAAAATAAAACTTGGAAATAGATTAAAAATACATGGGCGGAATACAACTCGGAAATACAATACAACGAGCAAAATGAAATAATCACAATAATGACGGAAACGTAAATAGATTAGATGATATGATGCGATGCAATGTATGATTTTGAAAGAATGAACACGTGATGGACTTAGCACGTGACGACCGAGGTCATAGAAAAAGATTTGTCGAGGCTCGTTGTATGTAGAAGGCTCACGGTTTTGGAGTGATAGAGGCCACTCGATCGAGTCATGGGGGAGACTCGATCGAATGCCCTACTTAAAAACCTTATGTCTCGTGTTTAAGGGGGTCACTCGATCGAGTGCCCTCTGTTAGAGATGCTACTCGATTTCGGAAAAGATGGTAATTCTGTTTTTTATCGTTTAAATTGATAACTACCCGAGTAGCGTGAAAATATTGTATAATTTAAACTCGACTCGGTTTACGATGCTCATGATGTATATTGTAGGATTATGAGATCGATTATCGATTATTTTAGAAAAGTATTATAGAATCGATTTGAATTTGGTTAGGACGAAATTGATTCCCTCTGCGTCACTACATCGTTACTAATCCTTACGGATTACATGATGTTTATTTGGCGTCAACGGGTTTCGTATTAGCCCAAAAAAATGGGATCGAATACATTTAACGACAAACGTCCACGATCGCGTTACGCCCTTAAGTGTTTAGGGCGGCGTTCCACGAAAAGGCGCCACCTCTGTTACGACTTGTGAGGGGATTAGAAGGATCTCAAATGGAATTTGTCTTTAAGCATATTCGACTCGAGATTGTTTTAATACTATATAATTATATACGATGTTAATAATGATGATTGTGAGAATGCTAGACGAAACTAATAACGCGATACTAAAATAAAATAAAAACGTTCTTGTAAAGGTTGATTCGCTTCAAACAACCAAATACTCGGGGTGTCGGGATAAGCGACCGGTAACATCGGGTGCGATACCTTCGTATCCGTGTTTCCTTATCCCGTCATCCCTTGTATTCGATACGTAATAGGGGAAAATTTAATGTCGATACAATGATAAAAATATTAGTGACGAAATAAAATAAAAAAGGCAAAAGAAGAAGAATGAAAAAAAACGAGGTGCAGAAGAGAGAGAAAAGAATCGGGATTTGAATTACACCCTCAACCTACATGCTTAAATATCTCGGAAACAGACTCGTAAAATAGCGGCGTGTGCGCGGGAGTGTCGAGAATATAGGATGAGTTATGGTGTGTATGGTTAGGGAGAGGATGCTCTCAGGTCTTTGACGAGGTTTGATCTCGAGATTTTGAATGTGTATGTGTAGAGATGATGTCGAGGTTGTGCTAGGGTTGCTCTAGGGTTTTAAAGTTGAAGAAGGATGAATGCGATTGTAAAGTGATAGAGAAGTTGTCAAATGAATGAGGATGATGGGGTATTTATAGGGAAATACCCCGGTTTAGGGCCACTCGGTCGAGTGGTGTAGGTGCACTCGATCGAGTGCCCGGTTCAAGGCCAGTTCGCCCGGTTTACGAGCTTACTCGACCGAGTGGGCCTGAACCACTCGATCGAGTGGGCCTGAACCACTCGATCGAGTGGGTCAGACGAATGGATAGATTTTAGGAAGGAAATCCTATCCTAAATTGAAGAGGTTTTGGTTGTTGGGTTCTCTTCTAAAAGTGCATGTGGCTGATTTTTTGTATTGAATTCATCTTTGACCGGGTTTTGACCCGGTCGCTAAAAGATGGTTTTATTTCCGGTGTCGGTTTTGACCCAAATTAGTCTTATTTGAATGGAAACGGCCCAATGGGCCTGAATTTGAGGTTGGTTTTGTGAGAGTTGTACTCCGTTAAAAGCCCAAGCCGAATACTAATGATTTCGAGCCCATATTCAGCGCGTTAAAGCACGTTTACGTCCGATCATCATCGGGTGTTTTGTCGGAAGCTGCTATAGACACTAGCAGGCAAAATGCGAGTGTCTACAGAGCCCCCACTCTAACTGAGGCTTGGACAAGGCGAAAGTGAGAGTAGCTACCAGGCCAATCGAGGATTACGACCTGGCAGCCTTCCGGTCGGGTCGTTTATAGTCTATTAGACTTGCGTGAAAGGGCTCGCCAGCCATAAGATCATATCTGGGATAGCTCCGTGGGGACTTACTTTTGAAGTCCTGGGTGTACCTGTATACAGATACATCCCATCTTGGAGCCGCGCGGGGACTTGCTTTTGAAGCCCTAGGTGTATCTGTTTGCAGACACATCCCATTTCGGAACTACGCGGAAACTTGCTTCTGAAGCCCTGGGTGTATCTGGTTGCAGATACATCCCATCTTTGGAGGTAATATTCCAGGAGAGACACCGCCTCGGGTTTTCTGCTGGGGAGTAAAGGAGTTGCGCGGGGGCTTGCTTCTGAAGTCCTGGGTGTACCTGTTTGCTTACACATCCCAATTTGCATGCGACATTTAGGTGAAACACCGACTCACGCTGGGGAGATAAAAAACTTGATGTTCTGTTGGGAAGCACAAGTTGGTACCTGAAATGTTAGATACATAGGCAGAAATAACAAATATAACAAATGGCAAGATAGCACGTAAGAAATGCAGTTAGCATCTATAGACTAGCTTGCGCTGGGGAAAATGACTTTTGCTTCATTTTGAAGTCAAAGTCCTGAAAGCAACTCACGTGCTAGGAGATAGGTTTTCAAAAATGAAAGGGGTAGAAAATAAATTTCCAGTTTAAATAGACCGAAATTTTGACCTTGTCGAAAAGGATTTTCTCGAATGGCTAAATTTTGCAAATTTCAAAGCAAGAATTTGAAGAGAGAGGCATACCGACAGACTCGACTGTGGTCGCGACAACACGAGTTGACAGACACGACTTGGACTCTCGAGGGATTGGAACGTGACTCGGTAGGGGGGTGGGCCACCTAAGATGACAAGACTCTTAAGTTGCGCTATTCCGCAACCTGGGCGAGTGGCAACACGATCGAACTTCAAAATGGGACAGATGTGGTATAGGGGGATTGCAGTAGTCTGTAATGAGACTATTTTTGCATGACAGGACTTTAGCAGTAGCGATGCTGCAGTCTAGTGCTCTTTTGAATTTTTGGTTTTGGTATACATTTCCAAAGTGGGTGTCGCTTCGAGTCCTTGACAAATTCCTGCCTTCGACTGGCCGAGTACTAGAACACACTATATAAAGGAGGCTAGTTTTGAAAAAAAAAATTGGATTTTGTGAGTGGATGGAGAACTTCTGTCCAAGAGAAGCCCTAAGGACGACAAAGCTAACTGTTGAGAACATGATAGTGTCGTGTTTAGGAAAGATGGTGCTTTTGAATGTGTGTCAGTGTGGGTGGTTGTGCCCTTGTTGAAAGGCTCCTACGTATTCACATGTAGTGAAATCAAACCAAGCCGTAGTTCAGTGGATTGAAAGATATATTATGGTGCCTAGTTTATTAGGGCTTTGTGTGTAACTAGCCATAGCGATGGTATAGGCTAGGTGTATTCCCAATGATGTCTTGATCAAAGGGCTAGATCAGTTAGGATGTTGATCCTATGACTTTGAGCGTCCTCTGGGGTAGCCCTCAGAGGTGGTGTGAACTATTTGGGCATGTTCTATGCCGACCGCAGGTTGAGTTTCCGTGTTTGGGGCTAATAACTGGTTTGGATGTTTTTGGAAATATGGGGCTAGGACATAAGTGGCTTTCGAAATCTAGAGCTCGATTTTGTGGAGCTAAGGCTTTGAGGGTAAGGGTTTGTAATGTGGTAGGAAATGGGGAAGTCGAGTAAGAATGACTCGAACTTCGATTGAGGTAGGTTCGATAATGCAGGATCTGATTTCCATGTCTGTCCCTAATGGTGAGGGTGTATCCTATGAAGCTTGAATCTTAAAAATTCCGGGCTGTCTCTTTGCCTAGATCTCGAAAAGGTCTTGAGGGTTGTAATGTGGGAAGGCTAGATGTGGTGTTAGCTGACCAGTCCGATTATTTCTTCCCTATTTGATGGTATGGGCATCGATAATTTTTGAATTGACCGTACCCCGGTCAAAGAACTTTCACTTGAGTTGACCGTTGATCACGGTAATGGGATTTTGAATTATTATATTTTTTTGGTTGACCTCTTAGCCCCGGTCATGGGATTCTTCATTTGACTTGACCGTGCCCCGGTCAAGAGTTTGACCGTGCCCCGGTCAAGAGTTTGACCGTACTTTGGTCGAGGGATGTTGAGAGGTCTTTTTGGTCGTGGCCAGCTCTTTTATTTTGGCATTTTGCTTTTTCTTTGTACTTTCGATTTTTTTTGTCCAATTTTTTTTTTGTTTTTGTTGGTCAAACAAACACCTAAGGTAGGGAATGACCAATCTAATTGGAGGGGTGTTTTTTATGGGAAATGGGCTTGCCTCCTGTCTTGGACCCAAAATAAGAGACTTCATAGATTTGTCATAGGATTTGATACCGCTCCTGCTAAGGGTACTTATGTGGCTTTCTATGCCAGACATGGAATAGGAAAACATGGGTCTCAGTTCCTGCAGTCATTATAGATGTGCCTATAATAGTCACGTGCATGTGCTCACAGTGTATGATGGTGTTCATCATGTTCTCGGAAACACATAAGGAAAGTATGTATGAGAAATAGAAATGCTGATTTTATTGAATTTTGAAAAGAGGACAGAATACAGTTGACTTTGACTCTGACTTTGAAATTGAAAGAAATAGTGCATCCTAGGACTCAGACTCAGACTTAAATCAAATCCGGACTCTTGGATGATGTTGTCAGTAGTCTTCGGCTTCTAAGGACTCAAGTGGATGTCCAGTATAGCCTTCAGTAAAAGCTTCACCTAGATCTTCATTATGTCGAAGATCGTCTTCAATCCTAGTACTCATTTCAGTAAGCACCACAAAGTTTGAAATGCCGTCATACCTATGATGGACGCGGTAGGAGGGTAGGAGGTTGTTGATGAACACCTCCACTAGTATCTTCTCGCTGGGCTTGTCTGCCAGGTTAACACTCTCAGCCTGCCAACGCTGAAGGTATTTGGTGAAACCCTCTGTTGGATCTTGAGCCATGACTTCTAAAGTCCGCATGGTAGTCTGAAGTTCAGTATTATCAGAATAATGTTTAGCGAACTCGGTAGCCACATCTTCCCAAGTGGGGAATCTTTTTGTATGAAGCCTATAGAACCAGGCTTTTGGGTATTTCCCGAGGGATGTGCCGAACAGATTGATGAACATGACGGCTTTCACCCCCTTGATTGCCATAAACGCCTTGAAAGCTCGGAGGTATAGTAATGGATCCTCCGTTCCTTCGAATATGGGTAACCGTTCTAGATTGAGATCTGTTGGTAGTTTCTCACTGATGGGAGTTTTCAACTCGGATGTTGTTCCCTTGAAGGGCACGGAACTGTTGTTCGAGCTCATGCACCATGCTGATCAGTTTGGAAAATGGCCTAGTATTCACCGACCCAGAATGGAAGTCTTGCCCTTCAATGACAGTTAAACGAGCATTCAGGGCCTCTTGGTCGGTTTTCATGAACCCTAGTTGGGTTTCAAACATGGCCTGCTTACTAACCATTGTCTCTAGCAAAGCCTTCAATTCATCAATGGTGTTTTCCATGTCCTTATTCTCGGTTGTGGGTGCCATACTCTGCGAGAATACCCACGTAATCAGAAATGTTGCTTCGGAACTCGAATACACCAAGGCATAGGAAATAGCGCGGGAGGAAAGACAACTCCGGTTTGACTCGGGTTAGACTCTCCTAAGACAAGTATGTAGGGTGCGATTCTCGGAGTGACTGTGATTAATCGCTCCGTCGGAGAATAGCCCCCAGGTGAGACTAAGGACTCTGATAAGACTCAGATGGTGTGGCATCTAAGTGACTCAAATGTGAGGTACGTGAGACAACACGTGTAAGACATGACCCTTAGAGCAATCGTGATTGATCGCTCTGCTGAAGGGTAGCCCCCGAGTGGGATCGAAGGTTTTGCTAAGACTCGAGTGTTGGACGAGTGACCCTTAGACGTAAGGATCACGAACCTTTTGTTATGGGGATATGCCTTGTAAAAGGTTGACTCGGCCTCGAGGAAAGGCAAATGGGGTAAGGGAAAAAACTTGCGATGTGAAATCGGCAGAGTTTCGACACTAGAGATCCTTGACTTGACGTGAATAAGGATGATCCTGTGATTAGGGTAGACCCTTAAGTTAAACGGTTCTTGAATTGGGATGACTCGACTAACGGATTAAAAGATGGGCGAAATTCCCTTAGGAAAGGTCATGGGGACCGGCCTGTAGAGGGAAAGATCGCGTGGAACTTTGTAGTTAGGACTCGAGTGTCTAGACGAACCTTATATTTACGAGTGTGTGACTCGTGTTGGTCGGTTGTGCCTTTAGGATAAAGCGGACTAGGATGGGGAAGAAACCCAGGATATAGGATCGACGGAGTTTCGATGCTAAAAGACCTTCGACGTATTATGAAAAGACCCGACACACGGATAACGGTAGGTCCTATAATAAAGAAGGTTTTGAAAAATGATTGAATTTTGAAAATTGAGAGGACGGTCCTGAAACCGGCAGTGGGCCAATAGGACCGGGCATTTTGAAATGTTGGAATGGTTGCGAATAAATTCGCATTTTGAAAATTTGGGAGACGGTCCCGTCTTTTGAAATTTGCAGCATGCCGACAGGACCGGGTTTTTGAAAAAGTTGAATATTTGGAATTTTGAAAATTTGAATATCGAAAATAAATTTCCAAAAATTTGAAAAATAAAAAACGGGATTCCAAAGATTTAAAATAAAAAACGACATCTCGGAGATTTGAAAATTGAAAATGACATCTCGAAGATTTGAAAATCAAAATTGAATTTTTGAAATTTCAAAACTAGAAAGAAGATCGAAAATTTGAATTTCGAAATGGGCAGCATGCCGGCTAGAAAATAGGCTTGTTTTGAGTCAAATCTTATGTCTAATTTTCGACAGTATTCCGAGTTTTTGAAAATTGGATATTTTGAAAAGATGGGTCCCGAAACGGACGGTATTTCGGGTTTTTCAAAATTTGGTATTTTGGAAAAATGCATTTTTTTTTGAAATAATGGTTTTTTAAAATGACACGGAAACCAAGTAGCACATAGTCAAACAAGCATTATGATGACACCATGTATTCTTTACGCTAAGTGTCGGTCGGTCGAAATCGGGTCTATACCAACACCGATGGCTCTCTCGTAAATCAGGACGGACTTCCTAAGCAGAGTTGGTCTTAGAACATGCCGCAAAACCCATACGAGTTCGGCCATAGATGTCTTTAGCGCACCCATTTAGGAATGCACCGCAGTATAGTGGAACGTCGGTCACAAGTAACCGGCCCGGGTAAAAATGGGTTATGCATGAACCATCAAACTATTAATCGAATGATTTCTTTTCGAGTCTCACCTTAGGAACCCCGATGACTAGTGGTACATCAGGTATCCCCAGCGGACTCGCCAAATTGTGGATATGACATAGGTCCACCCCGACGCGGCCACGCGCGGGTTTGTGTAGGCGAATGAATCTCGTGGTAAGATTGATCTCGGGGTTGAAATTTAAATCGAAATAGGAGTCGCCACCGAATTGTATGGGAATTCGGACCCGTTCGAACCCACTCTACTTTTAGGCGTATCGTGCACAAAGCACGGCCCGCTTTCAATGCTAGAGTTTAGGGGTTCGTCCCTTTGCATTGCGATACCGACGCCGAGTTATCGGGAATCGTGCATCAAATGACTCTCGTGTGCCAATGGTTTCGGACATCCGGAAACCATGGTTCTGAGTAAGGGGTGTGGGTACGTGTTGGGAAACCTACGAAGGACACCCAACCCCGCCCTCTCTTAGCGGCCTCTACTTCAATATCGTTCGTTTTCGTGTACGCGCGTTAGTTTGACGATTGAATGTTGTGCAAACGATATTTTAACTAAACATCTGAATTATGTTCAACTACATCATTTAATGCATAAACTAACGTCGAAGTTATTTAGCATGCGAGATTCGTTTTAATGCGACAAGTGCAGATAACGAAAATAAAACTTGGAAATAGATTACAAATACGCGGGCGGAATACAACCCGGAAATACAATACAACGAGCAAAATGAAATAATCACAATAATGACGGAAATGTAAATAGATTAGATGATATGATGCGATGCAATGTATGATTTTGAATGAATGAACACGTGATGGACTTAGCACGTGACGACCGAGGTCATAGAAAAAGATTTGTCGAGACTCGTTGTATGTAGAAGGCTCACGGTTTTGGCGTGACAGAGGCCACTCGATCGAGTCATGGGGGAGACTCGATCAAGTGCCCTACTTAAAAACCTCATGCCTCGTTTTTAAGGGGTCACTCGATCGAGTGAGCCATGTCACTCGATCGAGTGCCCTCTGTTCGAGGTGCTACTCGATTTCGAAAAAGATGGTAATTCTGATTTTTATCGTTTAAATTGATAACTAGCCGAGTAGCGTGAAAATATTGTATAATTTAAACTCGACTTGGTTTACGGCGCTCAGAATGTATATTGTAGGATTATGAGATCGGTTATCGGTTATTTTGGAAAAGTATTATAGAATCGATTTGAATTTGGTTAGGACGAAATTGATTCCCTCTGCGTCACGACATTGTTACTAATCCTTACGGATTACGTGATGTTCATTTGGCGTCAACAGGTTTCGTACTAGCCTAAAAAAACGGGATCGAATACATTTAACGACAAACGTCCACGATCGCATTACGTCCTTAAGTGTTTAGGGCGGCGCTCCACGAAAGGGCGCCACCTCTGTTACGACTTGTGAAGGGATTAAAAGGATCTTAAACGGAATTTGTCTTTAAGCATATTTGACTCTAGATTGTTTTAATACTATATAATTATATACGATGTTAATAATGATGATTATGAGAATGCTAGACGAAACAAATAACGCGATACTAAAATAAATAAATAAACGTTCTTTTAAAAGTTGATTCGCTTCAAACAACCAAATTCTCGGGGTGACGGGATAAGCGACCAGCAATATCGGGTGCGATACCTTCGTATTCGTGTTTTCTTATCCCATCATCCCTTGTATTCGATACTTAATAGGCAAAAATTTAATGTCGTTACGATGATAAAAATACTACTGACGAAATAAAATAAAAAAGGCAAAAAAAAAGAATGAAAAAAACGAGGTGGAGAAGAGAGAAAGAAAAGAATCAGGATTTGAATTACACCCTCAACCTACATGCTTAAATATCTCGGAAACGAACTTGTAAAATAGCGGCGTGTACGCGGGAGTGTCGAGAATATAGGATGATTTATGGTGTGTATGGTTAGGGAGAGGATGCTCTCGGGTCTTTGACAAGTTTTGATCTCGCTATTTTGAATGTGTATGTGTAGAGATGATGTTGAGGTTGTGCTAGGGTTGCTCTAGGGTTTTAAAGTTGAAGAAGGATGAATGTGATTATAAAGTGATAGAGAAGTTGTCAAATGAATGAGGATGATAGGGTATTTATAGGGAAATACCCCGGTTTAGGGCCACTCGATCGAGTGGTGTAGGTTCAGTCGATCGAGTTCCCGGTCCAAGGCCGGTTCGCCCGGTTTACGAGCTTACTCGACCGAGTGGTCCTGAACTACTCGATCGAGTGGGTCAGACGAATGGATAGATTTTATGAAGGAAATCCTATCTTAAATTGAAGAGGTTTTGGTTGTTGGTTTCTCTTCTAAAAGCGCATGTGGCTGATTTTTTGTATCGGATTCGTCTTTGACCGGGTTTTGACCCGGTCGCTAAAAGACGGTTTTATTTTCGGTGTCGGTTTTAACCCAAATTAGTCTTATTTGAATGGAAACGGCCCACTGAGCCTGAATTTGAGGTCGGTTTTGTGAGAGTTGTACTCCGTTAAAAGCCCAAGCCGAATACTAATGATTTCGAGCCCATATTGGAGCGCGTTAAAGCATGTTTACGTCCGATCATCATCGAGTGTTTTGTCGGAAGCTGCTATAGACATTAGCAGGCAAAATGCGGGTGTCTACAGTACCAAACATATTCAGATTCAGATATCATTAATCAGTACTGATGATAAGAAATTATAAACGATATATTAATTCGTGTTATGAAATAATATGTGGATGTCCATCGAGCCTTATAATCCATTATGATGTAACCATAAGATGTAGCATGTGCTATATATATACCCCTTGATGAGATGAATAAACTACCTCTTTCATTCTTCTCCCTCTATTGTGTCTCTAGTGAAGGAGTTATGTCTACTGTCCTACGGATTAACCCGCTTAAGTCTATGTATCTGATATGCCGTGCTAGAAGTCGATGTTGGATTGACGAGTAAATGAGTTACGAGTGTGGTAGTATTAAGTGGGCCCATTGGGTCATACACAATCTGTACGGAATATATTATAGTATATATCGATATATTAAATATATCGGGTCATTAGTAATACGGACCCAGCTGCGTTATTGGGTTATGGTAATTAGAGTTATGGTAATAATCTAATCATCGTAATTAGAGTTACTGTAATAACCTGATTCTACCTTCTCATCTCCTATATAAGGAGATTCATATGATGAACCATATATGGAATTAAGAGTATTGACTCATAATATATATATATATATATATATATATATATATATATATATATATATATATATATATATATATATATATATATATATATATATATATATATATATATATATATATATATATATATATATATATATATATATACGGAGTATTCTTCTTATAAAGAGGTCTCACAAACCCATATACTAGCATATACGTCGCAGTTTCGTACCCGTGTGGATCCCAAAGGAGGCATCACGTTTGGGGTGCTTTATTCTGTATGTGGGAATTACTTATTCTGTCCGTGGAGATTATTTATATTTCTGGGTTTATTATACTTCTTATTAATACGTTGTTTCGCTGCAAATAAGGTATAATTGTTATCCCTCTACTTTTGTCTTTTCGATTAATACTTGTAACAGGTCCTTGCGTTTAAGGGTTGTAACCCTACAATGGTATTAGAGCCTCTGTTACTTGGTATTAATCAAATCGGCGTGAATCTATGTCTCATAATTTGTTATGAGAGATTCCACACGCCTATTAATTTGACTATAAGTTGTATCGTAAGAAGTGTTCTTGCTATTATTTTCTTCTAATTGCCGCGTCGTTGTTCTCGTTGATGGACAAGTTATTTTGTGCTTGCAACATGTCTTATAATTATTTGATAATTATTTGTTGTTCTCTCCGTCACTTGCAAGTTGCAAGTTGCTAGTATCACCTTGTACAAGAATTGTACGGAGATGTTTGTGTGCGAATATATGATATTTAATATGTGTGTGATAATATTCATGGTTATAAATCTTCACTCACGTACGACCGCTAGCATATGGACTATCAATCGAGCTTAGGGTCATGTTTTAATTTTTGGATTTTAATTGTTAAATTCTGAAATTGACTCGTAAAATTAATTTAAGATCTAATATTGATTCTTTTTAATTTAATTTTTCCCTAAGTTGACGCACTATATAATCTCAAATTTCTTTGTTAACGATGAGACCAATTGGATTAGTCAAGATTCAATTGAAATTGGGAACGTAAATTACTTGAATTTATTGTTAACGATGAGTCCTAATAAGATTAAGATAAGACTCGTTTTAATTTTGGTGGAGACGGAACAAAACAAGGCCAAATTGGTTGGCACGAGTGTGACTCGGTGGGCACGGGTGTGTCCCGGTCGGAAGGGGATGGCCTGGGTGGCACAGGTTTGATCAAGACGACACAATATTTACTCTGACGACATGGTGACGGGTCAAGCGACGCTTTTAAGAAAAGTCATTTTCTTGCGTTTGTGTGTTGATTATGAATCAAACATGGTTTAAATTTTTATTTTTCCGAATCAATGAAAAATTAGTTTTCTAAATCGATAATATGCATTTTAATTATCGTATTATCATAAATAGATCGAGAAAAGATTTTCTCGAGTCCTATTTGATTTTGATGAAACGTTCATCTATATGACAATTATAAGTTGCAGATCGATTGTGAATCGAGTTTTGTATATTCGTTCAATTTTCCCGAGTGGAGAATTGTTCTTCATAGTTGGAAAAATGAAAGATATTGGTGAAATTGTTCAAAACGAATAGCAATTACGAATTGTGATATGATTACGAATCAAAATATGGGATCTTTTAACTTGTTTTATGCACAATTCAGTAACAATTGAATAATTATGTCATATGATGCATCAATTTTATTGTTTACACTTGTGACTTGTGTGCCTAGAACTGATAGGTCGCCTTGTAAGTTGACCTAGCAACATGTTTAGGACCCATAATACATTTAATCCCTCGCACAAATATTAAGTATTGCCTTTCCAGAATTGACCACTACAACAATTTCATATCATTGGTTGAAGTGACTGTCTAAGCGGTGCTTTGTCGATGTCTGTGGACTGAGTAGGTGGGTAACGGTTAGCCACAGGTTCAGTCTGGTTTGCTTAACATTGCTATCAAGTTGGACTTGGGCTTTGACGCAAATAGTTGGTGTCATATGATGACTAATTTCGACGAACCAGAAATTACATAGAGATGTAATTGACAAGTTTGTTGTCTAGCTTTACTTTTGGAGCTTGAGCAGTGAGCCCAAGTTCACTTGAGCGACAAAAGGTTTAGGATCTTGGAATATTATGCGAACTTGAGGGTATTTGCACAATTTTATCTTAAACTTGTTTAAGATTATTAATATTAATTATCGTTTTACTTTGCATATAGTTGTAGCTGTAAGTTAGTCACCTTTATCACATTTATTAAAGATGAGTTTGAATTGTTCAACCTTGTCGATTGGTATCTTGAGAATTGTTCTCAAAATCGGAGATACGGATTTTGTCTTTGTAAAGGATAATTCCGACAGATTATAACCAATCCTAATGTGCAGTATGGAATGTATAATTAGAGTCATGGAGATGACTATAAGTTCCAAAATCAATTGTTTCAATAAAAAAGGGAATAGTTCCCATTAAGTGAGAAAATGTTAAAGATGATCTGATTAATCCATATGTCATATATAATGAGTGATTATATTGATAATCAGGAAATTTTGGATGCTTCTTTCTAAAGAATTAGGGATTGAAATCGTTTCAATTAGTCCTAAGTTTAGGTCACTTTATTATGAATAAACATGTGACTTAAAAAGGTTTCTCACCTTTTAGCATGAGATGTTAAAAGACGATTGAACATTGTATCAAGAAGGCAAATACTCCCTCCGTTACAAAATATAAGTAGTTTAAGATATTTGCACACTTATTAAGAAAGTGTTTTAAGTGGATATTAAGCTGCTTTGAAAATTGGAAAACCCCTCTTAACCAATTAAAGGAGTTTTACTGTATTAAAAAATGTAAAACAACTTATAAAAAATAAAGTCTTCAATCCTCTAAAACTACTTATATTTTGGAACGGGGGGAGTAATACTAATGTTCTATGAGTTCATTAAGAAAATTGTTTGAGATAATGATTAATTAATGAATCTAAGACGTTATTTAAAGTAAGGGAAGGACAATCGTTGTCATACCCAAACTTGTTGCCAAATTTAGATTAGGTACGATTTTATTAGTCATTAATGTAATGACAAATATATGACATTGGTAGATAGTTTCTAGAAATGGCTAGAAAATCTGCAAATAAATTATTGAAGTATGACTTCTGGTGTGTATGTTACTAGAGTAATTATTACTTGCATTCCACTGTTTTGGTATAAGATACCAAATGCAACAATTACATTGTGGATGTGATGGCTCAAAGAGGGTGGAATAATAGAATATAAGTGAAGAGTTTTATGATTGAAATGGACAAACGTTGTTGTTTCATATATAAAAGGAAAATCACTTAATTTTACCATAAAGCTGAATACTGGAATTGAATAATTGTTATTTTGTACAAGTCATAAGTAAGAACATTGATTCTGTTTCATGTATGGGCATGAAAATTTGTAATAAAAGTAGAACAATTGTTGCTCTATACCTTGCAAGAATATGAGGTACAATAAGGCTAACATGATTGTTGAGCTCTACATTCCTAATAGAAAATGCTTTTATTTGTAACATAACAACCAAAAGTTTCCATCCCTCGACACGAGTTTTACCTATTATGGCTTTGTCATCAATCCATGAGACAAGAAACATAAGAATAAGTTTCATAACGATGAAATTATAAATCTTATTGATAAGGATCAACTGAGGTAAATGGATCTTGTTTAGATGGATAAATGACAATAATAGTGAGTCCTACTAATTGTAGTGGGAGGGTACTTAGACTTATTGGATCACACATATAAAGATACGTGTGAGTTTAACTAGTAATGTTGCAAAAAATAGGTAAAACGTATGATTTTGTTCATTTGATGAAATTTAAATTTGAAGGCTTTGAATTGTTTAAGGAAATTCAGATAAAAATACAAGATCAACTTGATAAGTTGGTACAAGTCGTTCGATATGATTGAAACAAGGAGGAATTGAACTAAAAGATTGTGATCATCTTAGAAGTAGTGAAAAGTGTTTCAAACTACATCGAATCATATTTGATATGATTTGGTCTATGATGAGTCATATGCAGATTTTATTGATGTTTTAGAAGCTTATGCACTATAAAAGTCTTTGTGCAATGTTGATAAGATTTTCCATTTAACAAGTCGAAAGAAAAGATACCATATAAGATATGGAGAAAAGATATCATATTAGATATGAACTAGAAATGTTCTAAATATTCTTGTCTTAATAATCGAGCCTTGAGATTTGAAGAAAATTGTTTTCTGGAACTTAGACTCAGTTCTAACATTTGTTTTATTTGGGGGTATGCTGTTAATTCTACAAACCATCCAAAGAACAAAACTGTTTTGTTGCATGGAGTGGTATGTTTCTTTTAAAGAGATCTGATTTCTAATAGAAATAGTGGGAGTAGAATCGACCTTGAAATGTTCAAGACTAACAGGAATTCTCTACAACTGTTGAAGAGGATATTGATGCATCCACGAAAAGTCATGATCATCTTACCTGCAAAATATTACCCTTCATAGGTTTGAACTATGATGAAACAATAATGGACAAAGACTCAAAAGTAACATAAAATCTAATAGATTCCATATACCATAACTACAAATATAGACTTTGGTTAAATGGGTCTTATAGTGAAGAATAGTATTCAATATAAAGATGATATGGATTGATATAAGAATATCTATGAAGCATAGTTGGTAGTTAAGGATTGATCTCATAGTATTGACTATGAAAAAAACCCTTTTTACAACATTTTGCTTAAGTCTATTAAGATTGATTTAGCATTTTGAAAGTCATCACTCATTATGATGAGTTTTGGACAAATGTATGTGAAATATATTTCTTGAAAAGAAAATGTACAAGATGGTGTATGAGACACATCATATGAATTTCATATTATCAGAATGGCTAGGCAAATGTGAATATTCCGATTTGATTGGAGCATGGAGCAATTATCTTCGTTCTCAATGTGGTAATTCAAAGATGTTTTTTTTTCTTTGAGACAAAAATCGGAGAGGCAAAGTGTGTACAAGAGGCTAGTGGGAGTGTGTTTATCGTTATGATTTGGTATGTAAGTGACATACTTCTCTAACTAAACGACATTTGGTTGCTTTAGTGTATGAGACTTGGCAAGAAAGTTGTTTATTATGTGCTCGTATGACGAGTAGATACTAATCTAGTGAGTGTCACTAGAATGCTATCTAAGAATTGTTCATTTGTGCTTAAGAAGCAAAAAGGGGAATTATTTAAGAGATGTGCATGATGTGATAAGCGAATTATTGTAAACAAGTTACAACGATTCATATTTCCAAATAGACAAAGATGACATGAGATTGTAATTTCAGTATATTTTGTTTTGGATGAGAAGTTATGTGTTGGAACGGTTCCAAAGGACAACTTTGTGACTAGTATTATAAATAGAGTGAGTGTTCTTTTGCTTTTGAAGCAAAGAGAAAACGTTTGATTACGAATCAAGCACACGCCCAACTTTAAGTTTATGAAGCAATTTGTTGCTTATGAAACTAACAGTTTGCCTTAATTGAGAGAAGGTAGATTGATCATATGCTTGTAAATAACCGTTACAAATGTTGTAAGTCCCGAAACCTCTTCCACATAAAGATCATATTGTTATGAATTTTATAAGACGCATGGGCGAGTGGTCTTATTACTTTTAGATGTGTTTGGTTTAGTGGGAGTTATTTCGATAATTGATATGTGTGTGTGTGTGTGTGTGTGTGTGTGTGTGTGTGTGTGTGTGTGTGTGTGTGTGTGTGTGTGTGTGTGTGTGTGTGTGTGTGTGTGTGTGTGTGTGTGTGTGTGTGTGTGTGTGTGTGTGTGTGTGTGTGTGTGTGTGTGTGTGTGTGTGTATATATGTATGTGTGTGTGTGTGTGTGTGTGTATATATATGTATATATGTATATGTGTGTGTGTGTGTGTGTGTTTATATATATACGTAAATGTGTGTGTGTATTCACACACACACACATACATACATACATATATAGAACATAATGTCATTTGGTTAATGTAATCGAGTTTTGTCTCTAAATAATTTACATTGATGAAATAAATCACTAAGTACGTGACTTAGTCTTGGAACTCTATTTGGATGATATAATTATTTTGTCTCTAGTCGGGGTATTGTGTTGAGACATTTGAATACCCTTAAATGACTAGTGTGTGAGTTGGTTGATGACTAAGTTCTTTGAGTCATAGGTATTGAGATACTATGTAACACCCACTATTTTCCTAGTGCCGTTAATTATTCTGTTGTGACTCCGTCATGACTCTATGTCAATTTCGTCTTCTATTTTCTTCATCTTTCTGAATTCTTATTATTTTTGAGTCAAATAATATTTATTTTTATTTTAAAAGATTTTAATTCTTTTAAAGCTATTTATTTGATTTTCATTGTAAACTATTTATTCTTGCGCGTGAAGTTCTATTTTTCGACGAACTAACGTTTTAAGCTTGGAATTGAGTTATTTATTTTTCCTAAATATCAAAACACGTTTATATGATATTTCCAACTAAGAAATATTTTTATTTAAGAATATTTGACCTTTAATGATTTTATTACGAAGTTTCGTAAATAATTATTTTCCAACGCGCGGTTTACTCGAACTGATTTGAAATACCTTTAATAATTTTACGATTCATCTTTTTATCAACTTAGAAATTATTTGGGACATTTTCCCAATGTTTTGGACCGTGACACACCCATGTCACATTTTTACACTACAACTTTGTATACATTTTTTATTTTACAAATAAATTAAGCCTTAGATATTTTATTTCTTCTTATTTATTGTGATGAATTGACCAAACTCTTCACACTCCCTTTCTCACATATTTTGGCTGCCTAGTTCATGCATGCATAGCATTGTTTTTATCAAATTTTAATTATCATTTAAGCCTAAACTTTTCACTTTGTTATTCATTCATTTTTACACAAAAATAATCAAGGCAAATACTCTCTATTTCCTCTTCTTTGGTCGTGAATTCCAGCAGTATTTTCCAGCCATGTTTGGTCTCAAATCGAGTCTTGACTGTCCCTTTTCCATCTCCAAATTAATCGTCTTTCTTTTCCCTTCGTTAAGGTAATAATCGATGTTAATTCCGATCGTTATTTACCTCGATTCTTTTAGTTTTCTCATGGTATTTTTGTACCATGTATTTCGTGTATTGAAGGATTCTTGGACGACACCGAAGCAGATGAATTTATCATAGACTCGGATTTGGATTGGAGGTAACGTCGATGTAACTCGGTATTGCATGATTTTATTTGTGTAATTGCATGTATATTATTATAATTTTATTTTTGACTATATATGTATGTCATATAATCTGGAAAAATTTTAAAATTTGAAAATTTGCATGTTTTGGTATTTTTATCGCTTTTACGAGATTAACGATTAAATCGTCGTATAAATTTGTAAAATCGTAATATTCGGCCTAAACTTGTAATATATGATTATATTCTGTAAAAAATATGTTTTTGATGATTTTTAATAATTTGGTATTTTTCTTATATTTTTGATTTCGATTATTGAATTATTACCGTCTACGGACAAAAATGATTAAAAACCGATTTTTAGTTCTAGTACTTAAACATTTTATTTTAATCTGATTTTTGACATGGTGAAACTTTCTGATGAAATAGATGTTTCTGAAGTTTTTCATAATTTTTCGGAATTTTTAAGTGGATGAATTAATTAATCACTTTAAATCATCGTTTATCGTTAAAACCGCGTTTGTCGTTTAAATTCTCAATTTTTGGTCTTTTGATTTAATCTGGAAAAAATTATGATTCTGATAATTTCATGATAAAATATAATTTTATGATTTTTAGTGCTTTAATAAAATGTTAGGAATGATAAGTTTTATTAATGAAATCGTTAATTGTGAAAACGAGTTTTAAATGATGGTTTTGTTGGAATTTATTAAATCTGGAATTTTGGAAAATCTGAAAAATTAGTATATTCTGAAAAATCACGATTTTTAAGTTTAATTATAATTTTTGGATATTAATACGTAAATCGTTTTGTAATTACTATTTTTAATAATCGTTATTGTCGAGATTAGACGATTAACGAGAAAACCCTTTAAAAACCGAGTTTAAGAATTCTGGAAAATTTTATTTTCTGGACAGAATGTCTAAAAAAATATTTTAGCTATTTTACGTAATTTTTGTACTATTTATTAAAGTCTTTAATTATTAGTAATGATTTTTGGACAAAATTACGATTTATCTTTAAAATGCTTCATCTTACCTAAAAAAATTATTTTTCCAGCAAATTTGAAAATATTTAAATCTGAAAATTTAAGAGTTAAATCATCCCTTAACATACTATAAATATATTCATTGGTTTAATTAAATAAAAGACGTTAAAAGATTTAATTTGACATTTACCGTAAAATCCTATTTATGTTTGTATTGTCGAAACTATTAATAATTAGGGAATTTTACTTTTATAAATTTTAAAAACATCCTGATTAGTAGTATTAAGTTGTTTGACATTTTAATCATTTTATAAATACTCGTATGATATTTCAATAATTTCATAAACCTAAATGTTCGCACTTAATTTATCAATTAATATCGTTAAGGTCGGAAGTATTAGTTTTTTAAATCTATATCGTTTACTAAAAATGTTGTATTAGTATGAACTAATATTTTCGCTATTTTAATATAATGCTATTTTTAGTAAAGTTTCTAAAAGTATAAGTTTCCTAAAATAGAAAGTTTCCTCTTTTGGAATATGACGGTTACTCCTTTTGTTCTCTTATTGTTTATAACGATTATATCTCTTAAATATATCGATAACGGCTTTGTTTTGGAGTTATGGAATAAGGACAAGTGTGAGGTTAGACTAATATATTCTGGGGTTTACGTTTTTGCCATCAACTATAAGGCTGGTGTGTCTTTATGAGGCATACTGGTTGTTGAGTCGAGCATATATGGTGTTCGGGAGTGTGTGTACATTTTGACCTTAAACTCGTGCCTCGCAGTGTAAGACGCCGTCGGGTTGAACTGAGTATTTATGGTGCTCGGGAGGGGTGTGCATATTATCTTAAACTAGGGCCACGCATTTATAAGTCGTCGTCCTATTATGGTTGAGTAGCCTAGTTAGAGATCGAAGTTTGATTTGTTTGAACTAAGTTCTCGAAACTAGTTTTTAGTATTCTCCTAGTGAAAGTCTAGTCTTCATCACTAATCCTATCCATAACGCCATTTTGACTATTTTTATTTTTATCGATATAATTTGGTTGCAGGTTGGCAAATGTTTTATGTTTTCTTTGGAAAACTCATTTTTATTATATTGTTTCGATACGTGAAGTTTTTCACTGAAAACTTATTTTCATAATAATGTTTTACTGTTTTCCCTTTTCTTACTATTTTTCTATAATAGTAATTACAGTTTTAAAATCCTGTTATACGGCTGGGAGAACGTTGGCGTTGCTCCCCACTGATTGTGGCTGTTATGTTTTAACATGGCAGGTATACGTGTTCCGGGTGTGGGCTAACGAGCAGTGTGGATCCTGCTTGTTTATTTTAATAATTATGTCTTATGGATTGTTCAACCCTTTTTGTGGATTGTTTTAAATTTTGGCCATTTTTATTTTAGGCCTATTGTTTGACTTTACCATTTTAATTTTCTAAGACATAGTTACAGTGTGTTTTAATCCCGACTCTACAGTGTTTCCGCCACTGTATCGCGTTAGATTTTCTAGGGGATTACAGTTGGTATCAGAGCATCACTGTTCCCAACGCTTATACCTGAAATTAGGGAAAATATCAGTAAATTATTTAAACAGTAAATAAAAATATTATTACAGATGAGTAGAAACAAATAAGGACTTAACTGTTAAGATTATCTGTTCCTGAACTCAATGATTAGCATTGAATATTTGTTGCTTTTGTGGGAAGAAGACGAATGAACAAGATATTGATAGGATGCTGCTCCAGATCGGGACAAGACCTGCTTAGAACTCTCAACGCCTGCTGACTCGAGTGGACAACTTGGTGCTCCAAGAAAGATGCCGATGGTGACTTTTAGCTCCGGTTCAGTTTACTTATGCTAAAGGCCAGATGATCAAGAGTAGATTTCTGTTCCATGATGTCGCAGTAGATCGAGATGGAGCGACCCAATACTTGCGTGCTCGTTCCTTTACACGAAGATGAAGTAAGCCATTTGGATCCCGCGTGAACTCTGGAGGCCCGAAGATTCTCCTCTGGTTCAAGAACTTAGTAATATATTATCATCGACTCTTTTCTTCCTTCCTCTACTTCTTCTAATTCTTGTCTTTTATATTCTCTTCTTCATTCGCTTGGTGAATCCTTGTTAATTCTTCTACTCTACCATCTTTCTCTTGAGATTCTTTGGCTAGACCGATTTCCATCTCAGTGATCGAACCCCGTGAAAGGATATAGATGTTTGAGGTTTAGTAAACCCTTGTTACCTATGGCTTGAGGGTTGTGAGTTATACCCTGTTATCTATCTTAGTAAGCTTTTGAGGAACGATTTGAATGATAAATTATTGATTGATGGAATTAGGATGATACTTTAGACACTAATCCTTGGGTTATAGGTTACTTTGATTATTTTGGAGTACTTAGAGTTGAATATATTTTGGAGTAGTGATAGTATGTCATATTTGATGGATACCTAGTACCTAACCTAGAACCAAACTAGGGGTAACTGATAATATTATTACTTTGGGATTCTTACCTAATGCTTATTTGATGGATGCATCGTGAATATTTGAGATCATAGAGTAATGTTTAAAGTGTTAGCCTGAGTGTTGTGGTAACATTAAAGGTTTTCATTAATGTCGTTAGAAATTTTGGTTGACATAGATTACCCGCATTTCTTAAGGATCAGATCATTGATCGTTGTTCAAGGTTGTAACCTACGAACTTTGGAGTTGAATGACCTAAATCTTGGATAGATCATTGTTAACCTTGAAGAAGAAAAACATATTGCATAATTAAAGGTTGGTTTTATCGCGTTGTTTTGGGGAATACTTAATGTCAATCATCTTGATGGATTTATAGTTCAGAACCCTTAGACCAACGAGATTGCGGCTTCGTTGAGTTAATAAATATTTTGGTGGTTTCGCTGTTACGATGAAATTGGATGGAATTCTCAGAAACCTTAGTCGAATGACGTGTTCGAAAATGTGAGTATTTGTCATTAAATGTCAGGCTAAGTGTGTTTAAGGTTTGGCGTACTTTGTTAACCTCTGTCTATTGATGATGTTAAGAATATGTTGATGATCATTTTTGAAGTTTTTGTGTTCGAACATTGTTAATTGGTGGATTTTATTTAGTATTCCTTACTCGAGAAATTTGAAGTATACCTCGAGTTCAGACCTTATGAGCTTTGAATTTATGAGCCTTAGTGATTACGAGTTTGGGTATGTTTTGATGACTGTTGAAATCTTAATTAATGGATTAGTATAAATCATTTGTGAATTCTTACTGTACTAATTGAAAGATTTATAAGTATGTAAGACTTAATTTTGGAGGCGGTGACAGTTGATAATTTATTAATTTTGTAGGTGGTAGATTGAGTAGGACCACTCTGTACCGATATTGGACTTAGCGTTATTTGATGGGCCAATTACGAGCCCGTGTTTGTGAGAGTCGTGCTAGGAATCTCGAGATGGTTAATTTCTTCTATAATCCTTGAGGGCTCTTTCTGACTCTCAACTCCGTCTCCTTTCTGCTTCTATTGAATTCTGTTACCGCATCTGCTGCCAATCCCTTCGACCTTCATCGATTTTGAAAGCTCTTAATTTTAATTTATTTATCCTTGTTCTATTTACCCGTTAACCATTTTTCAAACTTTCTATTTTATAAAAAGTTTGACTTGTTTAAAAAAAATGGATTATCGTAAAATTTTAACATTTTGAGTTATAATTTCTAATTGTGAATTTGCCCGTTTTGTAAAAAGCTTGACTAATTTAAAATTTTTTATTTTCATGAAATTTTAACATTTTGAAGCGTAATTTCAAATTTTAAAACTCCCCATTTTGTAAAAACTTTGAGCAATTTAACATTTTGGGTTATCGTGAAATTTAACATTTTTTTATTTATAATTTAAGAACTATATACTTAACTTTGTTTTATCTTTGGTTGATATTTATATTTAGATCTATTTCAAAATGCCTTAATAATTTATTTTAAATTATTTCGAAATTATTTCAATTTATTTTAAATTATTTCAATTTATTTTAAATTATTTCGAAATTAATTTTAATTTTTGATTTTCAAGCGATCAAAATTTTATGAAGACTTTTATATTTCCAAGTACTTCAATTTGTATAGGATTGTTATGTAAAACGTTTTAACATTGTCGAAATTATTTTGTACGTTCAAGTTTGATAACATTTTTGAAAACTTTCATAATTACTTTGATAACATTTTTGAAATTTTAACATTTTGAAAATTGATTTTCATTTTATTGTTGGTGGACTTTTGAATCTGTTATTGAAAATATTTGACGGCTGGTGCGATTTTTACTAACTACAAAATTTGATTTCTCCAAACTAAATTTTGTTTCATCAAAAAAAGGAATAATATCGAATTTCTTAATCAAAATATTTTACTTTTGTTTTCAAAATATTTTGGTTATCCTATTTCCTTCGAGTTTGTTTACAAATGTTATTTGACGTCATTATTTTACCAAATAACTTTACTTTACGATTTCGCTAATTAAAAAAATTTTAAACTCCGGGTAGCTTAGCCCAATTCCTCTCGGAATAAATATTTGCATCTGATTTCATAACACTTTAAAAGTTGTAAAATTTTATTTTACAGCAAAATTTTTATGCGAGATTTGTATCCTCACCTTTTCGAGTGGGGTAATCTTGTTTCCTTTCTGCCTATTCTTAGTTTTGAGGACGAAACTTTGTTTTAGTGGGGAAGATTGTAACACCCACTATTTTCCTAGTGCCGTTAATTATTCTGTTGTGACTCCGTCATGACTCTATGTCAATTTCGTCTTCTATTTTCTTCATCTTTCTGAATTCTTATTATTTTTGAGTCAAATAATATTTATTTTTATTTTAAAAGATTTTAATTCTTTTAAAGCTATTTATTTGATTTTCATTGTAAACTATTTATTTTTGCGCGTGAAGTTCTATTTTTCGACGAACTAACGTTTTAAGCTTGAAATTGAGTTATTTATTTTTCCTAAATATCAAAACACGTTTATATGATATTTCCAACTAAGAAATATTTTTATTTAAGAATATTTGACCTTTAATGATTTTATTACGAAGTTTCGTAAATAATTATTTTCCAACGCGCGGTTTACTCGAACTGATTTGAAATACCTTTAATAATTTTACGATTCATCTTTTTATCAACTTAGAAATTATTTGGGACATTTTCCCAATGTTTTGGACCGTGACACACCCATGTCACATTTTTACACTACAACTTTGTATACATTTTTTATTTTACAAATAAATTAAGCCTTAGATATTTTATTTCTTCTTATTTATTGTGATGAATTGACCAAACTCTTCACACTCCCTTTCTCACATATTTTGGCTGCCTAGTTCATGCATGCATAGCATTGTTTTTATCAAATTTTAATTATCATTTAAGCCTAAACTTTTCACTTTGTTATTCATTCATTTTTACACAAAAATAATCAAGGCAAATACTCTCTATTTCCTCTTCTTTGGCCGTGAATTCCAACAGTATTTTCCAGCCATGTTTGGTCTCAAATCGAGTCTTGACCGTCCCTTTTCCATCTCCAAATTAATCGTCTTTCTTTTCCCTTCGTTAAGGTAATAATCGATGTTAATTCCGATCGTTATTTACCTCGATTCTTTTAGTTTTCTCATGGTATTTTTGTACCATGTATTTCGTGTATTAAAGGTGATGGGGGTCGGTAGTCAGCCTCGGGTCGCCTGCCAGTCAGGCCCCAGGGTGCCCGATCCAAGAGTAGGAGAAGACCTGCCCAGCAGACCTCCCAGCAATATCATTGAAACCTCCAAGTAGGTGGCCTTAATCATTTAGCTGCATGGCATGGCCTTGCTGCCTGCCGAGCAGGGCAACCAAGCTCCCTGCCTACTTCCAGGGGACTCTCACCTAAGCAGGATCAAGGGAATAACCGGGGGCCCATCCGTCATTTTGCCTAAGGTAAGGGAAAGTGAGTGGACAAGGTGAGTCCACGTGTCGCACAAGCATCCACCCATTTCCCTCTCTTCTTTTCTCTTTTCCTCTCTCTTGTGGGAAGGTATAAATACTTTCCCATTTCCCACATGAGAGGGGTTGGATTTTCTCTCTCTAGACTCTTACTCCAAAAAACGCCACCTAGTTCCTCACGAGCTAGGTTCATCAAGGCATTTCACGGACTGACTTAGGCATCGGAGAGGGTTCCCTCGGACAACCTCCGAGGCCCTGTGCGTTCATTGTGCAGGGAGCAGGCCAACTCCGCCGGGAAGGTCCGATCAAGGGAGTGAGACAAAGGGGAGGTTTAAGGAAATCAGACGATCAATTGTTTACTGAATCCAATTATACTACCCGGATCCAGAGCCGGGTTAATTGTTTCCGTGACCGGAACAATTTGGCGCCGTCTGTGGGGAACTTACGGTTGTGCTCACGAGTTACCCACTAAAATCAACCATTCATAATCACAAAAAACTGAAACAATCATGCCGGAAATCGTTGATGCCAGTGCAGGTACGGGTCCGACGGTCCCACCGGTGGCCCCCCTGTATGGTATGCCGCAGTCGGAGAAGGTTCCTCCTGCCACAATCCTGGGGATTGGGGGAACTAACCTCCTCGGCGGACCAAACGCTGCTGTAACACCTGAGTTGGGGACACACCCTGGACACGCTCTGAATCTGACCCCAGCTCAGATGGCGCAGACGGCCGCCTTCTTCTCTGCAATGCTAAACCAGGAGTTCACTTCTGAGGACCTGGTAGGCAGGGTCGCATCGGCCCCCAGGCAGCCACCCTCAATAATCAGGGATGGAGCTGGGGGCACGAGGCGGACCGCCGCCAGGAATGCTCAGAGGAAAGCAAGGAGGACGGCACAAGCGTACGCGCATGTGCAAAGGCGCATTACAACAGGCAGCCCAGAACCACCTGTCCAGCAGGCGTTCTCCATTCACACGACAGAATCCGCGTCTGGAGAACAGAGAGGCTTATCCCGGGAATTGCAGGAACGAATGAGGCCCAGGGAGCCCATGTCAAAACGCCTGGGAGAAAAGCCAGGCGAGGTTTTCTCCAGATTAACACCGGCGGTCAAAGAGCAGTCAGCCCCAGCCCCGGGTTTGTCCCAAAGCCTGCAGTCTAGGCTCAACCAGGGGCAACCGCTTGAGTCTAGATACCACCAGGGTGAGAACCTCTGCCACTCTCAGAGAAAGAGACCCAGGCAAATCTCCCCTGAGACAGAAGATGAAGCAGCGAGCAGGCCGCGTCCAAGGCACCGCTCCCCCAGCATGAGGAAACCGGCCCATAGACAATGGGATACTCACGGTAACCAATCTGGGGAAAGCAGGTCACGATTGGAAGGCAGGCCCACAAAAACCCCACTTCATCCTGAGGTACAAGAATACCCCATTCCAAAAATTAAAATGCCTACCATTAAGTTTGATGGGACAACAGACCCAGAAGATCACCTGGCGGCATTTGAGAGCCACATGGGCATGTACGACGTGGATGACGCCATCTGGTGCAAAGTTTTCCCAACCACCCTGGTAGGGCTCGCACAAGGGTGGTTCAGGGATCTCCGCCAGGGATCAATCAAGTTCTTCATAGAGTTGGCCGAGATTTTCCTCGAGCAATATGCTGGGAACAAAAGGAGACGTCTCACTCGCTTCGATCTTATGACCCTAAAACAGAAAAAGGGTGAAAGTGTAAGGGAGTACCTGAGGAGGTTTGACCTATCCTACCAGCAGGTCAGAGAGATCGATGATTCCACCGCTGCCTACGCCCTGACAATCTCCCTACTTCCAGGAGAAATGAAAAATCAGATGATCAGGGCCTAGCCAGAAACCTTGGCCATGGCCAGGAAAATCGCTGAAGGGTTTATTCTGCTGGAGAAGTTCCACGGCCTGACGGATACCCCTGCAGGCCAAACAAGGCCACAAGGGGGACCGCAGGGTGGGCGTGGCAGGAATGAGCCAGGCAAACAGAGAGAAGAGGGAGACACTCCCAAGAAGGAGCGCACTGTCTACCAGCCCAGGTTTGACAGTTACACTGCCCTCAACAAATCCAGGGCGGAGATCTTCGAACTAGAAAAGGAAACCGCCAAGTGGAATCGCCCGAGCAAACCTCGCAGCCCAAGGGGAGACCCCAAGAAGTTCTGCACCTTCCACGACTGCGTAGGCCACACCACCGAGGAATGTCGCCACCTGAAAGACGAAATCGAGAAGTTAATCAGGAATGGCTGGTTGGCCAACTACGCAGCCAAGAATAAGTCTCAAAAAGAGGTATCTGAAAAGCCCGAAGGCTCAGGACAGAATCGCATGGTGATCCATGTAATATCAGGGGGTACTGAGGGCCAACTCAGTCGAAGAGGCCAGAAAAGACAAAAGCGTGAGCTAAGGAACCAGATCTGCTACGCTGAAAAAGCAGGAAGTCCGAGAGGAGTGACATTGAGCATCACCCCTGAGGATGCAGGGCGTGTTGTGTACCCGCACAGTGATCCCTTGGTGCTGTCCCTAGAGATCAGCAACCACATTGTGCGGAGGTGCATGGTAGACACTGGCGCGTACACGAACCTGCTGTACAAGGACGCCTTTGAGAAAATGGGCCTGGAAAAAAGGCACCTACGACCTGCCCCCGGATCGTTATACGGGTTCAGTGGAGCAGGCGTGCTGCCCATGGGAGTCATAGACCTACCCGTAACCTTTGGGGAAGGCTCTACTGCCAGAAACGTCAGGGCAACATTTGTTGTCGTGGATGCAAGATCTGCCTACAACGCCCTAATTGGCAGAGCCACCCTGGACGAAATCGAGGCGGCCATCTCCATCAGGGCCCTTACTATAGCATATGTCACCGATTTCGGGCTAGAAGGAAAAGTGCGCGGGGACCAAGAGTCAGCCAGACAATGCTACTCCGTGGCCTTGCAGACGCACGAAAAAGAAAGAAAAGGAAAAAGAAAGGCTGACAGTTCCCCCAGCAGGGAGGGCGAAATTCCGGCCGAAAATCAGGCGTCCAACCACCTGGAGCCTGGGGGCGAGAGCATGTTGGTAGACTTAGAGCCGGGAAGGCAGGTCCTAATAGGGGCCGACCTGGAAGAGTCCTACCAGGCTGAACTAATCAAGATGCTGAAAGAGAACAAGGACGTATTCGCCTACTCGACGGACGAGATGCCAGGGGTCGATCCATCATGCATCGTTCACAGGCTGAACGTAAGCACGGACGCCCGCCCTGTGAAGCAGAAAAAGCGAAATATGTCCACGGAAAAGGACGCAGCGATCAAGGAAGAGATTGACAAGCTTTTGAAAGCAGATTTTATTGAGGTCTGTGACTACCCAGAATGGCTGGCGAATGTAGTCATGGTCAAAAAATCGTCGGGCGCATGGAGAATGTGCGTGGACTTTACAAACCTCAACAAAGCCTGCCCGAAAGACTGCTACCCGCTCCCCAGAATCGACCAACTGGTAGACGCCACCAGTGGGTATACCATGCTGAGCTTCCTAGACGCCTTTTCAGGGTATCATCAAGTATACTTATGGCAGCCGGACAGAGTGAAGTGTGCGTTCATCACCAGTTCAGGCACCTACATGTACAAGATGATGCCCTTCGGGCTTAAAAATGCAGGGGCCTCCCCCTATTACTGGCCTACCCTGCTGGCGGATGCCAAGAGCCTGACCCAGAAATGCAGAAAGTGCCAGCTCTTCGCCCCATCAATCCATGCCCCGGCCCAGGAGCTCAGGCCAATCCTATCCCCCATCCCCTTCGCTCAATGGGGGATGGACATACTAGGACCCTTCACGGTGGCCGCAGGGGGTAGAAAATTCTTGATTGTCGCCATAGACTACTTCACCAAATGGATAGAAGATGAAGCCGTGCCCAACATTACCGAGCCAGCAGTCAGAAAGGTGATCTGGCGAAATGTTATCACCAGATTCGGCCTACCAAAAATGTTGGTGTTTGATCATGGCAGGCAGTTTGACAATGATCCCCTGAGAATCTGGCTAGAAAGCCACAACATCATAGTTGCCTACTCAGCCGTCTGTCACCCTCAAACCAACGGACAAGCAGAGGCAGCCAACAAGCAAATCTTAAATGGTCTAAAGAAAATGGTAGATGACCTCAAGGGTCGGTGGGCTGATGAACTTCCCAGTATACTCTGGTCAATTCGAACCACCCGAAAAGAGTCTACAGGCCATACCCCATTCGGTCTAGTATATGGAGCAGAGGCTCTGTTACCTATTGAAGCAAGGATCCCATCTCTACGCTCCCTGCAATACGACCGTACTGAGAATGAAGCTGCAATGGTTGAGGCCTTAGATCTGGTCAATGAGTTAAGGGAGGAGGCCAGCACCAACATCGTTGCCTACCAGAAACGAATGAGGAAAGCCTTCAACACCAGAGTCCGCCAGAGGAACTTCCAGATGGGTGAGCTGGTTCTGAGAAAAACGCAGGCGGTTGGAAAATCAAGGGAACATGGAAAGCTAAGTGCCAACTGGGAAGGTCCATACCAAGTGACTCAAATCCTGGGACCAGGCACATATAAAATCGCTAACCTTGAAGGACAAGAATTGCATGCTCACTGGAATGCGGACACCCTGAAGAAATACTATGTTTGAACCAGGTCTAAGGGTAGTTTTTATTTTTACTAAAAACAATGGCGGAGGACGGTCAAAGAATGTCGACGGCTCCGACCACCTTAATGTCCAAAATTTCGTGAAAGAAATGAGAAAAGCATCAGATTTATACTCGTTGCCTGTTCAAACTTGCGCCCTCACACACAAACGAGCAGGGGGCAATAGGGGGAGGCCCCCCTGTTGCCAAAACTGGGAGAAATGAACCCCCCAACAAAAAATCAAAACCCCCCTGCTTACCTCTGGGCAGGCAGGGGGCAGGCCCCCTGGACTTTGAACAAAAGCCAGGGACATGCCGAACTAACAAGGACTGGGGGCAGGCTCCCCAACCTTGTATAAAAAACGCAAAAGCCACCCTGCTTACCTCTGGGCAGGCAAGGGGCAGGCCCCCTGGACTTTGAACAAAAGCCAGGGACAGGCCGAACTAACAAGGACTGGGGGCAGGCCCCCCAACCTTGTATAAAAAACGCAAGAGCCACCACACTTACCCCTGGGCAGGCAGGGGGCAGGCCTCCTGGACTTTGAATAAAAGCCAGGAACAGGCTGGATCAACAAGGACTGGGGGCAGGCCCCCCAACCTTGTATAAAAAACGTTAAGGAACCCCCCTGCTTACCTCTGGACAGGCAGGGGGCAGGCCTCCTGGACTTTGAATAAAAGCCAGGAAAAGGCCGGATCAACAAGGACTGGGGGCAGGCCCCCCAACCTTGTATAGAAAACGTTAAGGAACCCCCCTGCTTACCTCTGGGCAGGCAGGGGGCAGGCCTCCTGGACTTTGAATAAAAGCCAGGGACAGGCCGGATCAACAAGGACTGGGGGCAGGCCCCCCAACCTTGTATAAAAAACATTAAGGAACCCCCCTGCTTACCTCTAGGCAGGCAGGGACAGGCTGCGCATCAAACTCATGAAAAACCGAACAAAAACAGACAAAGCAAACAGAAAAATCTACATAAAAAGGAATAGTGTCAAAGGTACACAGGATAAGAGTTTTTGAACAAGTGATTACAATTAAAACACGGCAGCCGGCCACCAAAGGGCTCGGCGCGCAAAGAAATAAAGAAGTTAAGGCATCGGCACAGGCGCAGCGGGAGACGAACAAGAGCCCTCTGAGGAAGACTGCCCTCCATATTAAGCAGGGGGAGCGTCTGGGCCAGAAGTAGCAGCCCCTTCAGACAGTCTGCGCATTTGAGCTTCGTCCTTGGCAGTGTAGAGGGCCCGAAAAGCATCTTCATCAAAACCAGGGAACATCTCCCTGACAGCCTCCATAACTACCCCCAAACAAGAGTTGGCCCCATTCACAAAACCCGCCGACACAGCCGTTTCCACCTCCTGGAGTATTTCGTCCCTCTCCTTCTCCCATTCCTTGGTCTTCGCCGCCAGATCGCCAAGAGCCGCCTGCAGATCTGAATTTGCCTTGGAAAGGCGCTCCCCAAGGTCGACGACGCTCTTCTTGGCGTGATCCAGCTCAGCCAAAGCTTTCCTGGCCTGCTCCAACTCCGCGAAGGCCTGCTGAGCTCTCTTTGACTCCTCCCCCAGGCGGGACACCTCCCTGATAGCCTTCTCATTCTCAGACCTCCAGTGGATCGCCTGACCCTTGACCTCTTCCAGCTCGGTCTCCTTTTTTGCCAACTGGTCCTTCAGACTGGCAATGAGAGCAACGTCCCTCTCGACTGCAGAAAGGCGGTCAGAGTTAGACAGTTCCTCATCACTCAGGCGGTTAAGGGCCGCCAGCTCTGCAGAAGCTTGGATGATTTTTGCAGTACGCTGGACGTACTGGGTCACTTGGTTGGTGGCTGAATGGACAGTCTTGAGGAGATGGTCCGCTAGAACTGCCCCAGAGTCGGAGAGTAAGGCGGAAACATCTTGGCTATCGCCGGCGGTGTAATGGAATTCAGTGTTCTCCTCGGAAAAGAGGGTAGCAGGAACCCCCTGAGCAAAACGTTTGGGTTCAGGCGTGGTAGTCTCCAGGTCTACCACTTGGTCAGCATTTGGAGCCTCCCTGCTCCTCTTTCTAATCAGCCCCCTGGGAGTGCTCTCCCCAGTCTCTTCGGAGCCCGCAGCCCGCGGCCCCGAGGGAATTTGAACCCCTGCTGAAAGGCCCCCCTGCCTGCCAACAGGTGAAGGGGTAGCCTCACAGGCAATCACCTTCGCAACTGGAGAGGGGGTGGCCTCAGAAACCGCCGTTTTTGCAGGCGTTGCTCTAGGAGAGGGAGGGAGCCTTGGTCTACTGAACGACAGACCCTTCAAGTACTTCATCAGATTCTTCTCACCTTTCTTAAAATCCGGGGGAAGAGAAGGGCGACTTTGGACGACGGTAAGGGTTTCGGTCAGACCCAGGCGCCTCACCTCCTCTTTTCTCCAAATAAAGGTAGCAAGAGCTGCAAGACAAACAGGCGAATTGTCAGGACACTTTAAGAGAAAAAAGAGTAAGAAAGAATCATTAACACTCCTGAACTACCTTCATCTAGACCCGGATTCATGCCCAACCGGGTCAGGTATTTATCAGTCGCAATAAGCTCCGCATGGGGGAGCCATAATGTAGGGCCATACACCCCATACTTATCAGTGTGGGCAGCAAAATAGCCCATCAATTCCTTGTCTTTCTCGCTCAGCTTCACCTCCAAGGCTTTTCCACCCACGCCGGGGTGATACTCTTCAGGGGTCTCTAGCCTGGTATGGACACGATTCCTGAAATGACGGGAAATCCTCCACCCATGGATGCTGTGCACGTAAAGGAAGTTGTTCTTCCAGTCTCTCAAACTATCCATGGCAGGCCACACCAAAGAATGTCCCTTCTGCCTCAAAAGGGACCAATAACCAGGGGAGCCCACGCTCCCAGAAGAAACCATTTGTAAGCCCACCATAAACCGCAGGGCGTCAATGGAGGGCTCGGCGCGGTGGAACAGACAAGTCCAGACGTACGCAATCAACGACCTGACAGCCGTGGCTGTCAGCTGGGTGATGGCGACGTTCATACGCCTGAAGATCTCTTCCAGGGAAGAATGGAGGGGAAAGCGAAGGCCGAACTCCAGGCACTTATGGTAAAACGCTATGCACCCGTCGGGAGGGTTGCATACGGTATCTTTTTCGCCGGGGATAACGATTGTGTACCCCTCCCCGAAGTTGTAAAACCGCTCAATCACACCGGCGGCGTTCTTTGCAAGGATCAAGTCCCGATTTTTCGGGTCAGGGAAAGTACTCAAAGGGATGCGGTATTTGACTCTATCTAAATAGTAAACCCTACCCCTTTCCCGACGAATAAGGGGGCCAGAGGTTCTAGAAGGGTCAACTTCCAACGCCTCGTCATCCGAGTCAATGGCATCAAACGAAGGGGGGTCAGGAGAGTTACCACCTCCGCTGTCCGCCGAATGTTCTTCCTCGAAACCAACCTCCCTAGAGGAGGAGGCAAAGTTCATCCCTTCCCCCCTCTTTGATGGGTCAACAAAAGGTAGAATCCGCTCACGAGTTCTAGACATTTTCAACTCTAATGGAAGCGGAAAACAAGAAATCGAAAAGGAAAAAGCAAGAAATGGAAGACAAAAGTCTAACCTAAGATCGCCTGCCGGTACGATGAAGGCCTGAAGAAGGAATCTCCCAGAGAAAGGGGGGTACAAAGTAGGGTACGAGTCGTCAACACCCAAGGGTTTTGCAGAAAGAGAGAGTAGGAAGATTCCAAGAGAGAAGAAAGATTGAAGAAGGAAAAAGAGGAAGAGTGTATAACTGATTGCTTTTATAGGGAGAAGGGCATACAAAGAGTCGCCAAAATCTCAGGAGTCCACCCAAAGACCACTGCCCACGCGTCACTTCCTCAGAAGTCAGCCCTGTGTAGTCTCCCAAGAATAACCTCGAAAAGACCAAAAAGTGTCAAGGGATTGATCACCCTGTGACGTCCCCTCTTCACTTCAAACAAAAAGTAATAAACAAATATTAAAAATACAATACACAAACACATTGTCTGAATTTCATTTCATTAAACCTCAAAAGGGAAAATTACATTCAGCGCCAAACGAGAAAAGAAAATATACAAGGGCCCAGAAATTCCGGCCCAACAAACAAACGCCCTGCTACGCAGGCCTAGTCATCATCCAAGTCAGGGGAAGGGTCCCCAGGGCTGTCTGGGCCCCCAAAATCTGAACCCCAGTCCCAGTCTGGGGAGTCTTTGAAAGGATCGTCAGGGACCCCATCCTCATCCCTGTCACTCAAACAACCAAGACCCTCGCTGTCGTCGGAGTCTCGGCTGCTATCTTCCCAGTCCCTGCCAAAGGGAACGGCCTGGGATTCGTCGCAGGTGCGACAACCTGTCCTCTTCACAGGCGAGGAGGGGCCCGACGCCAAGGAGGAGTCAGTATCAGAGAAGTTAGGATCAAATTGTTCAGGGTGCAGCCACGGAAAGCATTCGTGGCATCCCCTGTCAAAGCAACCCCCTCCCTGGGGGCAACGCCTGAATCTAGGCGCAGGGAGGGGTGAGGACCTCTTGAGACGTTTGTTCAACCTGGTAGGAACCCTCTTGCCCTTCTGACGGGAGTAAAGCCGTGAACGACGGCTACGGCGGACAGCTCGGTAAGCAGCTCGAGCGTACCGAAGCCGCCAGAACCCTCTAAAAACAAAAGTAACATATCGAGCTCCACGGCGAGTCACAAATTTTTTGATCCAAACCATGATTAAAGACAAAGAAAGAAAGGAAAGTTGGAAATGGGTCGTGAAAATGGTGAAGGAAGATGCAATTTATACAAAGAGCAGAAGCAGAGCATTAATGGAGCTTCAACCACCTCTGCAAAGAGGAGAGCCAATCATCGAACTGGCACACTGTTCGAAAACCCACTTTGCGAAGAAGAATAATCATGAAAGAAGACGTTTAAACTCTCTGCATACCCAGAGAAGTTAAAGCTCGTTCCCTCGGGAACATGCAACGCATTTAATGCAAGAGTGTTCAAGGAGTCAGCATCCCGCCGTCCCGAAACAAGATGTCGCCTGCCGAGCAGGAGCCCCGCTCCCCCTCAGCCGGCGAGGGCCAATTGATGGGGGTCGGTAGTCAGCCTCGGGTCGCCTGCCAGTCAGGCCCCAGGGTGCCCGATCCAAGAGTAGGAGAAGACCTGCCCAGCAGACCTCCCAGCAATATCATTGAAACCTCCAAGTAGGTGGCCTTAATCATTTAGCTGCCTGGCATGGCCTTGCTGCCTGCCGAGCAGGGCAACCAAGCTCCCTGCCTGCTTCCAGGGGACTCTCACCTAAGCAGGATCAAGGGAATAACCGGGGGCCCATCCGTCATTTTGCCTAAGGTAAGGGGAAGTGAGTGGACAAGGTGAGTCCACGTGTCGCACAAGCATCCACCCATTTTCCTCTCTTCTTTTCTATTTTCCTCTCTCTTGTGGGAAGGTATAAATACTTTCCCATTTCCCACATGAGAGGGGTTGGATTTTCTCTCTCTAGACTCTTACTCCAAAAAACGCCACCTAGTTCCTCACGAGCTAGGTTCATCAAGGCATTTCACGGACTGACTTAGGCATCGGAGAGGGTTCCCTCGGACAACCTCCGAGGCCCTGTGCGTTCATTGTGCAGGGAGCAGGCCAACTCCGCCGGGAAGGTCCGATCAAGGGAGTGAGACAAAGGGGAGGTTTAAGGAAATCAGACGATCAATTGTTTACTGAATCCAATTATACTACCCGGATCCAGAGCCGGGTTAATTGTTTCCGTGACCGGAACAAAAGGATTCTTAGACGACCCCGAAGCCGATGAATTTATCATAAACTCGGATTTGGATTGGAGGTAACGTCGATGTAACTCGGTATTGCATGATTTTATTTGTGTAATTGCATGTATATTATTATAATTTTATTTTTGACTATATATGTATGTCATATAATCTGAAAAAATTTTAAAATTGAAAATTTGCATGTTTTGGTATTTTTATCGCTTTTACGAGATTAACGATTAAATCGTCGTATTAAGTTGTAAAATCGTAATATTCGGCCTAAACTTGTAATATATGATTATATTCTGTAAAAAAATATGTTTTTGATGATTTTTAATAATTTGGTATTTTTCTTATATTTTTGATATCGATTATTGAATTATTACCGTTTACGGACAAAAATGATTAAAAACCGATTTTTAGTTCTAGTACTTAAACATTTTATTTTAATCTGATTTTTGACATGGTAAAACTTTCTGATGAAATATAAGTTTCTGAATTTTTCCATAATTTTTCGGAATTGTTAAGTAGATGAATTAATTAATCACTTTAAATCATCGTTTATCGTTAGAACCGCGTTTGTCGTTTAAATTCTCGATTTTTGGTCTTTCGATTTAATCTGGAAAAAATTATGATTCTGATAATTTCATGATAAAATATAATTTTATGATTTTTAGTGCTTTAATAAAATGTTAGGAATGATAAGTTTTATTAATGAAATCGTTAATTGTGAAAACGGGTTTTAAATGACGGTTTTGTTGGAATTTATTAAATCTGGAATTTTGGAAAATCTGAAAAATTAGTATATTCTGAAAAATCACGATTTTTAAGTTTAATTATAATTTTTGGATATTAATACGTAAATCGTTTTGTAATTACTATTTTTATTAATCGTTATTGTCGAGATTAGACGATTAACGAGAAAACTCTTTAAAAACCGAGTTTAAGAATTCTGGAAAACTTTATTTTCTGGACAGAATGTCTAAAATAATATTTTATCTATTTTACGTAATTTTTGTACTATTTATTAAAGTCTTTAATTATTAGTAATGATTTTTGGACAAAATTACGATTTATCGTTAAAATGCTTCGTCTTACCTAAAAAAAATTATTTTTCCAGCAATTTTGAAAATATTTAAATCTGAAACTTTAAGAGTTAAATCATCCCTTAACATACTATAAATATATTCATTGGTTTAATTAAATAAAAGACGTTAAAAGATATAATTTGACATTTACCGTAAAATCCTATTTATGTTTGTATTGTCGAAACTATTAATAATTAGGGAATTTTACTTTTATAAATTTTAAAAACACCCTGATTAGTAGTATTAAGTTGTTTGACATTTTAATCATTTTATAAATACTCGTATGATATTTCAATAATTTCATAAACCTAAATGTTCGCACTTAATTTATCAATTAATATCGTTAAGGCCGAAAGTATTAGTTTTATAAATCTATATCGTTTACTAAAAATGTTGTATTAGTATGAACTAATATTTTCGCTATTTTAATATAATGCTATTTTTAGTAAAGTTTCTAAAAATATAAGTTTCCTAAAATAGAAAGTTTCCTCTTTTGGAATATGATGGTTACTCCTTTTGTTCTCTTATTGTTTATAACGATTATATCTCTTAAATATATCGATAACGGCTTTGTTTTGGAGTTATGGAATAAGGACAAGTGTGAGGTTAGACTAATATATTCTGGGGTTTACGTTTTTGCCATCAACTATAAGGCTGGTGTGTCTTTATGGGGCATACTGGTTGTTGAACCGAGCATATATGGTGTTCGGGAGTGTGTGTACATTTTGACCTTAAACTCGTGCCTCGCAGTGTAAGACGCCGTCGGGTTGAACTGAGTATTTATGGTGCTCGGGAGGGGTGTGCATATTATCTTAAACTAGGGCCACGCATTTATAAGTCGCCGTCCTATTATGGTTGAGTAGCCTAGTTAGAGATCGAAGTTTGATTTGTTTGAACTAAGTTCTCGAAACTAGTTTTTAGTATTCTCCTAGTGAAAGTCTAGTCTTCATCACTAATCCTATCCATAACGCCATTTTGACTATTTTTATTATTATCGATATAATTTGGTTGCAGGTTGGCAAATGTTTTATGTTTTCTTTGGAAAACTCATTTTTTATTATATTGTTTCGATACGTGAAGTTTTTCACTGAAAACTTATTTTCATAATAATGTTTTACTGTTTTCCCTTTTCTTACTATTTTTCTATAATAGTAATTACAGTTTTAAAATCCTATTATACGGCTGGGAAAACGTTGGCGTTGCTCCCCACTGATTGTGGCTGTTATGTTTTAACATGGCAGGTATACGTGTTCCGGGTGTGGGCTAGCGAGCAGTGTGGATCCTGCTTGTTTATTTTAATAATTATGTCTTATGGATTGTTCAACCCCTTTTGTGGATTGTTTTAAATTTAGGCCTATTGTTTGACTTTACCATTTTAATTTTCTAAGACATAGTTACAGTGTGTTTTAATCCCGACTCTACAGTGTTTCCGCCACTGTATCGCGTTAGATTTTCTAGGGGATTACATACTAAACCAGGCACACAGGTGTATGTTAAGAACATCCATTAGACAGACCCGCCGAAAAGGATCTTACTAAGATTTCGCTTAGTGTCAGTAAAGTTCTTTGCAAGTTATGAACTTGTATGGTCTTTAGACCTGAGTCTTTGACTATCCTGTACATGTGATGTGTATGCTTTGATACTATTCCTCGTCAGCTAGGAAAGGGGCTGTGGATTGTTATTGGGCATGCATGGATCATGTGATAGGATGTGGTTAGACAAGAGGGGATTTGTTCATCCTTTATTGAAGGGAATTTATTGTTTCTTGACCACTCGAAGAGTGTGACTTATGCAAATGCGTGGCCGCACTCAGATAGGATGATTGTCATCTATCTGCTCTTTTAACAAGTCAACTCAAAGATTCGAGTAAAAGATTGAGACATGCGACGATGACACTTCTTCTTACCTCATTCTCAATTGGAGACAATAGTAGCAAAGAGACTTAACGCCATTCTTGAAAAGACATGTACAGGTGGGAGACTGAAGGAGTTATGTCCACTGTCCTACGGATTAACCCGCTAAGTCTACGTATCCGATATGCCTTGCTAGAAGTCGATGTTGGATTGACGAGTAAACGAGTTACGAGTCTGGTAGTCTTAAGTGGGCCCATTGGATCACACACAATGTGTACGGGATATATTAGTATATATCGATATATTAAATATATCGGGTCAGTACTAATACGGACCCAGCTGCGTTATTGGGTTATGGTAATTAGAGTTATGGTAATAATCTAATTATAGTAATTAGAGTTATTGTAATATCCTAATTCCACCTTCTCTTCTCCTATATAAGGAGGTTCATATGATGAACCATAATATGGAATAAAGAGTATTGACTCATAATATATATACGAAGTATTCTTCTTATAAAGAGGTCTCACAAACCCTTATACTAGCTAGCATATACCTCCCAGTTTCGTATCCGTGTGGCTGTGTGGATACCAAAGGAGACATCACGTTTGGCCGTTTGGGGTATTTTATTCTGTCTGTGGGAATTATTTATTCTGTCCGTGGAGATTATTTATATTTCTAGGTTTATTATACTTCTTATTAATACGTTGTTCCGCTGCAAATAAGGTATAATTGTTATCCCTCTACTTTTGTCTTTTCGGTTAATACTTGTAACAGGTCATTGGGTTTAAGGGTTGTAACCCTACATCTAGTATCTCTCTCTATTTCTCTTCTCTGTTTCTTTCACAACACGTTATCAGCACGAGTCTCTGAACTTTATTTTATTTTTATGAGTAAGGTATCGTAATTTTAATATGATCACCGACTTCGTAATTAGTTTCCGCTCGTCAATTATATGATAGACGAATTATTTGGTGCGGTGATTATTCATATTCATACGAGTCTTTAACCCTAATTTTATTGTTTTTATTTTACGGGTAAGTCCTTTTGTGATAGTCATAATTGCATATACTCCGTATGTATGATTTATGACAGTAGTCGTATATTCACAAGAGTGCAATTCACTACACGCAGGCCCGTCCCAGGGGCAGCGCAATAGGCGCAATGGAACCGGGCCTCCAATTTTTTGGGGCCTCAATCAAGTTATGATTTGTTCTATAAGTCTAATATAAAACCTGACATAATAAAGCATTGAATTGTTGTTGCTGGAGTGGTAGTGTCATGGACCTATACTACCTACATCTTAGGTTCAAAACTCAATAGGTGCATTTTTTTTCATTTTTATTCTTCCCCTATTTTGAATTTTTTTTTTCATTTTAATTCTTTCCCTTTTTCATTTTTATTATTCCCTTATTTTGATTAAACTCTGTCCACATTACTACTCTTCTTCAAAACCCAATAGGTGCATTTTTTTTTTCATTTTTATTCTTTCCCTTTTTCATTTTTATTCTTCCCCTATTTTGATTATTTTCATTTCTATTCTTTCCCTTTTTCATTTTTATTCTTCCCCTATTTTGATTAAACTCTGTCCACATTACTGCTCTTCCGTATTCTTTCATTTTGTCTACATTAGTGCTCTTATGTTTCGATTTTCGTACATGTTAATTCAAAATAAACTAAAGATAATTAAAGCACAAACTTAAGTCACTTTCATAGATCTCGGTAACATATAACAGAAATTTAAGTTACTTTCGTAAATCTCTAAACTTTTTTTTTCACTCTTTCCATCTCGGTCATTTGTTATCCTTTGATCAAATAACTCCTCACAAATAATATAAAATTACAACAAATGACTGAGACGGAGGGAGTATAATTCTTTCATTTTCGAGAAAAGATCGTTGTTGTTAGTTTGCTGCGTTTCTATATAATTTTGGTATAAAAAATCCGACCACTTATAACAAAAGGGCCTCAATTTTTATTTTCGCTCCAGGTCTCTCTTATCTTTGAGACGGCCCTGACTACACGAGGCTGATTGGTTTTATAATCTATGCTTCAAACTGATAAGTTCAGATTTGATAGATTCCTAGCCAATTGAGCATCTATTATTCAGGTCTGATAATATGTACGGAGAGAGTATTAAGTCAATCTGTCACCATCCGTAGTCATAAGGCTCAACAATTTCTTTATATTTTATGCGATTATTCTTTCCTCAATTTTTTTATTTTCTTTAAATTACTCCGTTTATACTAATTGAAGGAGCATTGAAACTTGAAAGTCACGTGATGCCTCCCTCCAATTTCAATTTGATTATTTTGTAATTGGCTATTTGATTATCTTTATTTCATACATATGATCCAGAAATGTACGTGAGAATAATCATAATTTCAATATCATATTTTGATTTCAATAACGTATATGAACAATTGAAATACCTATAATTCTATCATATTGATTGAATAATCATGATTTCAATATCATCAAAATAGATTTTTTTTGTATTTAAGTATGTTGTATTTTGTCAAACTTTAATTTATTGATCCGAATACTTTCGTCAAGAGTAATTTATACTAATGAACTTAATGATATTATCAAGAGAAAATAATATGGCAAGAGGCCAAAGTTACGAATTTTCTTCTTTTAACAGAAGATGTCAATTGATAAATCGGTCTTATAGACCGTATATACGAATGCATCTATTTTGGAGGAAATAATCCAATATATGAGGAATTCGTATGAGGATACGACGTTTTTCTATCCTTCATCAACTTTTTTTTAAAAGGTATTATTATTTAATTCAGTCAGGTAGACTACATATATATCTATGGATCAATTTCAATGCTAAATATCCATATGATGAAAGCTTATATTATATTCGAACTGAAGTTCTAAAAACTATTTAATTTTTAATTATGAGCAGTGAAAATAATGTTATCCTGTATGGTGACAAATATTTTAGATAAAAGTTCCATAAAAGATTGTATACCTGAAGTATACACAATTATTTTGGGTGATAAATATGCTAATACAGCTGTCCCAAAAATACGATATAGCAGAAATAAAGTAGCCTTAAAGGCAGCGTATCGTGAAAATTATATTCTGTGTGAGTACGTACATGAAATTGTACCGTGATAAAAAAAATTATACTCCATGTGAGCAAAATACATGAAATTGTACGAGTAATACTTTAATATAAATTCAAAGTTGAAGTTAAAGTTATGTGAGGAGAAAGTACATGAAATTGTACTGCGTATAATACCATTTAATATTATCCTGGAGGCAATATGTTATGAAAGGAGTTTTGAAAACTATGAATTAATTTATTGTTCACGTTAAGTTGAACAAAGAAATAAAATTTTATTGAAAGACGAAGAATCACTTTTAATTGGCTAAGTCCATTCCCTGAAGTGAATGTGACATATGATAATACCGTGCCGGAATAGGAGGTCGAGATCATGACATAATGTCAAGCCTAATATTACGGCCTTAAATGAGCCAAATTCGTTAATTGATGAAAGTAAATATCTCATGAAAATTCGTGACCCTCATATACGCAAAGTTCGATATATGTGAGAGGAAGAAAAAAATGATATATGAGTTATAATTTTGACACGTCCATTATAGCCTGAAATTCATAGTGTTGACCAATATTGAAACTGTGACATGAAGTTCACGGTGTTCTACAAACTTTCACTTTGCGTACAGTGAATATTTTTTAGTATCAAGATTAAGAATAAACTTGATGTTTATTCATGGATTTTTTCAAAATATGAGATATTCTTAAAAGTTGATATTCGTATCACAATAATGTACACCATTTCCTGAAAGCGAATGGTATATCATATTTTAACGAAGGAATACTTGTATATTTTATCTTTCATACAAATTATGTAGTTGTAAAGACAAATTATTTTCATACAAATTATGTCGTAAAGACAAATTATTTTGATTACGGCATAAAGAAATTATACGTAATGTCTCGTATCTGCATGTCGTGATTGAGTAAAGCAATGCGATAGTAAAATCGTGAGTCTCGTACAATTGATTAATAATCATTATTCCTGGTAATGGATATGACATGAATAAAATATTCGATTAACAACCATTATTTCGTGAAACGAATATGGCATCGAATACAATATTAATTAAGTGATGAAAATGATGTCACCGACACTGAATAAGTGCAAGGAGGTGAATATTTTAATTATGTGTTTATTTAAAAACACTGATATTTTTACCGGAAATGCTATAGTAAAGATCACAATATCTTGTGAAGACAATGTGATAATGCGACCATGTATTTATATGGTGAAGTAAATGATCGGTTGATTATGATCAATTTACAGTTATTATTATCATATGGAATCAAATGACTCTAAGAGTAATATAGTCATATTCCTGGAAGGAATATCGACGGACTTTGTCTATTTTATTAGACACCAGTCGTGTTATGTCACTTCCATCATTTGCTATAGTCATATGAGAAAATTATTGTGCACATATGATAAAATATAGCTAAACAGAAGTTTAGCAAGATGAGATTTGGTCAACTAGTAAAGTTGACATGAAAATATTAAAGATTTGACAACTTGAGGTCATCTGGGTTCTTCTTACACCCATTTCGATAAACTTGACGTTTATCTTGAAAGAATTTAATGACGTGTTGATCAAACTCTCTCGTGTATCATTAAAATTATATTTAAGGCAAGATAATACACTGAGATTTTAAGTATGTAAAATATTGGAGATCTAAATACTACTCGTAGTTGGATAATGGAGATGAACGTCCATATCCGGTTGACCTTTAAGGCTTTAATTAATTATGTGACCTGTAGTCACACAGAATTTTATGAGTAGTCCATGTAATCAGAGTTCACAATTTGATTATTATGTGAACATGATGATGATCTCCTGAATGGACAATTTTAATTCAGCACGTGAAAAACCAACTGCGTTAAGTTGAGCTACCAAATATATTATTTTACTGAAGAGAATCAATTGATAAAGTCGAGGAAATATGAGACGAATTCTAAGGTGGATATTGCCCTTTAAATCTATCAGGTAATGATAGTTTTTACCACCTTAGGGGGAGATTGATAAGGATAAGCTTGTAAAAACAAACAAGTAATGTTGATCCCAACTGAACCAGAAGTTCAAAGACTTGTTTTGAATATGAAATACATCAATTAGAGGTTCAGGAAATATGAATAATGATCCGATCATTGTGTTATGATGATATATATATGATGATATATCAGCTTGATTACCTTATCTTCTTAAATATATTATACATTGAAATTTATGATTTGACTATAGACAGATTCACCCTCCTTGTGATGTAGTGAGCTATAGATCAGTCATGGATAGTAGATGTAATGAACATTGAGATTCTTGCCAAATTTTCAATAATCACAGATGATATAGTGTGAGGGTCTTATTCGGTTCATTTGTTATATATAAGAAAATGACAAGCATGTGCAGTTGGTACTCGTAAAGAGTAATAATGAAATTGAATGTCCCGAAGTGGCATAGATATCTGATCACTACTACAAATACCTTATTATCTCGACACTTTGAGGCCGACGCTTTTATAAGCGTCGAATAGTTTTAATGCAATATAATCCTGTTTATTAAAAATATCATCCTAACTCCCCAAAAAGCACGGTATTGCGCCTTTTTTATTTTTAATATTTTCATTATCCCGCTTTTCTATGACTAAAACCTCTATCCATCTAATCTAACCTAACCTAATCAATCATTCATCGCTCATCCTTGAGCCTACCTCCATCGTTCACCGCTCATCCATGTTCCATCACTCTTCTTCAAAATCATTTTCATGTTGTTCTCCATTTCGATTTCGATTTCCTTCGCATTTCCTTTTTCCTCGCCGTTTCACCTCTTTCATCGTATTCCTCGCCATCAAGTTGCCCATCACGTAACAGCATCAATTTCACATAATTTGAAGACAAATATGAAAATCAAGGCAAATTCTTATAAACCCTAATTATTTGGGGAGTAGTCAACTTTCTCACATTAGCAATGGCATCGGTACTCAACAAACCACCAAAGTCAAGGAAGAGAATTGAAGCAGATACTCCTGACTCTTCGCCTTTTTCTTCTTCTTCTTCTTCTTCTACTGCTGCTGCTCTTTCTCTCCAACGCGCTAAAGAAGGCGATGATTTTACTCGCTGGTAACGATTGTTAGTGTATTGCTTGATGATTCATTTCTGCTATCATTTAGTTGCCAATAATTGTTCGATTTATGTTGTTTTTACTTGTCTTATTTCCTGTTTCATTACTTTGTTTTTGAGATCGATTGGGTATTTTGTTCGTGTATCCTTGATGAATCGATTAAGTTGCTTTCCGTGGACTGTAATGGTTCGGTTTATGCTGTTTTTACTCATATTATTCTGTGTTTTATACAATTGTTTCTGAGATCTTTCATGATTTTGGCCGATTATCTCTTGATGAATTGATTATGTTATCATTTTGTAGGACGTAACTGTTACATTTATGATGTTTGTGCTCATATCATTCTGCATTTTTAAAATCGTTTGTGTTTTTGTTTGTATATAGCTTGATGAATCGATTTTCTTAACATTTTGTAGGATGTAGTTATTCTATTTGTGATGTTTCTGTAACACCCCGATTTACCCAGGAGCCTTAGCAAGACATCCTCAAGTAAATAAAGGTGTTACCATCTCAGTTTCCCGAGGTAGTAGCTCATTACAATACAATATGGAATACCAAACCGGCCACAAGATTTAAACAATTACAACCCATTAACCTGTTAACTCTGGTTACACAGCGGAAGTTATACAATCTATTTAAAAACGGGAATGCCTATGCATTCACCCGTGCTACGTCTGGACTCATAAGTTGCGCTCACCCCAATCCCGTACATGTATCCCAGCATCCAAACACATCACGATATACATAACCTGCATAATAGACTGCTCCCCAATTGATCAGAAACGTCAATCGGATCATCACAGACACATCAGACATACACACAAGGTCAGCTTACGATAACATTAAATAAATAACATTAGTATAACCAACATCACAAACATCAGTATCAGTATCATCATCATCATCATCATTCCTATTATCTATCGCGACCGCAGTCACGCCCCGTTAGTCCGAGTGTGCACACCCCTCCTAAGCTCTCCTAGGAGGAAACATCAGGGAAGGTCCCGAGATCAACCGAGCCTAGCTAGTCCTAGCTAGCTTCTCTCAATCGGCACACAGCCGCAATATCAATAGGCACACAGCCTCAATATCAATATAGGCACACAGCCTCAATCTCAATAGGCACACAGCCGCAATCTCAATATAACCATTATACCATTACATATCATACAGAATGCATACATACAACGTAAACTGAGTAAGGATAACCTTACCTAGTTAGCATGTCACCACCACGTCGGTTGTACAATTCACCACGGAAATTCTACGAAGTTCGATCCTAATAAAATATTATACAATTAAATTAATATAGACCCTAACGTAATTATATTATAAAGAAACTGATACATATCAACCTACCTAAATTATAAAATGAAATCGACCCAACCTATAAACTCCAACCGAAACTGGCCCGACCGAACTAAATTGTAATACGAAACTAATACTGTCCTAACTAAACTAGACCATCCTAACCATACTAGTTGACCGTCTGACACCACTACACACAATATCAATGGCAATATCCCACGCTAACCCCCATCACACAATGACTCATAAAACCCCAACTACCCACCACACCGACATAATCGATACTACACTCGAACACTTGCATACTAGCGCATACACTACGTATAAACTATAATACACGCCAACCCAACTACAACGACACTAAAATATAGAAACGGTAACGTAATATACCTATAGGTGGCCGAAGGGGTAGTTACGACATGACAAGCGATGAACCAAGACAAGGATTCATTGACACGATGAAACGTCGGCACCATGGATAGCGTAGTGGGTCACGTCGTTTGTTGAAGATATATAGTAAACGAGGAGGAGGTGCGTGAAAGGAGGTTGATGATGAAAGCGATGGGTTGAGGACGGCCACATAAAAATAGGAAAATGAGGCGTGGTGAATGAACGAATGAAATTCGAAAACTGCAAGGAGTTTGTTTAGGGTTGATGAAAGGTTGAATGAAATAAGGAAATGTGTGTGCATATAATAAATTAAACAAAGGGTGTGCCATGTGTGTATATTATAAAATAAGCAAAGGGTGTGTAGGTTAGCAGGAGCCGCAATAGCAAAAGAAAGGGGAGGTGTGTTTGTACTTTGTAGTATACACCAACTTAACCCATTTAATTTTAAGGGTTCGAGTAATTTGGGATTGGGAAACGAGTTATATAATATACGGTATAAGAACTACTTTAATGAAATGGGTTAACCAATTATATATACTACTACTCATAAAGAGGCCCCAATTAAATAGAAAATACTCGTAATATACGACGGGTATTACAGTTTCTCCCGGTTCTTTTGGTTCTAAACTTGTTAAATAACTCTAAATTTTCAAATAACAGTGGGAGATATGTGGATAGAAAAAAGAGTTATGTCCTGCTAGTGTGGATAGAAAAAAGTGTTTTAAATAACTGACGTTGACTCAATTTTCTGATGAAGTCAATGTTGTTGTTGTTTTAGACTTCTAATAGTCAATGTAGTGAGAATTGAAGGAGAATGTTGGTGATTAGCCACTAAAATTGTACCTCGTCTTAGATGTATTCATCTAAGTCTCCGTTAAGAAAAGGATTTTCTTACGTATATGAAATAGATAGGTTTACAGTTAGAACTAGAAGTAGTTAAGAGAAAAGTTGTTGATGTGTCGAAGAATTGGATGCAGAAGTATGAGTGGTTATAGGAAGAGCCCAATATGTATAATCTATAAATTTAAGATTTAACAGTAGAGGTTCACCTATATATAATAACAACTTAGCTTCACCTTCATTTCAATATGTATAATCTCGCATTATGTTGCTCAAACCAAAATCTGTTATCTTGACATTATGATGTGAATCTAGTAGAAGGTTTTCAGGCTTCAAATCTTGATGCACAACCATATTGCGATGACAATATTCTACACCTGATATGATCTGATTTAAGTATTGAAGCAAAAAATTATAAGTGGCACTAGATTGAAATAACAAATCAAATGGAAAAAGAAAAGAAAAGAAAAAGATAATAAGATACAGAGAAGAGTAACAAGAAGAAAAAGCATTTGCCTGTTGGAAAAAAGTGTGTGCTTCATCCTCTTGTAATCTAGCCTTTTCAACAATATAGTCAAATAATTCTCCAGACTTCACATATTCCATTACAACATAGATGTCTGATGGTGTCTCAATTACTTTATAAAGCCGTATGATATGAGGATGCATGAACAATCTTAATATTTTGATTTCTCTTCTCACTACAAAAGTCAAACAAAAAGATAACAGTGTCAGATAGATAATATCCAATGTCTAACGACCTAGCAAGGAACTAATACTTTAGGAGCTAATGAAACTATTTCAGTAAAGTTGTGTCTCAATTCGCGGGCAATGTCACCAAAAACTCGAAAACAAACCATTTTTTCTCGCTCCTTGCTAGCGGAGTAGGAGTCTATTCGAAAACTTAACGATTCAAATTATATTGTATACAATGGTAATTGTCATTTGGCCATCCAGCAAATCCAGAATGGGTTCAAATGTATTCCATCATGGCACTTCAAATCAAACAGACACTCTTTTCAAGCAAATCATATATCGGATATTCAGATGTGACATATTGTAATGAAACAGCCAACCTTGGTTTACAATTCACAGTTGATATCTAATACACAAAAAAACACATATGCTGAGTTAAAGACTTAAGTACTTAACGACAGATAAAAAAATCAAAAAAATTGAATCAGTGCAATCTGATAGAAGCACTTTCACAAAATAGAAATACGCCATCTTTAAGCAATGTCGTTGAAAAAATATGCATTGCACCCATGGAGTTTGAAGAGTTTATGGATCCTAAGTACCTAAGAGGGGGAGGGGGTGAATTAGGTACCTTTTAAAAATTTAACTCAAACTTTATTAATTAAAGAGAGTTAAACTAATTGGACTACTTAAAAATAAAGAAGTGAAAAATAAGTAAGTGCAAAACAGTCTGACCGTGACAGATTTGCCTTGGCAAAGGATACGGCCACAGAGCAAATGTCACAGTATGGTGGACTGTTGTCTGACTGCCTCTATTTCTCTTAACCGAATGTAATGTTACAAAGAAATATTACAGTATATCGACTGTTGCAAGTACTTAGAAAAACACAACTAAAAACTAATATTAATCCACGAACAAATGAGAGCGAAGCTAAACGACATGTGTTCTACTTTGTATGCGGCGGAAGTAAAGAGAAGAGCATGAACACATTCCGTTTTTGAATTGGTTCGGCCAACACTATAAGGGCCTACGTCCAATGCTTTTCTTATTAATAAATGTTAAGTAATCTACTCCGAAAACTTAAACCCTTACAATAAGAACCAATAACCTACTCCGGTTACGACTTACGAGTTAGGAAGACTACTCCGTCTCCTAACTCTCCAATGACCTACTCCGGTCACGACTCTAATTAACTTACAAGGAAGTTACACTATTACAATCTAACTAAGTTAGACAAGAGCACTCATGACATAATGCAGCAGTTCGTTCGACTGTGATTTCTGAAGACTTTAAAATATTTTGCAAAGAGTTTTCTAGGGTTTTGGGATTTTAAGAAACAATTTGCAAAGAGAGATTTTGAGCTGAAAAGTCTTGAGGATAAGTGTGGTGGAGCATCTCCTTTTATAGAGGAGCAAAAATCAAGATTGAAGCTTCTTTAAATAAGTCAACACTTTTGGGAAGAATAAAAAGAGTTGGTTTTATCAAGAAGACACAAGAAGGGCAATCTTGGAGAAGTAAGACAAGGAAAGCAAGGTGAAGGTATTCCAAATAAAAGTGAAGGGTGAACCTCATGGCTTAAGCCAAGCAAATGGGACAAACACAACTTTTGAGGCAACTTCTTTAGGAGAGAGAGAGAGCCTACTTTTGGTGTTTGGTTAAAAGCTTTACAACCCTTTTTGAGGTTTATTTGGGAAACCGTTTTTGACAATACAAAAACCACTTGCTTGCTCAACACTACACTTAAAATCAGTTTTGAAAAGATTTGAAGAAATAGGAACTTTAAGTTTTGAAATCTTTTCTTTTTGAAGAGTGTCGAACGGAAGTAACAGTCAACCGAACTGTTGCAAACAGTTGGGTTGGCTAGTTACTAGAACTAACTACAATATGTTAAGAGGCTCTTATCTTTACATCGTGACACTCTATGACGTTCTTGATTCTTTGGGTAACTCGTCTTGATCTTTAATCATCATTCTCAACATTCATCAACTAATTCTCGATTTGGCACAACCTGAAAAGTTTGAACTAAGAATACACAAATTAAATAGGCTAGTCATCATCAACAAACCCAACAAATTCCCCCTTTGATGATGACAAGCCCAAGTAAAAAATAAGTGTTTAAAAGTTCCCCCTCAACAAGTTAGTCGATCACAATCATCATTCAATTAGTTTTCACATAAGAAGGAGAGATTAAGCAAAAAGAGGTTAACAATACCTAAATCAAGTAACTAGCATGTTTACTTAGACCAAATTAGCAAGGAAGGATTAAAGAATGATTAACTACGCATGTTTTACCTTTTCCCCCTCTTGGCATCATCAAAGAATCAAGAAAACACACCAAGTTAAAGCAATATCATAGTACAATAAGCATACGAAATATAGTAGCAAGGTTAAAAGGTCGTCCAGAGACAACAGTCACTAGGACTGTTGCAATCAGTGTTAAAACGATACAAACCAAGAGAGTTTTTAAAAGAAAACAGGGGACGGGGTAGTAGAAGCAGTAAGTTGTGTTTTTGTTTTAATAAGAAGGGAGGGTGGGTGAGTTAATATAACAAGCTAATCATCATCATCATCAACACAGTCCTCGTCATCCGCATCGCCCGTTTGCACTTGAAGTGACCTTAAGACTTGAATGTCCGCTTGCATTTCCGTGACCATATCCCTTAACGGAGTGAGCTCCTGTTCAAACCAGACCCGAACCTCTTTGGCCAACCAATCCTTTAACCCGGAGATACCCTTTTCGATAATTTCCGTGACCGCTTCCTTTGTAACCCCAACATTTCCCTTTCCCGTCTTGTTGGCAAGACGTAAAGGGACTAGCTTACCCTTATCATCAGCGAGCAACATCCTAGATAAATTCCCGGAGGACATAAGATCATACATATTTGCCGCCCCGATCGAAGAGGAGATAAGAGCACCCTTAGCCCTAATTATGGTCGAAAGCCACATGCAATAAGGGATTGAAATGACGGTGTGATTTCGGATGTCGGTTGCAATTTGTTCTAGGCAAAGGAGAAGGATGTTGGGGAAATTGATGGGCAATTTCTTAACAAGATGATACAAGAAGTATTGTTGGGCAATGGAAACTTTCCCCCTATCATCCTGTTTCGAGATTTTGGGCAATAAGGTTCTACCCATTAAGTTAAATAGTATCTTGTAGGAAGGTCGAAGGGTACTAGCCGAGATCGTCCCTAGGGTACTACCTTTAGGGTTGAGGGTTTTGGCAATTTGAGTAGGATTGGCATAAGGTAAGGTGACCCAAGAGGAGGAGGGCAATATATCAAACCCAGTGTTCGGGATTCCTAGTATGTCGGCTATATCCTCAGTGGTGACGGTAAGTCGTTTACCGTTGACCTTGGCAGTAACCTTATGGTTAGCAGACACTTTCATTGTAACAAGAAATTGGAGGACTTCCGAAATGAACATGGGTTCTTTCATTTGAACTAAATCTACCCAGCCCTGAGACTCCACAGTCAGTTTAAAGAATGAGAAGGCAGGAGAAGAGTCATACCAATCTGCCGGAAAGACACGTGACGTGCGGATCGTATACTTGTCGAGAAGGAGCATGCACTTTTGGAACGTGTCGGATGGTAGATCTAAAGTGGTGAGTTGCTTAACCACGGACCCTTTATCCCATTTCTTTGTGATGTCGACCGGTTCGGAGGGAAGAAGATACTCAAACTCCATTTTGCCTTTGCCTTTCTTTGTACCAGGAGCGGGTTTCGTAATGCTGTCAGACGCGTCATTATTAGTCGAATTTTCAGGCACCGATTTTTCTTTGTGAGCTTCTGACTTAGTTTTCCTTGAGGAGGCATCCGACTTAGACTTTTCCGATGATGCTTTGGTCCCAGATTTTTTTGTTGAAGTTTCGGACTCAGTTTTTTTAGACATGCATGGCTTGCCCTTGGGAACGGTTTTGTTGGTCCCCGTTTTCTCAGAGTCAAATAAACTGTCAACCACATTTTTTATAATATCCGTGGGAGAAGCAGACCGATCAGGGGAAGCGGTAGACTTAGGAGCATTGGTGACCCTGGTACTTTTTCGTCGTTTTTTTTCTGGCGACTTATCGGTGGCCGACACATTAATGGGAGTCGGTTCTGGGAAGGCAGAAACTTTGGTTTTCGGAGCTTTGGATGGAGCGGTACTTCGAGCCCTTTTGCCCTTAACTTTGCTAGAAGTATTTTCTTGTGGATCTTTAGTTTTTGGCTTGGGGGAAGGATGGAGGGAGGCTACTGCGTCCATTAAGGATGGATCGATGGTAGCAAGGGGTTTGACATGGAGAGGTTGATTGAGAGATTGTCCTTTCACCATGGTTGATTTTTGAGGTTTTGAGTTATTAGAGTGGAGAGATGTAGGAGGAGAGGTAATAAAGAGGGAGAAGAAAAGGAAGATGGGTAATAGAGAGGCAATAGATTTTTTTTTTTTTTTTTGATTTTTTTTTTTTGGATTTTTTTTTGATTTTTTTTTTTTGATTTTTTTTTTTTTTTTTTTTTACCCCCATGAAAATCCGGTCAAAAGGTCAACAAGTACACAAGGAAGAGAGGAAGAATACGGACCATAATGATGATGATGACAACTTGAAAAAAAAATGATAACTTGGGGAAGGGGTAAATTGAATATAGATGGGGATGAATAAAGGGGATGTGATGGGAGATGGGTTGGGAAGGGAAATGACTAGGTTGTCAGTGTTGGGAAGGAGAAAAAGTAGGTGTAGGTTTTAATAGGGGAGATAGAGGTAGAGTAGGATTAGGAGAAGGTTTTAATTTGGGGTGTTGGGAAAAGAAAGTCACGTGAATGCTACAAGGAAGGTGGGTGAATGGTTTTATTTTTTTTTTTTTTTTTTTTTGGGTAAAGAGAGGTAGTGGGTGATTTATTTTGTAGGTTTAGTGATTTATTTTATGGGTAAGAGATGAAAGGATGGAGGAGCTCAAATGGTAGTAATCAATTTAACACTAACACAGGAATACGCAATTCAACCATGCACATATAAAACATATACTTAGAAAAAAAAATATGATACAACTTAGAACAAGGGAGAACGAATCTTCTAGCCAATCATATGAGGAAGCAAGTAAGCATACGAAATTAATTCGAACAATTAATCAAACCAAGTTCAAGTCGAAACTTTTCGAATTGGTCTCTTGCTAATGGTTTCGTAAATATGTCGGCTATTTGATCTTCGGTATTGCAAAAAAGTAGCTTAATATGACCCTTTTCTACGTGATCTCTAAGAAAATGATGACGGATATCTATGTGTTTAGTTTTTGAATGTTGAATCGGATTTTTGGAAATGTTAATCGCACTAGTGTTATCACACATAATGGGAATGGAGTCGAAAAACATACCGTAATCCACAAGTTGTTGACGTACCCACAAGACTTGAGAACAACAATGAGCGGCACTAACGTACTCACTTTCGGTCGTTGATAGGGCAACCGTGTTTTGCTTCTTAGAGCCCCAAGAGATGAGACACGGACCCAAGAAGGTGGCAACACCGGAAGTGCTTTTCCTATCGACCGTGCACCCGGCATAATCCGCATCGGTAAATCCTATAAGATCAAAGGGACTATGTGAGGGATACCACAAGTAGAGTACTTGAGTTCCAACCAAATACCGAAGAATTCTTTTAACGGCCTTGAAGTGTGATTCTTTCGGATTTGCTTGGAACCTAGCACATAAACAAACGCTAAATAGTATATCGGGCCTACTAGCGGTCAAGTAGAGTAACGAGCCAATCATACCTCTATACACCGAATCGCTAATAATCTTACCATTCTCTTCTTTGTCCATTTTGGACGAAGATACCATGGGTGTAGAGAAAGGCTTGGCGTTGGTCATCCCGAATTTCTTTAGCATTTCCTTTATGTACTTTTGTTGGTGAATCATGATTCCTTCTTTCGATTGCTTGATTTGAAGTCCAAGAAAGAATCCAAGTTCACCCATCATGCTCATCTCAAACTCCGATTTCATTAGATTAGAGAAATAAAGATTAAGGAGTTCATTTGTTGCTCCAAATATAATGTCATCGACATATACTTGGACAACCAACAGTCCATCTGACTGTGACTTTATAAACAATGTCTTATCCACCGAACCTCTTTTAAAACCATTTTCAAGCAAGAATTTCGACAAGCGGTCATACCAAGCCCTTGGGGCTTGTTTTAAACCATAAAGTGCTTTGTCGAGTTTGAAAACATGTTCGGGATAATCATTGTCTATAAAACCCGGAGGTTGCTCCACAAAGACATCTTCTTCAAGATAACCATTTAGAAAAGCGGTTTTAACATCCATTTGAAAAAGCTTGATGCCTTTGTGAGCCGCAAAAGCTATTAGGAGACGAATTGCCTCAAGTCTAGCTACCGGTGCATAGGTTTCGTCAAAATCAATACCTTCTTGTTGATTGTAACCTTGCACCACTAGTCTAGCCTTGTTCCTTACGATTTCACCGGAATCGTCTAACTTATTGCGAAAGACCCACCTAGTACCAATGACGGTACGATTAGATGGTCTAGGGACAAGATGCCATACCTCATTCCTTTTGAATTGATTGAGCTCTTCTTGCATGGCAATTAGCCAATCTGCATCAGTCAAGGCGACTGTGATATTTGGAGGTTCGATTTGAGAGACAAAGGCATTGCATGCATAGAAGTTGTTGAAGGAGGATCTTGTTCTAACTCCGGATCTCACGTCACTGGTCAGATTTGAAAGAGGATGTGAGCTTTGATGCTTCCATTTCCTTGGAGTGAAAGCTTCAATTTCCTCCTCGACTGCAACAGTCTCGTCGACTGTGGTATCTTGGCTGAAGGATGACTCCACGCCAGATGTAGAGGACTCTCCTTGTCCTCTCCCTTGAGAGGCTGCTTGAATAGTGGAGACATTAGTATCAGGAGGGTTGTTTGTTCCCCCTGAACTTGTGCCCTCATCAGAATGCAACAGTCTGTCAGACTGTGGTTCAGCAGCTTCACCATTTTCACCTTCTTGAAGTGTGCTTTCATTTTGAACGAGTCCTATTTCAAAATCATCATCTTCCTCATCATTTTGTACCTGCTCAAGAAGGCTCGATTCATCAAAAATGACATGCACACTTTCTTCCATAGTCATAGTTCTTTTATTATAAACTTTGTAAGCCTTACTATGACTAGAATACCCCAAGAACACGGCCTCATCACTACGTGGGTCAAATTTTCCTAGATTATTTTTATCATTATTGTGCACAAAGCATTTGCTCCCAAAGCACCTAAAATAGGAAATATTAGGTTTTCTTCCACGTAGCAATTCATATGGTGTTTTGTTGATTATGCTTCTTATCATGACTCGATTATGAATATAGCACGCGGTGCTCACGGCCTCGGCCCAAAAGCTTCTAGGCAACTTACTACACAAAAGCATCGTTCTAGCCATGCTTTCTAGGGTTCTATTCATTCTTTCAACTACACCATTTTGTTGGGGGGTTCTAGGGGCCGAAAAGTTGTGATCTACTCCATTTTCATCACAATAAGCACCAAAATATGAGTTCTCAAATTCGGTTCCATGATCGGTTCTAATAGACACTAATTTTAGGTCAAGTTTGTTTTGGATCCTTTTTAACCAAATAAGAAATTCATCAAATGCTTCATCTTTGGAACTTAAGAATAAGGTCCACACAAATCTAGAGTAGTCATCAACAATCACACAAACATATCGACTACCACCTCTACTCCTCACTCTCATAGGACCACACAAGTCAATATGCAACAATTGTAGAGGTCGAGTCGTACTAACAACCTTTTTGGATTTAAAGGAGCTTCTAACATGTTTGCATTTTGCACATTGTTCACATACTTTATCAAACTCAAACTTCATGTTAGGAAAACCATCTACTAGATCTAGTCTCTTAAGAGTATTTAGAGTTTTAGTGCTAACATGCCCAAATCTTTTATGCCACAACCAAGGGTCATTTTTCATAACACTCATGCAAGACATAGTTTGACCATTTAAAGTGTTCAAGTCGGTTAAGTACACATCTTTGACTCTTCTTCCTTCAAGAACAACTTCATGAGATGCGGCATCAATTATACGACAAAAATTAGCACTAAATTCTACCACATTACCACGATCACATAATTGAGAGATGCTTAAGAGATTATGCTTCAAACCTTTGACAAGCCGCACATTGTCAACACAAACCGATGAAGACTTACCAACTTTTCCAAGACCTATTACTTCACCTTTCTTGTTGTCTCCAAAGGTTACTGTGCCACCATTATATGCTTCAAGTGAGAGGAATTGGCTCTTGTCTCCCGTCATGTGACGAGAGCATCCACTGTCTAGGTACCAATAGCGGCGGCCTCTCACCAAGCCCTACAAGCAAATCAAGGGTTAGTTTTAGGAACCCAAACTTGTTTGAGCTCCTTAGTAACAGTGGGACTGACTGCGGTTTTTCTAACCCACACTTGTTTGTTCTTTAACGGACCATTGTTCTTTTTCGGACTATTGTTCCTTTTCGGACCATTGTTCTTTTTCGGATCATTGTTCCTTTTTGGGCCATGATACTTAAGCTTACAATCGTGGTGGTAGTGTCCGGTTTTACCACAATGATAGCATATGATGTACTCGGGAAGTGCGACATACTTTCGTTTTCTAAAATCTCTTTTAGAGGGATCGGGGTCGTAAATGTTACAGTCTTCACGTCTGTTCCATTTAAACCCTTTTCCACCCTTTTTTCGACACAAATCATCTTGTTTAGCAAGAAAGTTTAAAACGGTTTGACTTCCTTCCCAAGTTCTATACACACGCCTAGCCTTGATTAACTCATTAATGGTGGTTTGAATGGTCGAAGTGAGCGACTCATTTTCTTTGGACACTTTCTCGAATTTTTCCTCAAGAGTGTTATTTTTGACTTTGAGTTCACCAATGATTTTCTCTTTTTGCTCAACTTGACATTCAAGATTGTGAGTACATGCTTCCAAGTGAAGCATTCTTGGAGATTTAGCACTAGATTCCATGGCTTCAATGGTTACGAGTTTTTCGTGAAGTTTTCTCAACTCGTTTTTAGTGACGTTGAGATTAGTCTTAAGATGCTCATTCTCAGTGGACAACTCTATTACTTTAGAAGACTCATTACTACTAGATTGATTATAGGTTTCCCTTTTTAGACTTTGAAGTTCATTCATTAGACTCTTATTGGTCTTTTTCAGATTTTTAATCTCTTCTTTAACTTCAGAAGTCACAGTCACACTGTCTGTTGCATGGAGAGTTTCTTTAAGAAGGACGTTTTCCATGGCTATTTCTTCTATTTCTTCTTGCATAGCCAATGACCTTTTAGTTTGGCTACGACACCTATCAAATAGACTATCAAGAAGCTTACACACTTTATCTTTAGAGTAAGTTCGGACCTTGGCTTTAAGTTTGATTACCTCGTTATCGGAATCGGAGTCGGAATCATCGGGATTAGCCATGAGACACCTAAGGTGTTCAATTTTGGAGTTATTATTTTTGGTGAGACACATTTTAGCTTCTAACTCCTCTTCTATGGTTTCTTCTTCCTCGGAATCCGACATACCCCAAATAGCCGACATGACTTTGTGTTTATATTCCTTTTTAGCCTTGTCACGTTTTTCCCTAGACCTAATGTCATCCCATTTAGGACATTCCTTAATTTGATGATTTTTATCACCACACTTAAAGCATCCTATAGTTGAGTTGGGTCGTTTTTTAGGAAAACGTTTTTTATAAGAGTTGTTGTTGAACTTACGGTTTCCTTGACCATTAACCAATCCGGCTAGGTTCTTTGTAAACATGGCAAACCCATCCTCTTCGTCCTCTTCCTCATCACTTGAGGTGGACTTTAGAGCAAGACCCTTTCCCTTGGCGTTGTCACTAGAACGCTTCACGAGGTTTAGTTCGTGAGCCATTAGTGACCCCATTAGTTCATGAAGGGTCAATTTGGATAGGTCTTTGGCTTCCTCTATGGCGGTGACCTTGGGTTGCCATTTATCGGTAAGACTACGAAGAATTTTTCGAATAATGTCTTCCGACTCGAAATCTCTTCCTAGACTCTTAAGCTCATTAATGATACAAGAAAACCGACTTGACAAGCTATTAATGGATTCATCCTTCGACATGTGAAACATCTCATATTGTTGCATGAGAAGATCAATACGGTGTTTTTTGACTTGAGACGTTCCCTCATAAGCAAGCTCGAGGGAATCCCAAATTTCTTTAGCCGAAGGACATCCACTAATGCGACTCACTTCCTCCTCTCCGACACATCTTTGGAGGATAGACATGGCTTTGGAATTTTTCTCGACAATTTTAAAGTCATTTTCATCATATTTAGACTCATCTTTGATTGTGACTTTTCCGGTCGTGGCATCGACAGATTTAATCTCTATAGGTCCATCTTTTATAATTTTCCAACATTGATAGTCAATACTTTTGATATAGTGTTCCATTTTAAGTTTCCACCATCCAAAATTCTCACCGGTAAAGACCGGGATCTTGGAGTGCTTTGAAGAATCCATATTGTAGGATCAAACTCTAGGGTGGTTAGCCTTTTGAAGAGTACTAGGCTCTGATACCAATTGAAGAGTTTATGGATCCTAAGTACCTAAGAGGGGGAGGGGGTGAATTAGGTACCTTTTAAAAATTTAACTCAAACTTTATTAATTAAAGAGAGTTAAACTAATTGGACTACTTAAAAATAAAGAAGTGAAAAATAAGTAAGTGCAAAACAGTCTGACCGTGACAGATTTGCCTTGGCAAAGGATACGGCCACAGAGCAAATGTCACAGTATGGTGGACTGTTGTCTGACTGCCTCTATTTCTCTTAACCGAATGTAATGTTACAAAGAAATATTACAGTATATCGACTGTTGCAAGTACTTAGAAAAACACAACTAAAAACTAATATTAATCCACGAACAAATGAGAGCGAAGCTAAACGACATGTGTTCTACTTTGTATGCGGCGGAAGTAAAGAGAAGAGCATGAACACATTCCGTTTTTGAATTGGTTCGGCCAACACTATAAGGGCCTACGTCCAATGCTTTTCTTATTAATAAATGTTAAGTAATCTACTCCGAAAACTTAAACCCTTACAATAAGAACCAATAACCTACTCCGGTTACGACTTACGAGTTAGGAAGACTACTCCGTCTCCTAACTCTCCAATGACCTACTCCGGTCACGACTCTAATTAACTTACAAGGAAGTTACACTATTACAATCTAACTAAGTTAGACAAGAGCACTCATGACATAATGCAGCAGTTCGTTCGACTGTGATTTCTGAAGACTTTAAAATATTTTGCAAAGAGTTTTCTAGGGTTTTGGGATTTTAAGAAACAATTTGCAAAGAGAGATTTTGAGCTGAAAAGTCTTGAGGATAAGTGTGGTGGAGCATCTCCTTTTATAGAGGAGCAAAAATCAAGATTGAAGCTTCTTTAAATAAGTCAACACTTTTGGGAAGAATAAAAAGAGTTGGTTTTATCAAGAAGACACAAGAAGGGCAATCTTGGAGAAGTAAGACAAGGAAAGCAAGGTGAAGGTATTCCAAATAAAAGTGAAGGGTGAACCTCATGGCTTAAGCCAAGCAAATGGGACAAACACAACTTTTGAGGCAACTTCTTTAGGAGAGAGAGAGAGCCTACTTTTGGTGTTTGGTTAAAAGCTTTACAACCCTTTTTGAGGTTTATTTGGGAAACCGTTTTTGACAATACAAAAACCACTTGCTTGCTCAACACTACACTTAAAATCAGTTTTGAAAAGATTTGAAGAAATAGGAACTTTAAGTTTCGAAATCTTTTCTTTTTGAAGAGTGTCGAACGGAAGTAACAGTCAACCGAACTGTTGCAAACAGTTGGGTTGGCTAGTTACTAGAACTAACTACAATATGTTAAGAGGCTCTTATCTTTACATCGTGACACTCTATGACGTTCTTGATTCTTTGGGTAACTCGTCTTGATCTTTAATCATCATTCTCAACATTCATCAACTAATTCTCGATTTGGCACAACCTGAAAAGTTTGAACTAAGAATACACAAATTAAATAGGCTAGTCATCATCAACAAACCCAACAAATTCCCCCTTTGATGATGACAAGCCCAAGTAAAAAATAAGTGTTTAAAAGTTCCCCCTCAACAAGTTAGTCGATCACAATCATCATTCAATTAGTTTTCACATAAGAAGGAGAGATTAAGCAAAAAGAGGTTAACAATACCTAAATCAAGTAACTAGCATGTTTACTTAGACCAAATTAGCAAGGAAGGATTAAAGAACGATTAACTACGCATGTTTTACCTTTTCCCCCTCTTGGCATCATCAAAGAATCAAGAAAACACACCAAGTTAAAGCAATATCATAGTACAATAAGCATACGAAATATAGTAGCAAGGTTAAAAGGTCGTCCAGAGACAACAGTCACTAGGACTGTTGCAATCAGTGTTAAAACGATACAAACCAAGAGAGTTTTTAAAAGAAAACAGGGGACGGGGTAGTAGAAGCAGTAAGTTGTGTTTTTGTTTTAATAAGAAGGGAGGGTGGGTGAGTTAATATAACAAGCTAATCATCATCATCATCAACACAGTCCTCGTCATCCGCATCGCCCGTTTGCACTTGAAGTGACCTTAAGACTTGAATGTCCGCTTGCATTTCCGTGACCATATCCCTTAACGGAGTGAGCTCCTGTTCAAACCAGACCCGAACCTCTTTGGCCAACCAATCCTTTAACCCGGAGATACCCTTTTCGATAATTTCCGTGACCGCTTCCTTTGTAACCCCAACATTTCCCTTTCCCGTCTTGTTGGCAAGACGTAAAGGGACTAGCTTACCCTTATCATCAGCGAGCAACATCCTAGATAAATTCCCGGAGGACATAAGATCATACATATTTGCCGCCCCGATCAAAGAGGAGATAAGAGCACCCTTAGCCCTAATTATGGTCGAAAGCCACATGCAATAAGGGATTGAAATGACGGTGTGATTTCGGATGTCGGTTGCAATTTGTTCTAGGCAAAGGAGAAGGATGTTGGGGAAATTGATGGGCAATTTCTTAACAAGATGATACAAGAAGTATTGTTGGGCAATGGAAACTTTCCCCCTATCATCCTGTTTCGAGATTTTGGGCAATAAGGTTCTACCCATTAAGTTAAATAGTATCTTGTAGGAAGGTCGAAGGGTACTAGCCGAGATCGTCCCTAGGGTACTACCTTTAGGGTTGAGGGTTTTGGCAATTTGAGTAGGATTGGCATAAGGTAAGGTGACCCAAGAGGAGGAGGGCAATATATCAAACCCAGTGTTCGGGATTCCTAGTATGTCGGCTATATCCTCAGTGGTGACGGTAAGTCGTTTACCGTTGACCTTGGCAGTAACCTTATGGTTAGCAGACACTTTCATTGTAACAAGAAATTGGAGGACTTCCGAAATGAACATGGGTTCTTTCATTTGAACTAAATCTACCCAGCCCTGAGACTCCACAGTCAGTTTAAAGAATGAGAAGGCAGGAGAAGAGTCATACCAATCTGCCGGAAAGACACGTGACGTGCGGATCGTATACTTGTCGAGAAGGAGCATGCACTTTTGGAACGTGTCGGATGGTAGATCTAAAGTGGTGAGTTGCTTAACCACGGACCCTTTATCCCATTTCTTTGTGATGTCGACCGGTTCGGAGGGAAGAAGATACTCAAACTCCATTTTGCCTTTGCCTTTCTTTGTACCAGGAGCGGGTTTCGTAATGCTGTCAGACGCGTCATTATTAGTCGAATTTTCAGGCACCGATTTTTCTTTGTGAGCTTCTGACTTAGTTTTCCTTGAGGAGGCATCCGACTTAGACTTTTCCGATGATGCTTTGGTCCCAGATTTTTTTGTTGAAGTTTCGGACTCAGTTTTTTTAGACATGCATGGCTTGCCCTTGGGAACGGTTTTGTTGGTCCCCGTTTTCTCAGAGTCAAATAAACTGTCAACCACATTTTTTATAATATCCGTGGGAGAAGCAGACCGATCAGGGGAAGCGGTAGACTTAGGAGCATTGGTGACCCTGGTACTTTTTCGTCGTTTTTTTTCTGGCGACTTATCGGTGGCCGACACATTAATGGGAGTCGGTTCTGGGAAGGCAGAAACTTTGGTTTTCGGAGCTTTGGATGGAGCGGTACTTCGAGCCCTTTTGCCCTTAACTTTGCTAGAAGTATTTTCTTGTGGATCTTTAGTTTTTGGCTTGGGGGAAGGATGGAGGGAGGCTACTGCGTCCATTAAGGATGGATCGATGGTAGCAAGGGGTTTGACATGGAGAGGTTGATTGAGAGATTGTCCTTTCACCATGGTTGATTTTTGAGGTTTTGAGTTATTAGAGTGGAGAGATGTAGGAGGAGAGGTAATAAAGAGGGAGAAGAAAAGGAAGATGGGTAATAGAGAGGCAGTAGATTTTTTTTTTTTTTTTGATTTTTTTTTTTTTTTGATTTTTTTTTTTTTTTTTTTTTGATTTTTTTTTTTTTTTTTTTACCCCCACGAAAATCCGGTCAAAAGGTCAACAAGTACACAAGGAAGAGAGGAAGAATACGGACCATAATGATGATGATGACAACTTGAAAAAAAATGATAACTTGGGGAAGGGGTAAATTGAATATAGATGGGGATGAATAAAGGGGATGTGATGGGAGATGGGTTGGGAAGGGAAATGACTAGGTTGTCAGTGTTGGGAAGGAGAAAAAGTAGGTGTAGGTTTTAATAGGGGAGATAGAGGTAGAGTAGGATTAGGAGAAGGTTTTAATTTGGGGTGTTGGGAAAAGAAAGTCACGTGAATGCTACAAGGAAGGTGGGTGAATGGTTTTTTTTTTTTTTTTTTTTTTTGGGTAAAGAGAGGTAGTGGGTGATTTATTTTGTAGGTTTAGTGATTTATTTTATGGGTAAGAGATGAAAGGATGGAGGAGCTCAAATGGTAGTAATCAATTTAACACTAACACAGGAATACGCAATTCAACCATGCACATATAAAACATATACTTAGAAAAAAAAATATGATACAACTTAGAACAAGGGAGAACGAATCTTCTAGCCAATCATATGAGGAAGCAAGTAAGCATACGAAATTAATTCGAACAATTAATCAAACCAAGTTCAAGTCGAAACTTTTCGAATTGGTCTCTTGCTAATGGTTTCGTAAATATGTCGGCTATTTGATCTTCGGTATTGCAAAAAAGTAGCTTAATATGACCCTTTTCTACCTGATCTCTAAGAAAATGATGACGGATATCTATGTGTTTAGTTTTTGAATGTTGAATCGGATTTTTGGAAATGTTAATCGCACTAGTGTTATCACACATAATGGGAATGGAGTCGAAAAACATACCGTAATCCACAAGTTGTTGACGTACCCACAAGACTTGAGAACAACAATGAGCGGCACTAACGTACTCACTTTCGGTCGTTGATAGGGCAACCGTGTTTTGCTTCTTAGAGCCCCAAGAGATGAGACACGGACCCAAGAAGGTGGCAACACCGGAAGTGCTTTTCCTATCGACCGTGCACCCGGCATAATCCGCATCGGTAAATCCTATAAGATCAAAGGGACTATGTGAGGGATACCACAAGTAGAGTACTTGAGTTCCAACCAAATACCGAAGAATTCTTTTAACGGCCTTGAAGTGTGATTCTTTCGGATTTGCTTGGAACCTAGCACATAAACAAACGCTAAATAGTATATCGGGCCTACTAGCGGTCAAGTAGAGTAACGAGCCAATCATACCTCTATACACCGAATCGCTAATAATCTTACCATTCTCTTCTTTGTCCATTTTGGACGAAGATACCATGGGTGTAGAGAAAGGCTTGGCGTTGGTCATCCCGAATTTCTTTAGCATTTCCTTTATGTACTTTTGTTGGTGAATCATGATTCCTTCTTTCGATTGCTTGATTTGAAGTCCAAGAAAGAATCCAAGTTCACCCATCATGCTCATCTCAAACTCCGATTTCATTAGATTAGAGAAATAAAGATTAAGGAGTTCATTTGTTGCTCCAAATATAATGTCATCGACATATACTTGGACAACCAACAGTCCATCTGACTGTGACTTTATAAACAATGTCTTATCCACCGAACCTCTTTTAAAACCATTTTCAAGCAAGAATTTCGACAAGCGGTCATACCAAGCCCTTGGGGCTTGTTTTAAACCATAAAGTGCTTTGTCGAGTTTGAAAACATGTTCGGGATAATCATTGTCTATAAAACCCGGAGGTTGCTCCACAAAGACATCTTCTTCAAGATAACCATTTAGAAAAGCGGTTTTAACATCCATTTGAAAAAGCTTGATGCCTTTGTGAGCCGCAAAAGCTATTAGGAGACGAATTGCCTCAAGTCTAGCTACCGGTGCATAGGTTTCGTCAAAATCAATACCTTCTTGTTGATTGTAACCTTGCACCACTAGTCTAGCCTTGTTCCTTACGATTTCACCGGAATCGTCTAACTTATTGCGAAAGACCCACCTAGTACCAATGACGGTACGATTAGATGGTCTAGGGACAAGATGCCATACCTCATTCCTTTTGAATTGATTGAGCTCTTCTTGCATGGCAATTAGCCAATCTGCATCAGTCAAGGCGACTGTGATATTTGGAGGTTCGATTTGAGAGACAAAGGCATTGCATGCATAGAAGTTGTTGAAGGAGGATCTTGTTCTAACTCCGGATCTCACGTCACTGGTCAGATTTGAAAGAGGATGTGAGCTTTGATGCTTCCATTTCCTTGGAGTGAAAGCTTCAATTTCCTCCTCGACTGCAACAGTCTCGTCGACTGTGGTATCTTGGCTGAAGGATGACTCCACGCCAGATGTAGAGGACTCTCCTTGTCCTCTCCCTTGAGAGGCTGCTTGAATAGTGGAGACATTAGTATCAGGAGGGTTGTTTGTTCCCCCTGAACTTGTGCCCTCATCAGAATGCAACAGTCTGTCAGACTGTGGTTCAGCAGCTTCACCATTTTCACCTTCTTGAAGTGTGCTTTCATTTTGAACGAGTTCTATTTCAAAATCATCATCTTCCTCATCATTTTGTACCTGCTCAAGAAGGCTCGATTCATCAAAAATGACATGCACACTTTCTTCCATAGTCATAGTTCTTTTATTATAAACTTTGTAAGCCTTACTATGACTAGAATACCCCAAGAACACGGCCTCATCACTACGTGGGTCAAATTTTCCTAGATTATTTTTACCATTATTGTGCACAAAGCATTTGCTCCCAAAGCATCTAAAATAGGAAATATTAGGTTTTCTTCCACGTAGCAATTCATATGGTGTTTTGTTGATTATGCTTCTTATCATGACTCGATTATGAATATAGCACGCGGTGCTCACGGCCTCGGCCCAAAAGCTTCTAGGCAACTTACTACACAAAAGCATCGTTCTAGCCATGCTTTCTAGGGTTCTATTCATTCTTTCAACTACACCATTTTGTTGGGGGGTTCTAGGGGCCGAAAAGTTGTGATCTACTCCATTTTCATCACAATAAGCACCAAAAGATGAGTTCTCAAATTCGGTTCCATGATCGGTTCTAATAGACACTAATTTTAGGTCAAGTTTGTTTTGGATCCTTTTTAACCAAATAAGAAATTCATCAAATGCTTCATCTTTGGAACTTAAGAATAAGGTCCACACAAATCTAGAGTAGTCATCAACAATCACACAAACATATCGACTACCACCTCTACTCCTCACTCTCATAGGACCACACAAGTCAATATGCAACAATTGTAGAGGTCGAGTCGTACTAACAACCTTTTTGGATTTAAAGGAGCTTCTAACATGTTTGCATTTTGCACATTGTTCACATACTTTATCAAACTCAAACTTCATGTTAGGAAAACCATCTACTAGATCTAGTCTCTTAAGAGTATTTAGAGTTTTAGTGCTAACATGCCCAAATCTTTTATGCCACAACCAAGGGTCATTTTTCATAACACTCATGCAAGACATAGTTTGACCATTTAAAGTGTTCAAGTCGGTTAAGTACACATCTTTGAGTCTTCTTCCTTCAAGAACAACTTCATGAGATGCGGCATCAATTATACGACAAAAATTAGCACTAAATTCTACCACATTACCACGATCACATAATTGAGAGATGCTTAAGAGATTATGCTTCAAACCTTTGACAAGCCGCACATTGTCAACACAAACCGATGAAGACTTACCAACTTTTCCAAGACCTATTACTTCACCTTTCTTGTTGTCTCCAAAGGTTACTGTGCCACCATTATATGCTTCAAGTGAGAGGAATTGGCTCTTGTCTCCCGTCATGTGACGAGAGCATCCACTGTCTAGGTACCAATAGCGGCGGCCTCTCACCAAGCCCTACAAGCAAATCAAGGGTTAGTTTTAGGAACCCAAACTTGTTTGAGCTCCTTAGTAACAGTGGGACTGACTGCGGTTTTTCTAACCCACACTTGTTTGTTCTTTAACGGACCATTGTTCTTTTTCGGACTATTGTTCCTTTTCGGACCATTGTTCTTTTTCGGATCATTGTTCCTTTTTGGGCCATGATACTTAAGCTTACAATCGTGGTGGTAGTGTCCGGTTTTACCACAATGATAGCATATGATGTACTCGGGAAGTGCGACATACTTTCGTTTTCTAAAATCTCTTTTAGAGGGATCGGGGTCGTAAATGTTACAGTCTTCACGTCTGTTCCATTTAAACCCTTTTCCACCCTTTTTTCGACACAAATCATCTTGTTTAGCAAGAAAGTTTAAAACGGTTTGACTTCCTTCCCAAGTTCTATACACACGCCTAGCCTTGATTAACTCATTAATGGTGGTTTGAATGGTCGAAGTGAGCGACTCATTTTCTTTGGACACTTTCTCGAATTTTTCCTCAAGAGTGTTATTTTTGACTTTGAGTTCACCAATGATTTTCTCTTTTTGCTCAACTTGACATTCAAGATTGTGAGTACATGCTTCCAAGTGAAGCATTCTTGGAGATTTAGCACTAGATTCCATGGCTTCAATGGTTACGAGTTTTTCGTGAAGTTTTCTCAACTCGTTTTTAGTGACGTTGAGATTAGTCTTAAGATGCTCATTCTCAGTGGACAACTCTATTACTTTAGAAGACTCATTACTACTAGATTGATTATAGGTTTCCCTTTTTAGACTTTGAAGTTCATTCATTAGACTCTTATTGGTCTTTTTCAGATTTTTAATCTCTTCTTTAACTTCAGAAGTCACAGTCACACTGTCTGTTGAATGGAGAGTTTCTTTAAGAAGGACGTTTTCCATGGCTATTTCTTCTATTTCTTCTTGCATAGCCAATGACCTTTTAGTTTGGCTACGACACCTATCAAATAGACTATCAAGAAGCTTACACACTTTATCTTTAGAGTAAGTTCGGACCTTGGCTTTAAGTTTGATTACCTCGTTATCGGAATCGGAGTCGGAATCATCGGGATTAGCCATGAGACACCTAAGGTGTTCAATTTTGGAGTTATTATTTTTGGTGAGACACATTTTAGCTTCTAACTCCTCTTCTATGGTTTCTTCTTCCTCGGAATCCGACATACCCCAAATAGCCGACATGACTTTGTGTTTATATTCCTTTTTAGCCTTGTCACGTTTTTCCCTAGACCTAATGTCATCCCATTTAGGACATTCCTTAATTTGATGATTTTTATCACCACACTTAAAGCATCCTATAGTTGAGTTGGATCGTTTTTTAGGAAAACGTTTTTTATAAGAGTTGTTGTTGAACTTACGGTTTCCTTGACCATTAACCAATCCGGCTAGGTTCTTTGTAAACATGGCAAACCCATCCTCTTCGTCCTCTTCCTCATCACTTGAGGTGGACTTTAGAGCAAGACCCTTTCCCTTGGCGTTGTCACTAGAACGCTTCACGAGGTTTAGTTCGTGAGCCATTAGTGACCCCATTAGTTCATGAAGGGTCAATTTGGATAGGTCTTTGGCTTCCTCTATGGCGGTGACCTTGGGTTGCCATTTATCGGTAAGACTACGAAGAATTTTTCGAATAATGTCTTCCGACTCGAAATCTCTTCCTAGACTCTTAAGCTCATTAATGATACAAGAAAACCGACTTGACAAGCTATTAATGGATTCATCCTTCGACATGTGAAACATCTCATATTGTTGCATGAGAAGATCAATACGGTGTTTTTTTACTTGAGACGTTCCCTCATAAGCAAGCTCGAGGGAATCCCAAATTTCTTTAGCCGAAGGACATCCACTAATGCGACTCACTTCCTCCTCTCCGACACATCTTTGGAGGATAGACATGGCTTTGGAATTTTTCTCGACAATTTTAAAGTCATTTTCATCATATTTAGACTCATCTTTGATTGTGACTTTTCCGGTCGTGGCATCGACAGATTTAATCTCTATAGGTCCATCTTTTATAATTTTCCAACATTGATAGTCAATACTTTTGATATAGTGTTCCATTTTAAGTTTCCACCATCCAAAATTCTCACCGGTAAAGACCGGGATCTTGGAGTGCTTTGAAGAATCCATATTGTAGGATCAAACTCTAGGGTGGTTAGCCTTTTGAAGAGTACTAGGCTCTGATACCAATTGAAGAGTTTATGGATCCTAAGTACCTAAGAGGGGGAGGGGGTGAATTAGGTACCTTTTAAAAATTTAACTCAAACTTTATTAATTAAAGAGAGTTAAACTAATTGGACTACTTAAAAATAAAGAAGTGAAAAATAAGTAAGTGCAAAACAGTCTGACCGTGACAGATTTGCCTTGGCAAAGGATACGGCCACAGAGCAAATGTCACAGTATGGTGGACTGTTGTCTGACTGCCTCTATTTCTCTTAACCGAATGTAATGTTACAAAGAAATATTACAGTATATCGACTGTTGCAAGTACTTAGAAAAACACAACTAAAAACTAATATTAATCCACGAACAAATGAGAGCGAAGCTAAACGACATGTGTTCTACTTTGTATGCGGCGGAAGTAAAGAGAAGAGCATGAACACATTCCGTTTTTGAATTGGTTCGGCCAACACTATAAGGGCCTACGTCCAATGCTTTTCTTATTAATAAATGTTAAGTAATCTACTCCGAAAACTTAAACCCTTACAATAAGAACCAATAACCTACTCCGGTTACGACTTACGAGTTAGGAAGACTACTCCGTCTCCTAACTCTCCAATGACCTACTCCGATCACGACTCTAATTAACTTACAAGGAAGTTACACTATTACAATCTAACTAAGTTAGACAAGAGCACTCATGACATAATGCAGCAGTTCGTTCGACTGTGATTTCTGAAGACTTTAAAATATTTTGCAAAGAGTTTTCTAGGGTTTTGGGATTTTAAGAAACAATTTGCAAAGAGAGATTTTGAGCTGAAAAGTCTTGAGGATAAGTGTGGTGGAGCATCTCCTTTTATAGAGGAGCAAAAATCAAGATTGAAGCTTCTTTAAATAAGTCAACACTTTTGGGAAGAATAAAAAGAGTTGGTTTTATCAAGAAGACACAAGAAGGGCAATCTTGGAGAAGTAAGACAAGGAAAGCAAGGTGAAGGTATTCCAAATAAAAGTGAAGGGTGAACCTCATGGCTTAAGCCAAGCAAATGGGACAAACACAACTTTTGAGGCAACTTCTTTAGGAGAGAGAGAGAGCCTACTTTTGGTGTTTGGTTAAAAGCTTTACAACCCTTTTTGAGGTTTATTTGGGAAACCGTTTTTGACAATACAAAAACCACTTGCTTGCTCAACACTACACTTAAAATCAGTTTTGAAAAGATTTTAAGAAATAGGAACTTTAAGTTTCGAAATCTTTTCTTTTTGAAGAGTGTCGAACGGAAGTAACAGTCAACCGAACTGTTGCAAACAGTTGGGTTGGCTAGTTACTAGAACTAACTACAATATGTTAAGAGGCTCTTATCTTTACATCGTGACACTCTATGACGTTCTTGATTCTTTGGGTAACTCGTCTTGATCTTTAATCATCATTCTCAACATTCATCAACTAATTCTCGATTTGGCACAACCTGAAAAGTTTGAACTAAGAATACACAAATTAAATAGGCTAGTCATCATCAACAAACCCAACAGAGTTTAACTTACTGCTATTGTTGTTATTCCAAAATAAACCTAGTACTAAAATTGTTACTATTGTCCTACATGATATTATGAATCGTGTCTAGGGTAATATGTTGATTTTAAGCACTATTAAGATACCCAACAATCTAAACATACAATAACTACTTTAAGAATCCAATCATAGAAAATCGGTACCAAGTCCATCATGGATACTATAAGAGAGGTTCAATCCCAAAGACTGAAAACACAAACAACTTATTACACCGAATTTTAAGGAAGAAACTAGAGCATTACTAAAGAACCAATAAGAAACAACAACAAACTTTAATACCTTTCTCTTCCATTTCCATATTTTTTATCTTCCAGCCATTCAGTATCTTGATCGCTAATTTATGACCAGTCGATTTGTGCTCTGCAATTTTGACCTTGCCAAAGGAACCAATACCAAGTGTTTTACCAAGGTTGTAATTCTGTAAGTAGAAGTCCACACCAGTACCACCTCTGTTGCTTTGGTACTAAGATGAAAAGCCCTCGTTTCATTGCATATACTCGTAGAATATGGTCAGTCTCATAGAGTGCTTATGTGACACCACCTGTTTCTACCTATAAATCTTGTCTTTCACTTTCATTCGTATTTAGTACGGTACGATAAGTATGGTGCTGATATCTTAAACAGTACTCCGTACTCCCTAGTCCTTCCATCCCAATTTTACGGACCCCAATTTCATCCCAAATTAACTGTCCTCTTTCTATTTCGTGTAAGGATGATAGCGTATTTTCAAGATAATCAAATTATCAATAGCCAATTCGTAAATCTTCCAAAAATAGAAAGTGGGACGATAAAAACCCAATGAAGGGAGTATATGTCTCACACTTGCATTGGCTTTGCGTATTTAGAATCTGTTTGCAGCTTTTCTTTCTTGAATTTGATTTGGCTTTGCATGTAAAGCTAGATATCAAATTCAATATTCTGTTGGTTTCCTTGCAAGTATCTTTTTAGCTATTGGATCTATTGTTACATGTCTATTATGTGTACTTATGCAGAAATTTGCTCGATGTGGAAAAGAAGCACGAGCAGCCCAAAACCATGCCCATACAGCAGGGTCAACAAGCTTTGCTAATATATGAGCCAATTTTGTACATTCTACCATTTATCACTCTTTATATATTAATTAGTTGGGTGTATGATAACTTCTGTGTTATAACTAATTTGAGTTTTGACAATGAACAGGAAGAGAAGAATAAGAGAGACCCAAGTGAATTGGAGATATTCAAGCAAACTCATACTCCCTGCGTTCATAATCTTTTGTCCCATTTCATCATTATTTATGAGAAGTATTTTAACGAAATGGGGCAAAAGATAGTGAACGGAGGGAGTACGAGGAAACACAAAACTTTTGTGAAAGACACACTAACAGAGGAGTTTCTGGTAAGCTTATAGTTATAAACTTCTACAACCCTTTTGTTTTGTTTTCATTTATTTTATTTATACTTTTCTTTTTCTTTTTCTAAAGGTTAGAGGTATATATTTGATAAATAATTTATTTATTTTTTAGATTGATGCAAATATTAATGTTGAAACTCAAACAATGGTATATACTAACAAGCCCCAAGTAGAAATTGAGAATGTTGTTTTTAACAAGTTAATGTTTGGGGAGGAGGTCCCTTAACGTCCCTTGGGTTAGGAATTTCATGTGAATCAAACAGATGTATATGGGGTGCGTAGTATCTTAAGAAAAGAGAGATTTAAGTGCAATGAAAAATATACTTCAACTTTTCAGGATATGGAAAAGGCTGTGGGTAAGTTGACAAAGGAAAATAAGGGAATGAAGAAGAAAAATGAGGAGCTAGATCGAATTGAAGTATACTCAGACTAATTCGTTACTCAAAAGAATTTTGAATGTAATGAGTAGTGGGGGATCATCAGATGATAGTGCAAACCTTGCAAAGACAATTTTACATAGCATGGCTGATCCGCAGGTATTTTGTTTCTCTAATATGCTTTTCTTATTTTTCCGACCTTATTTATGGTTCATTATATGGTCTCTTCAATTTTCCTTATCATATTTTTTTTTACCATTGCAGGATGTTCTAGAACACAAAATGGGAGATGACGAAATTGATGGATGACAAAATTGGCTCACTTATAGATTTTTTTGGGAGGAAGACATACGTACCTTTTAAAATAATAATTGTTTAGGATTTTTTTGTGTTATTTTCGATTGCTAAATATATGATTGGATATTACTCTACGTGTTCCTCTAACGAAATTTTATTCGATTGCGAGATTTATAATAATTGCAGATTATTCTAATTAAGTGTTTGTTTTATGAACCTTTATTAATTTGTATATAACTCTTGTTATAATTATTAACAATCGCAAGGAGTAAGGTGTTGGAACGAAACATATTATTAATATATTCTTTATGATCACATTCTCGACGCTTTTATGATGCCAAAGTGTCGATAGTTGAATTTTATATTATTATTCTTTACGCTTTTAGTAGTAGAAAGTCGGGCGCTCAGAAAAATTTTTGGCCGGGAAAAAAAAGCCCTCGACATATAAAAGCGTCGAGGTTGTATATTTTAGTGTTCATGTGGTGACGCAGTAAAGCGTCATGAATAAAATACCCAGCACTTTAAAGCGTCGCAAATGACGACACAAAAATGCGTCGAGCATTCCTGACACCCAAAATCTCCACGCTTTTCAAAAGTGTCGAGAATTAAATTTGCGTCACTTTAAAGCGTCGAGAACCTACGTTTAAAGCGTCAAGAAACCAAGTGTTTTGTAGTAGTGGATGATAATAGATGGCCTATGTAAAAAGATTGGTAGCACATATATTCAGATTCAGATATCAATAATCAGTACTAATGATATATCGATATATTAATTCGTGGAACCGAATAATAGTTGCGCGCATTAGACCCTAATAGAGATCTTATATAAAAGTCAATTTTGATTGTTGACGTACAATCTATGGTTAACAATGAGCTCATGGACTTGTAGTCCACGTATTGGCCTGAAGTTAATCCAATTATGAATGTTGGTGTAGAATATATTATGCAGTTTGCATTTGTGTCTCATGTGCATGTAATACAGTTGTTTTATCATTGCATATTAATTTAAGATTGCATCCTTACATCAATTTAGAATATATTATCAAGCATTGTTCATATTATTACATGCATGCATGAGATTATCATTGTTATATTGCAGGATATATATGTTTAAAAGGAGATCATACTCCTAGATTGATAAGTACTCCAGGAAGGAGCTTATATTATAAATGATTAGCACATGACAGTGGTTGATCAAATCAGTTCCTAAAGGACTCGTGATTAAGTTTATGAATCTCTACACGTAAGTGTATTTATGAGAGCATTCAACATGCATGTGATATGGTGTAAATGCACGGTTTTATTGTCTCAACTCGAAGTTTGAGCGTACGTATGAGAAATCATACATGAATAAATTTCTTGTCCTGTTAAAATACTTTATGGTCCAAAAATGTCATAATAGTTGAAATAATGTAGTGGAATGCTACAATAAGTATGTTATTCCGTAAAATGGCAAGAAAGATCAATTATTATTTAAGATAAAAATCGGATTGATTGATTCTCCTGAAAATTATCAGTTGAGAAATGCTAGCTACACTCTTTTTCCCTTTGACTAGGTTTTTGTCCCAATGGGTTTTCCTAGCAAGGTTTTTTAACGAGATAGCGCTATAGATGTGTTAATACGCTATAGTTATGATCATCATAATTTTGAGATGACAAGATACATATTTGATTATGCATTGAAGAAGTCATGAAAGAAAATGTTTAGGCTGTGAGTTTCGAAGAAATATGATTTTGAAATTATTAAAGATTTCTATTGATTGAAGATACCAAGTTTGTCGGTTACGACAAATCTATTTCAACGATCATGAAGTTACATGATGAAAGCACGGATCAGAAGTGTAATCATCAGGGGGAGTAAGCACTCACTGTACTATTTTTCCTAAACCATGGTTTTATCCCACTGGGTTTTCCATGGAAATGTTTTAACGAGGCAGCCTGTTATGCTGTATGAAGATTGATGTACTTTTTTCCTTCACTAGTGTTTTTTCCCACCAGGTTTTTTTTAGTCAAGATTTTAACGAGGCATGTTCTTTAGTGATGTACATCCAAGGGGCAGTGTTATGGAATAATATTTGGATGTCCATTAGGCCTAATAGCCCATTATAATGTAACCATACGTGTAATGTGTATTATATATACCTCTTGATGAGATGAATAAACTACTTCTTTGATTTCTCTCATTCTCCTATCTCTCTCTAGTTCCTCTTCTCCTTTTCTTTCACAACAGTTTACTAACTGAAATTTTTTTTTGTTTCTTGTAATATTTTGATAGTAATTTTCTTATATGAGTAATGGTTTCTGAACGAAAAATTCTTCTAATAAATGAGGTATTTATAATTATAATGTGGTATTTATAATATGGTGAAAATTGCTGGTTGGTGAGATTTAGTGGGTAACATCAAGGTTAGTTGATTAACTTATTTCACTAGTTATTTAAATTTAATGGGTAACATAGTGGAGTCAATTACTCCGTATCAATTATAAGAGCTGCTACTATATTTAATATCAATATCAATATTATCTTCACAATATTAGTTCAGATTTAATGATATTTTATATATCTTGATTTGAAATAGATTTAATATTAAGTATAATTTAATTATTAATATGAGGTTTTTTCAATGCAGATCTGGATTGACGATGATGGATATCCATTTATATAGTTTGACAAATAATCGCTTTGTATTTACATTTTGTCACTCGTACGTTATTGGTTTGACGGTATTTAGTGTAATCGTCTATGAATAGTACATGCGTTACCTTTATGTCACCCTAATAAAATTGGAACGGCGACAATTCGTAATCGGGAAAAAAAATTGTGAACTTAAAACGTCTGGTAGCTTACGTCTTGCCACATAACCTAATATGGCCGAAAACATGGCAACCGTAATTGTTGTCGAGTTATATTTTAACAATTTTAAACTCTCGCTGATGATTTATTTCTTTTCAGCTGAGAGAATTAATTTATATTAAATTGTACATTTTAATTTTAATATCTATTGTCATATTTAAATTTGCCTTTATAACTTTTAATGTATTAGAAATTGTGCTACATTATTTTTCGCTATGGACCTATTTATTTAGTTTAATAATGTTTATTTTAAATTTTGACTTATATTTAGTTTAACAATTAAACGATTCATTGTTTAAAATTGTGAGGCCGTAAAAAACAATAGGATGAATTTTTTACTACTAAACTTAGTTAATGGATCGTTTAGCGAAATATTATGTAAGACAACAGAATGACTTGATTAAGACTAATAGATACGGTTACATTATATGGTGGCTGTCTTGGAGAATATTCCTAACATATTCTGTAGAATATATATTACAATACTCATAATATTCTATATTATATTATGTACTAATTTAATACATTATCCTACTATAATATATTCTCTAATACACCCCTCAGTCAAAACGATAGTTTAGGGACGTTTTGACTGAATCAAAAGATAGTTGTAGATACCATTAGAGATGAACCAAGTTGACCTTTTTGATGCCGGAACCGCGGCTATGTGCCTTGCGTATTTCTATAGTTGGCCAGAATTCTGAAAACAAAACTAAAGCTAATGGTGCACGAGGCCGAAGCAGGTCGTGACACACTAAAATAAAAGGGTGTCGAGTGGCATACCCCAAGAGGCCACAAAAAAATTGATTGTGTACGGAGCCTTTAGCAACCCGTAGAACACCACCAACTGTGAGGGCCGAAGCAAACTCATCAGTATAATTAAAAGAAAAAAATAAAAGGACTAAACCGAAACATAAAACACTCAACTGGGCTCTTCGATCCTGTGTTGGCTGGTTGGCCATGCGGGTCGTAACTGGCAGAGTCATACCACCCGGCTTATTAAGAAGAGTGATTGCTGGGGCTGGGGTGAACCTTGATGGAAACAGAGAAGGCAAGGATGGGATGATGTGAGGTTTTGACCGATGGCGGTTGTCGAAACAACATGGCAAATATATGGTTGCCTTAGCAACAAGGGACAACGAAAAGTGTGAGAGTGGTATTGGCGAACCTAATCAACTGAGAACATAACGACGACAAAAAAATGTGACAATCGGTACGAAGGATAGAAAATTTATTTATTCCTAATTAATAAGGCAGGGTGCGATGTGGTTTGGGGGAGAGTTGGGTGGAAAAAGGGTTGTTGGATGCTCTCAAAAAGTGTCTCAACGTGAATGGAGATGGAGCTAGTGATTCCGTCATTATTGGATTTTAGAACTAGAGTGTTACTATATCAATTGTACGTATAACAATTACCCACCGAAGATAGAAAATAAGATAGCCATCTTCGGACGATGACTAAATTATGAGCTTGTAGCAAGCGGAAGTTTTTTTTTTGAGGAACCATATTCGGCTAATACCATGTTATGGAACCAATTCAAACAAAACCTTAAGGCTATGGTTGTAGACCCAGAAATATTTACATACTCTTAAACGCCCCTCACACGAATGCTCATTGGGCTTGAAGTGTGGATGCAACTCAGACCACATCATACCTGCCGCCAAATATTCCAATTTAGAAAGAAGTGGATATGGAGATTCAAAACTGCGACTTTTTGTCGCGTTGGCTCTGATGCCATGTAATACAATAGAATGACTTGATTATTACTGATAGATACGGTTACGTTATTTAGTGACCGTCTTGGAGAATACTCCAATAATATTCTTAACATATTTTATAGAATATTATGATACACATAATCTTTTATCATATCTAATATTCCTAAACATATAATCAGACTCATCAGAAGGCGTGGTCTGGCGGTTCCCATAACAGGGCCCAAAATTTTCTGGGGCCTCAAATAAAATTTACTTCCTAAAGTCTAATGTAAACATCTGTGGCGCAGTTGATAGTAACTTGACCTCTGATGAGGAACTCCCGTGTTTGAATCGGGCTGCCTTCATTTTTTTATATAGCAATTTGTTAATCTCCATTCATACATGTTAAATTGTTAATGTTAATCACTTAATTTATTTATTTTCGTCTACAAATTCAATTTTTATATTCTACGGAGTAATCAATATAATTCATATTTTATTTTATTAATTTTCCTTTTTAAATTGATATCGTACATAATTACGGAGTTTAATTGGCGAAACTCACCTATGCTCAATATATATTAATTATTAAATTATACAAAGTACTACTACAATTTTAAGCTCAGATATCGATATTATTTTTGTAATTGTTTGCCTTGTTGAACAAAACCATCCATAATTAAATTGTAACTCAATATAAAGTTCTTTAATTTGTTATTTTATGGAACGAAAATTATAATTTCTCAACGGGATAATGCTCGTCAATATCAGGGCCTCAAAAAAAAATTGGAATCGGGCCACCAAACATTATTTGTTTGCCTTGTATATAATCAATGTGTGTGTGTGTGTGTGTGTGTATATATATATATAGAGTCAAGATCGGGTGAGAACCCATCCTATAATGAGAACCGTGAGAACTCCTCACAATTCATAATTTTGTAAATAAATAAAATTATATACCCCATCTTCAACTTAAAGTCCAGCCAATTTGATGAATAAGATAAGAAATCATGAGCACCAAGACGTTGCTTGGCCTCGAGCTCCTTACAAGGGGAGGTGCTAATGATGGTGACATGATGTCCAAATGCCTTGGCCAGCTTAACCGCCACATGCCCCAGCCCACCCAGCCCAACTATCCCCACTTTCTTCGGCCTTACTGATTCCTCCAGTAGCCCGTTGTCCTTCATTGGGTTGTACACCGTTATCCCTGCACATAGTAACGGTGCTGCTGCATCCATTGCTAAACTTTCCGGTACTCGTACCACATACCTATCATATAACTCGTCCAATACATGCTAAGTTAGTCAATCAAGATTTCACTACATATAGATTTGTAACATCAGTCATGTTACTTTTATTAAACAGATGATCCTAGCACACGGTTTCACAGTACACGGACTATGTTTTTCTGTTTCACAGTATTGGTCGGTAATACTTAGACTACTAGTCCAAGATTATGTAATAAATCTGGAGTCTTCAGAAGTGGTTGGGTGTTATGCGTCACTTGTCGATACAACCTTTGACATTATGGATAATAGAAATAGAATTGACCTTTTATCAATTTAACATAGACACCGTCTAGAAAATAGGGAGGGAAAAAGATATATTGCAATATTGGGAGCACATATATAACATGGGATTTGGACCTTTTTAGGAAATGTTAATTGATAATGACTCTGTAGTCCTGAAATTGAAATTGATAGGCTCTCAGGATCCTATTTCAATTTTGACATGTAGAGTATATCCTTAATAAAACAACGGATCAATTACTTATTACTGTTAACTAATTTTACTTTTAACTCTTAAACTAATCTTAAAGTAGTAGGTTAGGTAGGTGAGTAGTGACTACTGACTACTGAGTAGGGAGTAATAAACCTTTGATGAGCAACGAGGAAGTCGGAGTAGCCCCCGTAAGTAATGCTACCATCCCCGAAAATACTGTTATATACCCCATATTATATAAATATTTCTCTTATACCAAAATGGGTATGCTAAAATTGAGAAAGGGTACTTCAAAATTAAAAAATGTACGCTAAAATTCAAAAGTGATGGTACGCTAAAATTAAAATTGAAAAAGGTACGCTAAAATAGAAAAAGGGTACGCTAAAATTGAAATTGAACAAGGGTACACTAAAATTGAAAAAGGGTACACTAAAAGTGAAAAAGGCTACGCTAAAATTAAAATTGAAAAAAGGTACGTAAAATTGAAATTGAAAAAGGGTACGCTAAAATTGAAACATGGTATGCTAAAACAGAAAAAGAGTACGCTAAAAGTGAAAAATGGATCACTAAAATTGAAATTGAAAAAAAAGTACGATAAAAGTGAAAAAGGGTACGCTAAAATTTGAAAAGGGTACGCTAAAATTGAAATTGAAAAAGGGTACGCTGAAATTTAAAAAGGGTACGCTAAAATTTAAAAAGGATACGATAAATTTAAGAAAGGGTACGCTAAAATTGAAAAGGGATACACCATAATTAAAGGAGGGTATGACAATGGTATGCTAAAATTGAAAAATGGTACGTTAAAATTGAAAAAGAAAATTAAATCGAGTAGGGCTTGAAGAAGAAGGATTGTATTCCATATAAAATCCGTACAAAAGGAAGTTAAATAACAATATTTTAGATGAACCCCTAAGTCAATGAGGAAATTTGAAAAAAAAATAAACGATAGATGGGATTATTGCAATTATATTTGCCGACGATAATACTATTACTACTGTAATGAAATAATGAATTTAATCGAAAAAGTTAACTCGTAAAATAATTAATTTTTTTTTAAAAAAAAAGTTACTTAGATTACTGTGGTCCCAATTGTGATGAATTGATGGATTGAAGAAAAGTCGATTGAAAAATTGATGGATTGAAAATTGGATTCAATGATCGATTGAAGAATTATGGATTAAAGGATTACGGGTCGAAGAATTTTGTAGAAGGAGAAGGAGTTACGACCTTACGGGTTGAAGGCTCAAGCAATTGTGATTAATTGATGGGATTAAAGGATTTGAAGGATCCAATGAATGAGATTGAACACTATGATCTAATGGCTCATATTAGAGTTCTCACGGTTCTCATTGAAGGAGTGGTTCTCACATGAACCTAAATATATATATATATATATATATATATATATATATATATATATATATATATATATATATATATATATATATATATAAAGGAGGAACTTTTCGAGCGATGTGATTGGTCCGTTACATCAAAACTCAATTTAGGAAAGTATCATTAATAATAAAAAAAATCAAGTAAAGAATCTTTTAATTATTATACTAATATATTTAATCTATCATATCAATGTGATGTTTTATAATTTTCATCTTAAAACCTTTAAATTTCGTTTAAAAAACTTATCGTAAAAAAATTATAAAAATGAAATAATCAGATTCTTGGTAGAAAATTCTTTCATTTGAGTATAAATTTCATATAATTTGTTTCGTATTATTTGCTCGACAAAGTGATGAATTTATTACATATAGAAATAGTAAAGTTATCCCACATCGACAAATTATAATAAGGTGATGAAACACTATATTATAAATAAGAGTAATCATCCGTCCTTAGATACACTAGTAGAAAATTACCCTTTGGAACCGGTTGTAAACTACCCTTTGGAACCTTTTTTCAAAGGTTCTACTGCCACAGATTCCTTAGGTCCGGAGCTTTGGAACCGGTTGTAAGAACATAGATGCCCTTTGGAACCGGTTGTAAGAAGGTTCCATAGATGCCCTTTGGAACCGGTTGTTGTTGGAACCGGTTCCAAAGGGTATACCAATGGAACCTATTGTAATTACAACCGGTTCCAAAGGGTGTACCATTGAAATCTATTGTAATTACAACCGGTTCCAAAGGGTGTACCATTGAAACCTGTTATTATTCACAACTGGTTCCAAAAGTATATCATTGGAACCTGTTGTGATTCACAACCGGTTCCAAAGGATGTTTCATTGGAACCTGTTGCAATTCACAACCGGTTCCAAAGGGTGTTTCATTGGAACCTGTTGCAATTCACAACCGGTTCCAGAGGTTTACCATTGGAACCTATTGTAATGCCAACAGGTTCCAAAGGGTACCTCATTGAAACCTATGATAATTTAGACGCGGTTCCAAAGGCATGTCATTTTATCATTTATTTATATTTTGAAACCGGTGACAAATGTTACTGATTTTAATTACAAGATTGAATTTTCGTATCTCTAAGAATGGTATATAAAAAACAAATCAAGGCACACCAATTATATTATTTGTCGAAAATTGGGCAGCACCTCCCCACAATTTGATTAAACCAAAATCAAAATCAAAATCATATCACTACAATGTTTAAATAGCACAACCAAATCCATAACCAATCCACACGTCCAACTAATTAAGCAACATCTCCAGTAGAACGCCCCACGTCTAGCTATCAACATGACTACAATATCTAACCACTAAAGTTAACAAAGTCACAAACGTACTATATCATCAACTCTATGCACTTCTAAGACCAATATTCACGAACTTGATTCATATCTTCCGTCGTCATTCTTGATTTTGAAACACACTAACAAATAAAAAGAATAGTAACGATGGATTAGCAGTTACACTCATAATTACTTTATAACAGAAAAACTAAGATTAAGTAAAAAAAAAACCTGAATTAAGCTTTCTTGACTCTTAGAGTAAAATCCAGTGATTTCGTACATCCACTTCATGACATAGTATCCACATTCAAATGCTCCAAATTGTCGAGGACACTGAAATTGTAAGAACAAAAAAAGTGTTATAAATCATTATTCACCAAGATTTTTAATTCATCAATTGCGCTATAAACATTGCTTTAATTTAGTCATCTCCGACACAAAATTTGTACAGAAAACAAAAGACAACAATCAGATAGCTATAATGGAGTAAATATTTATAAGAACTCAAAATCATTAATCTGATTTCATCAACTATTTCAATCGACACTTTAAGTTCAAATTAAATGGCAAGTACTAACCCATGTAAAAAAATGAAATAATTAAACAAGTTAAAGCTCCTAACTTTGAGTGCAAAATACTCTCAGGAGCCTTGTTTTACTTGATTACGGCTTCCAACACACAAAAATCACGAAATTGGGTTTCAAACTGGATAATTATAAGAATGAGTGAAAACCGGTAAAATATCATAAAAACCCACAAAACCGGCATTATAAACATGAAAAGGGACACAAAATGAGCCAAATGACACGGTACAAGACACACTTATCAAAAGCACCTTTTCCCCTATGTCGAGTTGGTGTTTACGATTTACAAAGAAGGTAATTACATTTACAAGACCTATTAGGGTCGGCATTCTACTAGTGAGATTAAGGTGAGACCACAACAGAGGTTTCATGAAACAACAAAGTGGGATTAACACAAACTGAGAAATAAACAATAAAAAATACCTGCACCGTTGTCCGTGTAGCTGGTGACGGCCTTAGCTCTGAGTGATGACAATGCAGAAGTTTGTGGCATTCCAACTAACATGAATTAACTTGGCATGATGGTTAACCCTTCCTTGCGTTCCTACTAATAAGAGAGGCCAAGGGAGTGATCAGATGAGAAAGACAAGGAGGGTGACTTTATGAGTGGTCAGATGAATTCTTTCTATCAATGTATGGTTATGAGGAGTCGAGGAGATGTGATTTTATTACTGTATGAGTTAAAAGAGAGAAGAAAAAAGAGCATACATGATCTTAAGGTTTTGAAGTTTAGTAAGCTCTCCGGGTATTATTCCAGTCAGCTTGTTGTTGTTGTTGAGGTGTCTGCATATATATATAAGAAGCATCATCATATCATTAATTAATAGTAGAAGCAAAGCTAAGGCTGGGGTAGAGGTGTTAAAGAAGAAACGAGAGAGGAATGCTGACAAGAACTTAAGATTGGAGAGGTTGGAGAGGGATGAAGGAATGAATTAGGCCATTGAGACTGTTGCGAAATAGATTTAAGCTAAAAAGGCTCTTTAGCCCACCTAACTCCTCCGGTATTCGCCCCACAAAATTGTTGCCGTATAGTTCTCTGTGGAACCCCCAATGAATTAAACATGAATATGAATATGTAAAGCAACAGCAAAAGAAAGAGCGTATGACTAATTAATTTGCAATATGGTGTTGAAATATGAGGAAAGTACATACAAATATTGAAGGTGCTCTAAACTGGCAAGGTCAGGAGCCAAATGGCCTAATTCATTTAGCCATTTATTGTTTGTGAATTCTATAGCATTTATTGTTAATTATTTCCTCCAAATAACAAGATAAGTCCTATAAATTCGCAACTCAGGGGAAAAAAACTACCAAGAAGATAAAAGATAAAAACTATTGGAAGAGTCGTATATAAAAAGAATGTATTACCATCACTTGCTGCTCCGAAATCTGGTCCATTCTCAGCGTACATAATCTCAACCAAGTCTTTAGCATAACTGTATCAAATACTACTTAGAACAGATCATACAGAAAGGCATGTGCAAAAGTGCGGGAAAACTGGCTCACGTGAGATTAGGATCAGGATGACCATGGCCGAAGTCTTCTAGAGGAACGTCATTTGTTATTGATTCCTGAATACCAGACTGAAGAAATGAAACCAATTGCTTCAAAAACAGCAACCACTAACCCAATACTTTAGTCACCAAGTAACATACCGGACGAGCACCCAGCTTTTCCACAAAAATTGGGCTTGCATAGGCACCAGTAACGGCATGCATGGCATCAAATGTGAACCTGAGAAGCATAGACAACAAATTATCAAATATAGGTAACACGACGAAAAATGAAGAGAAACACTTGATACATAAGAACATCTTGATTTACAGTCCTATGTTCAAACTCATAGGCTTATCATGTCGTTGTTTGACCCAAATTTACAGAAATACTAACAATGATATTCCACAACACAAACTTAAGACAAACATACGAAATTACAAGAATGGGAAAAGGGGTGAAAGCTGGCCGCTAGGATCAATGTGTGAACCTGTAATCTGATCGTGACAGCAGACTTCCGATTAGCTCGAAATCAAAAACATTATGCACGGAAAGACAGTATTCAGGCATTTACAATTAAGTAATCAATTTTTTTAGTCTTGAATAGATCTAAATAAGGAGGCACGACAAAAAACTTCACTGAGTATATATACCTCCATCAGTTCAATGTAGTCAGCAACTGGGTCAACTACTTCAACAACAAAATTGCCAAACTTCGTTACTCCAACCCTAGAAAGATCTACATCAGGGATGTTTGCCATCTTAATTTCAGATATCTGCAGAGGGGTTTCAAAAATCAGATTGTGGCTCGAAAAAAATCTCCATTACTATATTGCAAATGTATAACCACCAAATGCTAGACTTGACACTGGACAGAAACATAACTTAAAAATAACAAATCATATTTTAAATGATGTGACAATGAATACGAGGAGTCAAAATTTAGACAGCATGAACATGAAAGGGGATTTGAGAAGCGTACAGAGAGCGTGTTTCCATAAATCTTGTCAGTGATGGACTCTGGAGCAGGCTGCCCACTGCTGTAATTGAACTGCAAAGTAACAGATAGAAGAATAAAACGACATGTGATAGAATTTACCAAGGAATGGTGATCAGAGAAGTTCGTGAATTTACCAAGGAATTTACGTCCGATTAGGGTTCGTCGTTCTTCGTGTCGTCTGGGTTCTTCGCGGGTAGGGTTCGTCGAGTTCTCCTTCGTGTCTTCTTCTTCTGATAGTGCGTCTTCATCTTCTACTTCGTGTATGTTGCCCGATTAGGGTTCTTCTGTGTCTGGGTTTTTCGTGTCTCTGGGTCGTTCTTCGTGTCTGTTCTTCGTGTCTCTGGGTTCTTCGTGGTAAGTTTTTTTTTTTTTGTGATGTTGGTAGCTTATTGTGTTTTCAATTGTGATGCTGGTAGCTTATTGTGTTCTATATCTTGTGTTTTCAATTGTGTTAACTGGGTTCAATTTATTTATTTTTTATTTTTTTTATTTTTTTGGTAGAACTTAGGATTTTGTGTTTTATGATTTGTAATTTAGAAGTCTTTGGAACCATTTGTTAGGAAAATAGGTTTCATTGATGGTGAAGTTTTTAATAAGATTCAAAAATTTTAACATATATCTTTGGCACCTCTTTTTAGTTAACAACCGGTTTCATTGGTAAGGTCTTTGGAACCGGTTGAACCCACACAAGGTGCCAAAGTATTTTAATATGGCCTAAAAATTTTAGAAACTACCTTTGGAACCTCTTTTAGTGAACAACCGGTTCCATTGATAAGGTCTTTGGAACCGGTTCAATTTACAACAGGTGTCAATCATTTTTTTGGTCATCTAAGGAACCTCTTGTTCTTACAACCGGTTCCTTTTGATAGGTTCCAATGGCATTAATTTTACTAGTGATATCCACCAAAAATCTTTTGAGTCATAAATAACTCTTAAGATTATAACCTTTAAATAATTATCCCACATCGAATAACTTTGATGAGGTTATGAAATTCTATAATTTAAATAAAAGAAATTATTATTTTTGAATATCGACCAAAAAACTTTTGAGTCTTAAAAAATCTCTTAATAAGACTACAAACTTAAAATTGTCCCACATTGAAACAATTAAAATAAGATGATGATTCTATATTATAAAGAAGATCAATCATGTGTTCTTTTGGGTTTTAAAAGGAGAAGTTCTTAAGACTTTAAATTATCCCACATCAAAAAAATTATGATAATGAAATTCTATATTATAAATAAGACTAATCATTCGTTCTTAAATATCAATTAAAGAATTTTTTAATCTTATAAAATATCTTAATAAGACTACAAACTTAAGTAACATAATCTCACATCGAAAAATTATAACAAGTGATGAAAATTATTACCAGAGTTCTTAAGACTATATCTAAACTTAAGTCAAAATTATTTTATATCGAAAAATTTTGAGGTGATGGATTTGATACTTCGTATTATAAATAAGATTAATCATTCGTTCTTAGATATCAAAAACAAAAGTTTTTGAGTCTTACAAAGTATTTGAGACTATAAACTTAGGTAAGATTATCGCACATCGAAAAATTATAATAAGGTGATCTAATTTTATTATATAGTAATTACGATGAGGTGATGAAATTTTATATCACAAATAAGAGACATCATTCGTTTTTAGATATTAACCAAAAAAAATTGTCTTATAAAAGCTCTTAAAGCTATAAATTTAAGTAAAAATTATCCCACATCAAGAAATTATAATAAGGTGATGAAATTCTACTATATTAATACTGAGTAAAAGCAATCATTCGTCTTTAGATATCAACGAGAAATCTTTTGAGTCCTAATAAAAGAACTTTTTAAGATCATAAACTTAAGTAAAGTTATTCCACATAAAAATTTATGATGAGGTGATGAAATTCTACATCATCAATCAGAGAAACTATTCGTTTTTAGATATTAATCAAAAATATTTTGAATTTTATAATACTCTTCTTAAGGCTATAAATTGAAGTAAAATTATCCCATATAAAAAAAGTGATGAAATTCTATTATATATTATTAAAAGTAATCATCGTCTTTAGATATCAATCAGAAATCTTTTGAGTCCTAAAAACAGTTCTTAAAACTATAAATTTAAGTAGAATTATCACACAATATAGAGGATGGATCTTCCTCTATTCCTCTTAACACCCTCTAAAAAAATGAAGTGTCAAAATAAGATAAGGAGAGAGATAACAAAGAGAAATAAAACCTCCTCTATGTGGATGGTTTTAATAACTTAGATGGAAAAACAAACTCTTTTGAGTCTTAAGAAAATTTCTTAAGACCATAAACTTAATTAAGTAAAATTATTACAAAGTAATGAATTTCATAGATATAAATCAAAAATCTTTTGAGTTTTAGGAAAACTCTTGGGACTATAATAATAAACTTAAGTAAAAGTTTCTCTTTTGAGTCTTCAAAAAGTTCTTAAGACTATAAACGTGTGTGAAATTTTTCCACATTCAAAAATTATTATAAAGTTATAAATTTCATATTATTTGCTCGAAAAAAGTAATGAATCTATTACATATAGAAATAATAAAATCATCTCATATCGAAAATTTATATTCAGGTGATAAATTTTTGTATTATAAATAAGAATAATCATTGTTCTTAGATATCAAAAAAAAAAAATGATCCTTAATCTTATAAGACTATAAAATTAAGTAAAAATATCCCACATCAAAAAATTATGATGAGCTGATTAAATTTTATACTATAAATAAGAGTAATCATTCGTACACAGATATTAATCAAATATCTTTTGAGTCTTATAAAAACTCTATCTCACATCGAAAAATTATATAATAGGGCGATGAATTTTCATTATATAATTCGTCCTTAAATATCGACAAAAATTAAAGAGTTTTTAAGACTATAAAATTATATAAAATTATCTCACATTGAAAGAATAATGTCATTGAAAGAATAATGTCATATGTATCAATTAAATATTTCTCTCTTCTATAATTGTAGTTATAAGTAAAAAGTGAGGTTAATATAGTAAAAAGGTTGGACCAAATAAAAAATATTTGCGATGGAAGAAGACAGAAAGACGGACGAAAATATAATATGGAAGAAGATAGAAGGGAGGAAGTACTTTGTAGTATAATTGTACCACATTAAAAGATTATCATAAGGAATGATATGATCCTATGAGTATTGTCTTAAAGAGAGATATTACGAGTTTTAAATACATGCACGCATATAATTTAATTTGACGTTTGTCGCACATATAACCTCCCAAAAAACGCATTCACTTATGTGGATAGTATTCCTTTACTATTATGCATACTCCTACCTTCGACTTATTTTCATTCCACTGTTGCATAATCTCACAAATTTATGCAATCCTCTGACTTGTTGTCATTATCATTGGCACTAAAAATCGGCCCGTGCATCGCACGGGCTTTCCAGCTAGTATAGAATATTACAATACTTAATAATATTCTATCTTATACTCCCTCCAATCAATATATATATATATAGGATCTTTTGAGACACCACAAGTCACTCCACCCATTGAGACCAAATCTCAACCATTAGATTAAAATCAAATTAAATTCTAAGATTAAAACAAAAAAGCATACATAAAATTTATTTTACCGGGAAAAAAAATTGAAAAAGTAATCTTTTTTTTTCGGAAAAAAAATATCAAAATTTTTTTTCCTCTAAAAAAAATCAATTTCTTTTTTCCCGAGAAAAAAATACATTTTTCCCCAAAAAAAACATTTTTTGTTTCCGTACATTTTTTTCCCAAAAGAAAAAAAATCCAAAAAACAAACAAAAAAAATCCCGAAAAAAAAAACAATTTTTTTTATATTAAAATAAAATTGGTGTATATAAAATTAATTTCAGTGTACATAGTAACTGTTTTAGCTTATATAAAAATTTCAGTTTTTCCATATTTACTCAACCTTGATGGAAGGTCGAGATTACCGTAATCTAAAACCCTAATAGGAATCTGGTCCTCTCTCTGCCTATATAATGGAGTCTTCCCCATCAGAAACTCCATGATGAATGAAAATGCGTTTTATTAAGGTAAAACAACACATATTACGTTATGGGACAAGAGGGAGAAACCATGCCTATTAATTATAAAATCGTACCTATTATTATTATTTGAAGATCATATGAAGACATATTATTATTATTTCAAGTCGTCTTATTATCGTCTTATTATTTATGAAGTTGTCTTATAGAGATCTAATATCGTTCGTATTAGATTTCGACTTATTCCGTAATGAGGTATGTCTTAATCTCGTCTTAATTAATCTTTTGTGACCTTCATGTTGTTCAAAGATTTATGGGAATTATGTTTTATTTATGTCATGTTAATAATAAACCTAACATGTGGTATCAGAGCTTAGGTTATTGAACTCATGATTGTCCATTAATTAAGATTGTTATTACAGAATAATGACGTATTATACATTATAGTATAATAATATGTGAAATTACTTGTGTTCCGTTTTGCGGCTGATATTATGTAATCACCTTTAGTTATTACTCCATAATAGTCTACACAAATAAATCTCCTTCATGTGTGTACATGTATAGTATGCAAAGCAATTGTAGATTACAAAATCACACAACTATGATGCTAAGTAATTGTTTGTAGTATGCATGTCAAATTGGTTTATGCTTTTCCTAGTCTCATTATGTTATTCATGCAATTTGTTTAACTACCTCATCGATTTGTACTACTTGTATATATTATGTGTATATACGTAAATTAGGTTTAATTGTTGATGGTCTTTACGGATTTGGTAATATTAAGTTCAAGTGATTTTTCCATATTCAATTCGATCATGTAATGTTTGATGATGAGTAGTTATCTCCTGAATTTCTTACCACGACAAAGTTCTTATATTTATATGGAATTAATGAAAGTTTAACCTGGAATTGATATCATTATTGTCTTGATTATTCTGTTAAACTGATTTTGTCATGATTGTTGGTTGATGGCAAGAGTTGTTGTTTTTCTTCTTTTGTTTGTCCCACATAGGAGGAGTTAGAAGCTTAGTTGTTGTTTATAAGGCTTCCCTCTTAGTGGGTTGGTAAGTGTGAAGTGGAGTGGGCCTTTTATGGTGAAGGGTTGTGTTGGGCTAGACTAACCAACACGCGCGCGTGCGGCCCAGCCCAGCTCGGTCTCGGGCTCGGGTTTGGGTTTGGGCACCTGCGGTGCGGGCTGTGCCCGACTTTTACCTTTTTGGGCCTCCGTTGTGTTTGTTCAGGTTCATTGGGCTTGTGTAGGTTGTCTAGGTTCAAGATTTGTCCAGGTGCAGAATCTGCCATTACGGGAGTAATTATGGCTGCTAATCTCCGTGATTACAGCCTTAATTAGTGGAGATTTTTGTAGGCTCCTCGTTCTCTTGTCCTATAAATACCGAGCCTCTTGTCTTCCTCAAAACACACAATAACAGCTTCTCTTCTCTTCTCTTAAAACACACTCTACTGTTCCTTTCTCGTTCTGTTTTCTGGGTTCGTTCTTTATCGTTCCAAAGTTCACACACTCGAGTGGTCGAGCCTGTGAGCTGCAGTGTTAACCTTGGGAAGCTACCGGCATTGTAGACGATAACCACCCTGGTCGTGCCGATATAGTTTTCAAGTCAGTGGCTTTATATACCACGACACTGCTTTTCAATTCTGTCCCGATTTGCTGCTGTAGCTGTTGCCTTACTGTCGCCGTTGCCTGTCCGTTCAGTGTTGCCTTCGGTCTGCTGCGGTTTGTTATTGTCTTCTGGTTTCATTACTGTTTTCTCCGGTTTCTTGTTTCCACTTCTTACAATTTGAAAACTATATTATAATTGTGTGTCACAAAACCGGAAAAATAAAATATGGTTGTTGTTTCGACCAAATTTGCTGCGGATTTATCAAAATTAGAACCTCTGGATGGGCTGAATTATAAGAGATGGTCTCAAAAGCTTTTAATGTTTTTCGAGCAATTGGAAATCGATTATGTTTTATTTGAGGATGCACCTGTTTTAAGTGTCGCGTCTATCACGGCCGTGGCCACGCCTCCTCCCACTGCCACAGTCAAGTCCAATGAGGAAAAAGTTAAGAAATTTGATAAAGATAATAAGGCTGTTAGATATCATCTTCTTAATCACATGACCAACACCCTTTTTGATTTATTCATGGTCCATAAATCTGCTAAAACCATTTGGGAGTCTTTAGAGAAAAAATATGGGGCCGATGATGCTGGAAAAAAGAAATACGTGGTGGGTCAGTGGCTTGGGTTTCATATGGTAGACGATAAACCTATTATGGAGCAAGTTCATGTTTACGAAAATTTGTGTGCTGATGTTGTCAATGAAGGAATGAAAATGGATGAGGTCTTTTTAGCCAATGTTTTGTTAGAAAAGTTTCCTGCGTCTTGGAGTGACTATAGGAATCATTTAAAACATAAGAAAAAAGATCTTTCACTTCAAGAGCTGATAAGTCACATGAGAACTGAGGAAGCAAATCGCTTAAAAGATAGGTCTGTCCTTTTGTCTTCTGTCTCTACCAAAGCCAACCTTGTTGAAGCTGGGGGTCCATCTCATGGCAATAATAAGGGTAAGAATAAGATGGGTCAGAATCAGGGTCAGGGCAAAGGTCAAAAAGGGAAAGGTCAAGGTGCCAAGGGAAAGAATCAAGGAAACTCCACCAAACCAGTTCCCAAGATCCTCAAGCCGAATCCAAACGTGGTATGCTATGTGTGTGGGCAGACGGGTCACAAAGCATTCTAGTGTCCTCAAAAGAAAGCTGGTCATGCCGCTCAAGCCAACATTGCTGAATCAGATGATGATATTATTGCTGCAGTGGTGGTAGAGGCCAATCTTGTGGCGAACGCGAGTGACTGGATTCTGGACACAGGAGCATCAAGACATCTCTATGCCAACAAGGATCTGTTCGCTGAATTTGAAGATGTGGCTGATGGTGAAAAGGTTTACATGGGTAACTCTTCCTCTGCGCTGATCACAGGAAAAGGCAAAGTCTTTCTTAAACTTACCTCTGGGAAAACTCTTGCTCTTCATAATGTTTTGTATGTCCCTACTTTGCGTAGAAACCTAGTGTCTGGAGCCTTGTTAAACAAAGTTGGTGTGAAACTTGTTTTTGAGGCTGACAAGGTCGTAATGTCTCGCAACGGGGATTTTGTGGGCAAGGGTTATCTCAGTGGGGGCTTGTTTATTCTGAACATTGATTCTTCTGCTTTTAATAATAATTCATCTACTTCTGCTTATATCGCTGAGTCTATTGATGTTTGGCATGCTAGATTAGGTCACGTGAATGTTGAATCGGTTAAAAAGTTGAAATCAATGTCGCTTATTCCTTCTTTAACCACCGAAGTTTTCACTAAATGTCCTAGTTGTGTAGAAGCTAAGTTTACTAAGAAACCTAGTAAACCTGTTAAAACTAGACATACGAGTCTTCTCGAGTTAATTCACACCGACCTAGCTGACTTCAAGAGTACTATGAGTAGAGGAGGTAAATTTTATTATGTCACTTTTATTGATGATTTCTCAAGATATACTAAAGTGTATTTACTTAAGAATAAAAGTGAAGCTGAAGAGATGTTTATTAAATACAAAGCTGAGGTAGAAAATCAACTTGACAGAAAGATTAAAAGAGTCAGGTCTGATAGAGGTGGTGAATATAGCTCTAATTACTTAACAGATTTTTGCGAGAAAAATGGATTAATTCATGAGTCTAGCCCACCTTACCAACCTCAGTCCAATGGAGTAGCTGAACGTAAAAACAGAACTTTAAAAGAAATGATGAATGATATGCTCTTAAGTTCTGGCCTTTCTGATGATATGTGGGGGGAAGCGGTGCTTTCAGCTTGTCACATTCTTAACTGGGTACCTCATAAGAAATTAGACAAGACACCCTATGAATTTTGGAAGGGTTATGCCCCTAACTTAAGCTTTCTTAAAGTGTGGGGGTGTTTGGCTAAAGTTGGTTTACCGAGTTTTAAGAGGCCTACTATAGGATCTAAAACATATGATTGCATTTTCATTGGTTATGCACAAAACAGTGCTGCTTATAGATTCATGTCATTGAATGATCGTTCTATTTCTGAAGCAAGAGATGCCGAGTTTTTTGAGCATGTTTTCCCTTTAAAGAAAGTTGTTGATTCACCTCCTGAATTGCTTGATATGCCTATTAATCCTGTTGATAATTCTATGCATGCTAGTAGTAGTACTGTTGATGATCATGCTAGTGAACCTAGAAGGAGTAAAAGGCCTAGAATTGAAAAGAATTTCGGAGATGATTTTATCACAACGTTCTTAACTGAAAATGCTAGTGATGATTGTGCTTGCTTTGAATTTGTTTCTGCTTTTTTAATAGAAGATGACCCAAAAACGTATGATGAAGCTATGAGATCCATAGATGCTATTTTTTGGGAAGAAGCTATTAAAAATGAGTTAGATTTTATTGCATTTAATCAGACCTGGGAATTGACAGATTTACCTAAGGGTAGTAAACCCATTAGTAGTAAATGGATTTTCAAAAGGAAACTGAGACCTGATGGTACAATAGAAAGGTTCAAAGCTAGACTTGTAGTGAGAGGATTTACACAAAAGAAAGATATTGATTATTTCGATACCTACTCACCTGTGACTAAGATTTCCACCATTAGAACTCTTATTGCTTTGGCTGCTATTCATGATCTTGTTGTTCATCAAATGGATGTTAAAACTGCCTTCTTGAATGGTGACCTAAAAGAAGAGATCTATATGACTCAACCCGAGGGGTTTGTGGTAAACGGTCAAGAGAGTAAGGTGTGTAAATTGAGAAAATCGCTATATGGTCTAAAACAAGCACCTAAACAGTGGTATGAGAAATTTCACAACACTTTGATTGAGGATGGCTACATAACTAACAATTCTGATTCATGTGTGTACTCTAAGATGTTTGGATCAGACTGTGTGATTATCTGCCTATATGTTGATGACATGTTAATTATTGGTAGTAATTTATTTGTTGTAAATAAAACCAAACAATTTCTGTCGTCAAAATTTGAGATGAAAGACTTAGGAGAAGCTGATGTCATTCTTGGAATCAAATTGGTTAAAAACTCATCTGGAATATCCTTAAGTCAATCTCATTTTGTTGAGAAAGTGTTGAAGAAATTTGATAGTTTTGATGTTGAACCTGCTAGAACTCCTTATGATGCTAGTATACCTCTGCGCAAAAACCTGGGTGAGAGTGTATCCCAAAAAGAGTATGCTAAAATTATAGGAAGTGTGATGTTTCTCATGAACTGTACTCGACCTGACATTGCTTATGCTGTTAGTAGGCTAAGCCGGTACACACACAACCCTGATGGTGAACATTGGAATGCCCTCCGACGTTTACTAAGATATTTGAAAGGAACAGTTAATTCATGTCTGCATTTCGGTAGATATCCCGCTGTATTAGAAGGATATACTGATGCGAACTGGATTGCAGGTAATGATGAAACAAGTTCCACAAGTGGTTTTGTGTTCACTTTGGGAGGAGGAACTATATCGTGGAAGTCTGGGAAACAGACTTGTATAGCAACCTCCACCATGGAGTCCGAGTTCATTGCTCTTGAGCTGGCAAGTCAAGAAGCAGATTGGTTGAGAAACTTACTAGCTGACATACCAGTGTGGGGGGGACAGGTTGCACCAGTCTCCTTACACTGTGACTGTCAAGCAGCCATCGGCGTTGCTAAGAATGATGTCTATAATGGTAAGAAAAGACACATTCGGATCAGGCACGCTGTGGTAAAACAATTCCTGAAAAATGGAGTGATTGCTATAGACTTTGTGAGGTCTGAACGCAATCTTGCAGATCCTTTCACAAAAGGATTACCGAGAAGAATAGTTCTCGAATCGTCGAAGGGGAATGGGGTTAAGGTCCTTAAGTCAAGATTAGAGTATGAATCTTGATGGGCTTTTAAACTCATATTCCTATGGCGATACATAATCCATAGCCAGTATCTAGTGGTGCTTTGAGACGCACTTGATGGATTGTGTGAGCAAACAAAGGTTCGACTCATGTCCTTAATGGCTTACAAGAGATGTGCTATTGAGAAGAGCTAAGCCACCTACGTGTGTGTGATGGTTGAGCCGAACACTCACTAGAACCAGGGTAAACGCATAGCGTTGCACTTTGAATTTGCGGAACAATCAATTCTTGAAGGTGATATGTGTTGTGGGGGTCTCAGCCGAAGGTCAACTAGGAATTCAAATCAAAAGATATTCACTAGTTGTAAGTAAGTTGTTGCCTCACCTCACTAAAACGTCAATTCAAGTCGATAGACATTGAACGTCTAAGTATCAATACCTTCCGTACCCAGAACTTTTTCCTTTCTTTTCTTTCTCTCTCTGTTTCCTCTTTGCCATCAGTGGGGGATTGTTGGTTGATGGCAAGAGTTGTTGTTTTTCTTCTTTTGTTTGTCCCACATAGGAGGAGTTAGAAGCTTAGTTGTTGTTTATAAGGCTTCCCTCTTAGTGGGTTAGTAAGTGTGAAGTGGAGTGGGCCTTTTATGGTGAAGGGTTGTGTTGGGCTGGACTAACCAACACGCACGCGCGCGTGCGGCCCGGCTCGGTCTCGGGCTCGGGTTTGGGTTTGGGTAGAGCACCTGCGGTGCGGGCTGTGCCCGACTTTTACCTTTTTGGGCCTCCGTTGTGTTTGTCCAGGTTCATTGGGCTTGTGTAGGTTGTCTAGGTTCAAGATTTGTCCAGGTGCAGAATCTGCCATTACGGGAGTAATTATGGCTGCTAATCTTCGTGATTACAGCCTTAATTAGTGGAGATTTTTGTAGGCTCCTCGTTCTCTTGTCCTATAAATACCGAGCCTCTTGTCTTCATCAAAACACACAATAACAGCTTCTCTTCTCTTCTCTTAAAACACACTCTACTGTTCCTTTCTCATTCTGTTTTCTGGGTTCGTTCTTTATTGTTCCAAAGTTCACCCCCTCGAGTGGTCGTGCCTGTGAGCTGCAGTGTTAACCTTGGGAAGTTACCGGCATTGTAGACGATAACCACCCTGGTCGTGCCGATATAGTTTTCAAGTCAGTGGCTTTATATACCACGACACTGCTTTTCAATTCTGTCCTGATTTGCTGCTGTTGCTGCTGCCTTACTGTCGTCGTTGCATGTCCGTTCAGTGTTGCCTTCGGTCTGCTGCGGTTTGTTATTGTCTTCTGGTTTCATTACTGTTTTCTCCGGTTTCTTGTTTCCACTTCTTACAATGATTATATATATGATTTACTATATGCTTATTGATTAGTATATAGATTAAAGTTTTAATATGAAGTGAATTAAAATTCTATTATTTGAGAAGTAATTCCATGACAATTTGATTATGAATTATGATATTCTCCGTATGATTATGTTTTACTGAAACATGGTTTCACCGCATTGATTATGATCATTCGATATAATTCAATCGTTTGATAAAGAATAATGATTTATTAAGTTATAATTTCATATTTCGGTTTTAGATAATGATAATATGAAATTCTTATGGTTAAATTTCACCACAGTGAATTTACAACTAAAGTTCAATTTTGACATAATATTGTCATTATATCGTTCACACATATAAAAATATATATTTGCCCACAGGTAGATTATATTGACATGTGTAACATTCTATAGTCATTATATCGTTCACATATAAAAATATATATTTACCCGCAGGTAGATTATATTACATGTGTAACATTCTATTTATTTAAATATTTTAGTGACTACCCACAGGAGCACTATTATTAAAGATGTGTTGTTTCACATATTGGAGCCTTATTACTTATGTTGTCTTATTTTATCACAACTAAAATTTACCTAATCAAGTGCAATCTTATGATAACTCTGTTGTTGAGCTTAATTAATGGAACAAACTACTCTGAATGAAAAGAGTAATTTAAGTTCATCTTGAGGTTGATCAAACCGGAAACTTGTCTTCGCAAAGACAAGCCGACTGACTTAACTTCTGAAAGTAATGCTCAAATTAAATATCAATCCATGAATCTTGGTAGAGATCTGACAGATTATGCATTTTATTCTTATGTTGAATAATTGTAACCAACACTAAGACTTAAGAATTCATTGTATGGACTGAAACAAACATTGAGACAATGATCCTAAAGTTCGATAAAATCATTACTGATTTTTAAAGAACTTATCGTGATCCTTGTATAAATCTCAAGATCAGTGGGAGTAAGTTCATATATTTGATTCTATATGATGATATTTTATTAACCAGAAACGATCTTGGTTTATTACAAAGAACCAAGACTTATGTATTGAAATGGCTAAATATAGAATATCCTTATGCATCTCCGGTTGGGAACTTAATGTATGTTCAGGTAAACCTGACATTATTGATGTTCACATATAGAAAATTAGATCACCCGCAGGTGACTGGTTATTCAAATTCAGATTTGGGATTATGATACAATACACTGTACTCACAGTTGTTTTATACCTCTACCATGGAAGCTGAATATGTGGGTTTTTTATGAGGCTTTAATATAAGGAGCATGATTGCGTAATTACCGTGATAATAATGAAATTGCAATCTTTTTCTAGCTCCATAAATGATAGGATATCTAAGGAATCAAAACACATAAACCTTAAATATCTTTACTGAAGCAAGATGTTAGATTATGAATTAATGAGATCTCCTTAACAATTCTACACTTGCTATATAATATTATTTCTGTTTTTCGAGGTGTATACATTTATTATTGGATGAATGATAACAGAAATATAGTCTTTTTAAGACATTATGTGGACCATTACGGAGAACTCCACTTATGGCCTAACTGTTCAATTCGTTGATGTAGTGGTACATGGAAGTAATCATGTTGCAGATTGACATGTGCACGCCATGACTCTCTTTAATGATTGAAGTGTTTTAGCATAATATGCGCAACTTATATTCTCTAAAGAGCATTACAGATGTTCTAATCGACCAAGTGGGAGACTGTAAGAATATTTTATTATATAATAATATTACGAGATATGCAATATATCTTCCCTATTATTATGCTAATATTTCTTCCTCATAATTATGGTCTTATTGGAAATTGGATCTTATAGAGATATGCTATCACAATAATATCGGACTAAATAAGGAGTTTTTCCATATTTACTCAACCTTGATGGAAGATCGAGATTACCGTAATCTAAAACCCTGATAGGAATCTGGTCCTCTCTCTGCCTATATAATGGAGTCTTCCCCATCAGAAACTCCATGATGAATGAAAATGCGTATTATTAAGGTAAAACAACACATATTACGTTATGGGACAAGAGGGAGAAACCATGCCTATTAATTATAAAACCGTACCTATTATTATTATTTGAAGATCATATGAAGACATATTATTATTATTTCAAGTCGTCTTATTATCGTCTTATTATTTATGAAGTTGTCTTATAGAGATCTAATATCAGTCGTATTAGATTTCGACTTATTCCGTAATGAGGTATGTCTTAATCTCGTCTTAATTAATCTTTTGTGACCTTCATGTTGTTCAAAGATTTATGTGAATTATGTTTTATTTATGTCATGTTAATAATATGCTAACACGTTTGGTTGCCCTTGAAAAATCATGGGAAGTAGCAATTCCCATAAATTGAAAAAAATGGGGTTGTTTGGTTGCCTCAAATTTGCAAGAATGGAGAAAGTAGAACTTCCCATGGAAGTGTGTAGACACCCGCATTTTGACTGCCAGGTGTCTATAGCAGTTTCCAAAAAAACACCTGATGATGATCGGACGCTAACGTGTTTCTACGCGCTCGGATATGGGCTCAAATCCATTTGTCGTTGGCTTAAGCACTTACGGATTACAAATCTCACAAAACTGACCTCAAAATCAGGCCCAGCGGACCGTTCCGAGTCAAACAAGACTAATTTGGGCCAAAACCGACACCGGAAATAAAACTGACTTTTAGCGATTGGGTCAACCCTGGTCAAAGTCGTTTCCGAGACACATCAAAGCAGCCACTCAAATACAAAAAGTCCAACTCAAGAAGCAAAACCAACAGTCCACCTTCAGACGGGCCATCAGGTCAAGTTCGTCAGGGCACAAAACCCTAGACACCAAAGTACATGGGCAATGCCTATATAAACATCTCCATGCACAATCAACTTCAGACTTTTTTACAACCCTAATAAACATCAAACTCAAACCCTAATTTCAACTCTAATCAAACCCTAAACCTAGCTTTAGGAATTCAAAACCCCAAACCACCACAACTTAGCCTACATACTCGGTACTCCCGTGCAAGCCGCCACTACGAGTCCCGTCCGAGCGTAAGAAACATGTAGGTTGAGGGTGCAAAAACCCCTTTTCTTCTCCCTTCTCGTCTTCCTCGCGTCTTTTCTCGTTATTGTCGTTTTTTTTTATTATTTTATTCGCGTCATAATACCGTTAATATCGTTAGTATCAAAAGACATTAAAATACTCGTAAATTTGTGTCGAGTGCGAAGGATGTCGGAATAAGGAAACCCGAATATACAAGTGTACTGCACACAGCGTTGCCGGTCGCTTATCCTGACACCCTAGCACTTGATTATTGAAACGAGTCAACTTCAATAATAATTTTTATTTCCGTTCGCGTAGATTTCGGTCAATCGCATATTTCGTCAAATACAAAATTATCGAGCATCTTTTAATAAGGGTCGAAACCCGTTGATGCGGATCCGACATCAAACAATTCGCAAGAATTAATTATGATGTCGGGATGCGGAGGGAATCAAGGCGAGTTTTTTTTAAGGTGTCGATCTATTAGATTCGATACCAATTCCATAATTGGATGTCGAATCTAATGATTTAGTCAAATAAATTAATTAACACAATTTTCGTTGATGCTAGTATTGATGTCCTCTAATTCAATTGAATTAATTACGACATTAATAAACGCGGAGAAAATTTATATCGTGCTAGTTAATTTAAAACGACTTAGATTATTTTCTTCAAGTTTTCGCTCTAGCATTTCATACCGATTCAATAATCGGATATGGATATGACGAGCATCAAAATTAAAATCGAGTATAAATTATTCCAAGTATTTAATATCGATTTCATAATCGAATATTGAATACGACGAATATCGAAAATATTAAGTCGAGTGCAAATTACGCAATATTTGTACGCGATTTAATAAAATCATCAATTTTCCGAAGAAAGCAATTTCGCTCTTTTTTATTATTATTCTTCGAACATCATTTTTTTTTAGACAAAACATTTTTTTTAGATCTCGATTTTTTTTTCCTTGACCTCGGTCAACACGTGTTAATCCATCACGTGACCTACTATTCTTTTCAAAACCATGCATCATACTACATTATTCGCAAACTGTTATTATCGTTATACCGTTACTAACAAGTTTGTTATTTTCTTGTCAATTTATTTTTGTTTATTTTATTGTACTAAAATGAACTCACATGCTAAAATTCAACTTTGACGTTAGAATTAATTGCATTAAATTGACATAGAAACCCTCTTTTCAATTTCATTCACATGTTTAGGGAAAATAATCTTTGCATATCGTTTTCCCGTTTAATTAACGCGCGTATTGGAAAGTCATTCGAATTCTTAGTAGAGGCCGCTAATGTGCGGACGGGGTTGGGTGTCCTTTGTGGGCTTTCCAACACGTACCCACACCCCTTACTCAGAACCTCGGTTTCCGGATGCCTGAAACCGTTGGCGCACGAGAGTCATTCAATACACAATATCCGATAATTTCGGTATTGGTATCAAATGCAAAGGGACGAGCCCAATAAACTCTGACATCGGAAATGGGCCGTATTTTGTATACAGACCACTACGACATAGAGTGGGCTCGAATGGTTCCGAATAACCACAAAATTCGGTGGCGACTCCACTTCGACCTAAATTTCAATTCGATCCGTTTCATATGGAGATTCATTCGCCTACCCAAACCCGCGCGTGGCCGCGTCGGGGTGGACCTATGTCATGTCCACAATTTGGCGACTCCGCTGGGGATTAACTGATGCGTGACTTACCATCGGAACCCTCAGGGTGAGACTCGAATAGAAATCGTTTGACTAGTACAATACGCGTCTTAGTTTTACGGTTCATGCATAACCCATATTTTCCCGGACCGGTACTCGCGACCGACGTCCCACTATATCGTTGATGTACTCCAATATGGATATGTCAAAAGGTGTCCATAGTCGATTCGAGTGGGTTTCGCGGCATGTTCTATGCTCAACTCGACTTAGAAAGTCCGTCCCGATCAACGTCTAGACTATGTACACTGGTATAGACCCTTTTTAGACCGACTGAGACTTAGTGTAGAGCATACATGGCGTCGTTATAATGCTTGTGTGACTACGTGATATTTGGTTTCTGTGTCGTTTTCAAAAACCGTCAACTTTTTCAAAAATGCATCTTTTGAAAAATATTCAACTTTCAAAAACTCGGAAAGCTGCCGAAATTTAGGACTTATGATTTGACTCAAAACAAGCCTATTTTCTAGCCGGCATGCCGCCCATTTCAAAATTCGAACTTCCGATCCACCATTCGATTTTCGAATTTTCAAAAATTCAATTTCAATTTTCAAATCTTCGAGATGCCGTTTTCGATTTTCAAATCTTCGGGATCTTATCTTCAATTTTCAAATCGTTGGAAATTCCTTTTTTCCGACACTCAAATTTTCAATTTTCAAGATATCCAATTTCAAAACCCGGGACGTATACCGAATTTAGGACGATTTTACTCAAAACATCCAATTTTTAGCCGGTATTCGGCCTATTTCAAAACTCAAAAATATTTTCGAACTTTCAAATTTGAGGCCCGATACACTTTCCGATTTTCTCGAAAAGTCGGGCCTTTCCCCGAGTTTTCTCGGGTTTTCCAAAATAATCCATTTTCAAAACCTTCCTCTTCTTAGGACTTCCCGTATTTAGCAGTGTCGGGTCGTGTCTTAAGTCGTCGAAGTCTTTAGAGTCGAAACTCCGCCGATCCTACATCGCGAGTTTCTTCCCCATCCCAGTCCGCCTTATTAGACTAAGGCCCGGCCCACCTACGTAGGACATACCCCCACAAAGGAGGGCCCGTCTACACAATCGAGTCCAAAGTCTGAGAAATATCTCACGTGGACCTTCCTTCGAACAGGACTCGGCCCACATAGTCGAATCCTAAGGAAGGCCCACCTTTCACAAGTCACCCGTCTAGGTGTCTTTTCTGAGTCAACCTTTTACAAGGCATAACCCTATGACAAAAGGTTTGTGGTCCTTACGTCTAAGGGTCACTCGTCCAACACTCGAGTATTAACAAAATCTTCAATCCCACTCGGGGGCTACCCTTTAGCAGGGCGATCAATCACGGTTGCCCTAAGGGTCATGTCTTACACGTGTCTCACGTACCCCACTTTCGAGTCACTTAAGATGCCACGCCATCTAAGTCCTTAGTCTCACATTGGGGGCTATTCTCCGACGGAGTGATTAATCACAGTCACTCTGAGAATCGTACCCTACACGTTTGTCTTAGGGGAGTCTAACCCGAGTCAAACCGGAGTCGTCTCTCCTCCCGCGCTATTTCCTATGCCTTGGTGAATTTGAATTCCGAAGAAACTTTACTGATTACGCGGTATTCTTACAGACAGGCCACCGCAAACCAGACATCAAAAGATGCAAGGAACTTTGGACGAACTGAAGGCCGCGCTGGCCAAGATGGAAACTCAATTGACTACCATCCAGACTGACCAAGCGACCTTGGCCACCCGTCTAAGTGCCGTGGAGAAAGGGACTCCTCCTCATGGATCTGAGCCCACTAGGCCCATGGCTGAACTAGTCAGCGCTGTTCGCAGGCTCGAGGAACAAGTTCACCTGTCAACAAACAACTCGATCCACACTGAAATTGCTCGTTCCTATTCACCCCTGAATGATGAACTGCCCGACAACTTCGACCTTACGGGCATACCAATGTTTGAGGGTACCGAACACCCGGTCCACCACATCCGGGCTTTCAAAGAATTTATGGCTGTCAAGGGGGTGAAGTCCACCATGTTCAGACACTTGTTCGCTTCTTCCCTTGAAAAGCACCCCAAAGCCGGGTACTACAGGCTCGATTCCAAGAAATACCCGACTTGGGATGACATGGCAACAGAGTTCGCTCGGAATTATGCTGATAATACCGAGATCCAGACTACAATGCGTACTCTGGAAGTGATGGCCAAGAGCCCAAAGAAGGGTTCACTAAATATCTTCAAAGATGGAGGGCCGAGAGTGTAAAGTTGGTAGACAAGCCCAACGAGAAGACACTAGTGGAGGCGTTCATCAACAACCTCCCACCTTCTTACCGCGTCCATCTTAGGTATGCCGACATTTCAAACTTTGTCGTGCTTACCGAAATGGGCATTAGGATTGAAGACGATCTTCGACATAATGAAGATCTGGGTGAAGCTTCTACTGAAGGCTATACTGGACATCAACGCGAGTCCGTAGAAGCCGACGACTAATGACAACATCATCCGAGAGTCCGGATCTGATTTAAGTCCGAGTCTGAGTCCGAGTCTAGGATGTGCTATTCTCTCCAAAGTCAAAATCAAAGTCAAAGTCAAAGTCAAAGTCAAAGTCAAAGTCAAAGTCAGGGTCAATTGTATTCTGTCCCCTTTTCAAAATTTAATAAAATCAAGCTTTCAATATTCTATTTCTCATACCTACTTTCCTTATGTGTTTCCGAGAACGTGATGAACACCGTCATACACTGTGGGCACACGCACGTGACTATTATAGGCACATCTATAATGACTGCAGGAAACCGAGCCCGTGTTTTCCTTTTACCTATTTCATGTCTGGTATAGAAAGCCACAAAACTACACTTAACAGGAGCGGTATCGAATTCCTATGACAAATCTGGGAAGTCTCCTAGTTTGGGTTCAAGACGGGAGGCATGCCCATTTCCCACAATAAACACCCATCCAATAAGATCAACCAACCCCTACCTTAGGTGTTAGTCTGACCAACAAAAATTCAAAAAACCCATGACCGGGGCTGAGAGGTCAACCAACATTCAAACAAACCCATGACCGGGGCTGAGAGGTCAACCAAAATTCAAGATCCCATGACCAGGGCTAAGAGGTCAACCAAAAAAAACATTCAAGAAACCCATGGCCGAGGCTAAGAGGTCAACCAACAAAAATTCAAAAATCCCAAGACCGGGGCTAAGAGGTCAGCCAAAGAATATTCAAGAACCCATGACCGTAGTGAAAACGGTCAAATTCAAAATTATCAATGCTCGTATCATCCAATAGGGGAGAAACAATCAAGCTGGTCAGCTAACACCACATCTAGCCTTCCCACATTACAACCCTCAAGACCTTCCCGAGACCTAGGCTAGAGACAGCCCGGAATTTTGAGGATTCAAGCTCCATAAGATACCCCTAACCATTAGGGCCAGACATGGAAATCAGATCCCGCATTGTTAAACCTACCCCGATCGAAGTCCGAGTCATTTTTACTCGACTTCCCCGTTTCCTACCACATTGCAATACCTTACCCTCGAAGCCTTAGCTCCACAAAATCAAGCTCCAGATTTTGAATCATCAAGGCCACTTGTGACCTAGCACCACATTTCCAAAATCATCCAAACCAGTTACCAACCCCAAACACGGGAACCAAACTTGCGGTCGGGATAGAACATGCCCAAATAGTGCACACCACCTATGGGGGCTATCCCGGAGAACGCTCACAGTCACAGGATTAATATCCTAATCATTCTAGCCCTTTGACCAAAACGTCATTGGGAATGCACCTAGCCTACATCATCGCTATGGCTAGTTACACACAAAGTCCTATTGGACTAGGCACCATAATACATCTTCCGACACTGAACTACGGCTTGGTTTGATTTCACTACATGTGAATACGTAGGCAGCCTTTAAACAGAGGCACAACCACTCACATTGACACACATTCAAAAAGTGTCATCATTCCGGTCACGACACCATCATGTTCTCAACAGCTAGCTTTGTCGTCCTAGGGGCTTCTCTTAGGCGGGAAACCTCCATCCGCTCACAAAATCAAAAAAATCTAGCCTCCTTTCTACGGTGTGTCCTAGTACTCGGCTCAGTCGAAGACGAGAATATGTCAAGACTCGAAGCAATACCCATTTTGGACTGTACCCTAAAATCAAAAATCCAGAAGGGCACCAGACTAAAACAGTCTCATTACAGACTACTGCAGTCCCTCTATAACAGATCATTCCCATGTTGCCACTCGCCTAGGCTACGGGATAGCGCAACTCAAGAGTCTTGTTAGGTGGCTCACCCCCCTACCGAGTCACGGTCCAACCCCTCGAGAGTCCAGTCGTGTCTGTCAACTCGTCCGGTCACGTCCAGAATCGAGTCTGTCGGTAGGCCTCTCTCTTCAAATTCCACTTTGAAATTTGCAAAACTTAGCCATTTGAGAAAATCCTTTTCGACAAGGTCAAATTTCGGTCTATTTAAACTGCAAATTTATTTCCTAAAATTCTTTAGGAGTCAAAAATTTCAAAAATTCAAAATTTCAAAATTTCAAAAATCCAAACTTTCAAAAATTCATAAATCATTTTTCCCCAGCGCGAGTCATTTTACTACCTACGTGTTGCATGCACTTTAGGTGACTTATACAGGTACGACTCAAGCAGGACATACAACCCGCTAAATCTCCCCAGCGGAAGCCCAAGGCGGCATTTTCTCTCGAATCAACACGAGATGGGCCCATATATATATAGGCGCACCCGGGACTTATACGACAAGTCCAATTCCCCAGCAGATAGCCCGAGGCGGCATTTTCCCCGGAATAGCACGGGATGGGCCTACACACAGGCACACCCAGGACTTATGCGACAAATCCGATTCCCCACAGAGTTATCATCATCAACTCAGGTATGACTTCTAGCTTATGGTTGGCGAGCCCTTCACGCGAGTCTAATGGACTATAAACGACCCGACCGGAAGTCCGCCAGGTTTCAATCCTCGATTGGCCTGGTGGCTACTCTGACTTTCGCCTTGTCCAAGCCTCAGTCAGAGTGGGGGCTCTGTAGACACCCGCATTTTGACTGCCAGGTGTCTATAGCAGTTTCCAAAAAACACTCGATGATGATCGGACGCTAACGTGTTTCTACGCGCTCGGATATGGGCTCAAATCCATTTGTCGTTGGCTTAAGCACTTACGGAGTACAAATCTCAAAAAACTGACCTCAAAATCAGGCCCAGCGGACCGTTCCGAGTCAAACAAGACTAATTTGGGCCAAAACCGACACCGGAAATAAAACTGACTTTTAGCGATTGGGTCAACCCTGGTCAAAGTCGTTTCCGAGACACATCAAAGCAGCCACTCAAATACAAAAAGTCCAACTCAAGAAGCAAAACCAACAGTCCACCTTCAGACGGGCCATCAGGTCAAGTTCGTCAGGGCACAAAACCCTAGACACCAAAGTACATGGGCAATGCCTATATAAACATCTCCATGCACAATCAACTTCAGACTTTTTTACAACCCTAATAAACATCAAACTCAAACCCTAATTTCAACTCTAATCAAACCCTAAACCTAGCTTTAGGAATTCAAAACCCCAAACCACCACAACTTAGCCTACATACTCGGTACTCCCGTGCAAGCCGCCACTACGAGTCCCGTCCGAGCGTAAGAAACATGTAGGTTGAGGGTGCAAAAACCCCTTTTCTTCTCCCTTCTCGTCTTCCTCGCGTCTTTTCTCGTTATTGTCGTTTTTTTTTTATTATTTTATTCGCGTCATAATACCGTTAATATCGTTAGTATCAAAAGACATTAAAATACTCGTAAATTTGTGTCGAGTGCGAAGGATGTCGGAATAAGGAAACCCGAATATACAAGTGTACTGCACACAGCGTTGCCGGTCGCTTATCCTGACACCCTAGCACTTGATTATTGAAACGAGTCAACTTCAATAATAATTTTTATTTCCGTTCGCGTAGATTTCGGTCAATCGCATATTTCGTCAAATACAAAATTATCGAGCATCTTTTAATAAGGGTCGAAACCCGTTGATGCGGATCCGACATCAAACAATTCGCAAGAATTAATTATGATGTCGGGATGCGGAGGGAATCAAGGCGAGTTTTTTTTAAGGTGTCGATCTATTAGATTCGATACCAATTCCATAATTGGATGTCGAATCTAATGATTTAGTCAAATAAATTAATTAACACAATTTTCGTTGATGCTAGTATTGATGTCCTCTAATTCAATTGAATTAATTACGACATTAATAAACGCGGAGAAAATTTATATCGTGCTAGTTAATTTAAAACGACTTATATTATTTTCTTCAAGTTTTCGCTCTAGCATTTCATACCGATTCAATAATCGGATATGGGATATGACGAGCATCAAAATTAAAATCGAGTATAAATTATTCCAAGTATTTAATATCGATTTCATAATCGAATATTGAATACGACGAATATCGAAAATATTAAGTCGAGTGCAAATTACGCAATATTTTTACGCGATTTAATAAAATCATCAATTTTCCGAAGAAAGCAATTTCTCTCTTTTTTATTATTATTCTTCGAACATCATTTTTTTTAGACAAAACATTTTTTTTAGATCTCGATATTTTTTTTCCTTGACCTCGGTCAACACGTGTTAATCCATCACGTGCCCTACTATTCTTTTCAAAACCATGCATCATACTACATTATTCGCAAACTGTTATTATCGTTATACCGTTACTAACAAGTTTGTTATTTTCTTGTCAATTTATTTTTGTTTATTTTATTGTACTAAAATGAACTCACATGCTAAAATTCAACTTTGACGTTAGAATTAATTGCATTAAATTGACATAGAAACCCTTTTTTCAATTTCATTCACATGTTTAGGGAAAATAATCCTTGCATATCGTTTTCCCGTTTAACTAACGCGCGTATTGGAAAGTCATTCGAATTCTTAGTAGAGGCCGCTAATGTGCGGGCGGGGTTAGGTGTCCTTTGTGGGCTTCCCAACACGTACCCTCACCCCTTACTCAGAACCTCGGTTTCCGGATGCCCGAAACCGTTGGCGCACGAGAGTCATTCAATACACAATATCCGATAATGTCGGTATTGGTATCAAATGCAAAGGGACGAGCCCAATAAACTCTGACATCGGAAATGGGCCGTATTTTGTATACAGACCACTACGACATAGAGTGGGCTCGAATGGTTCTGAATAACCACAAAATTCGGTGGCGACTCCACTTCGACCTAAATTTCAATTCGATCCGTTTCATATAGAGATTCATTCGCCTACCCAAACCCGCGCGTGGCCGCGTCGGGGTGGACCTATGTCATGTCCACAAAGTGACTTCCTACTTAAATGTAGGAAGTTGCTTACCAACCCCCCTCTTGGTAAAAAAAATGTTTTCATTAGAGTAAATTTAATATTTTTTTTAGAAAATTCATTGATTCGTATTCAATGAAAATCCAAAAGGATACATAGAGGTCATCTCACGTTACACATAGTACGCTTAAGCTAACAAAGTTATGACTCGGTTTTGTTCGACCCCATTGTTACTACTCAGCCCTCGTACACATACTACATACTTTATAGCAGTTACAATTGATTCAATAGTCCTCTGTTTACCCTGGAATATCCTCCAATTTCGCTCTTGCCATAACTCATAAATAGTTGCTGTGAAAGCACAACGACGGAGTCTTTTTTGGATGCTTCTTCCTCGATTGCAATGAGTGAACCATCGTAATGTTGCGGGCAAAGAGATTGAGGCAATCATATGTTGTCATTCCTGAATTGTCTTCCATACTTCAGTAAAGAGCGTACATTCGAAGAATAAATGCACTTGTGTTTCAAGCGCGGATTTGCACTGTAATCCCCGAGAAAATCTAACGCAATACAGTGGCGGAAACACTGTAGAGTGTGATTAAAACACACTGACAAACTATATCTTATTAAAAGAAATGGTAAGTCAATACAAATGCCTCTTTTTACAAAAGGGCTAAAATTAAAATCTTCAAACTGGTTTATACAAATCCATAAATAAACATGAATAAAGGAAGAATAGAATCCACGCTACTCGCTAGCTCACACCCAAAACCCAGCAGCAAATACCTGTCATGTTATAAACATAACAGCCACGTCAGTGGGGAGTAACTCGGACGTTCTCCCAGCCATATTATACCATATGGAAAAAAATAGTACTCCCTCCGCCCCACTAAGATCTTCCCACTTTCCTTAAAAGGAAACTCCACTAAGATTTTCCCATTTCAAAACTTTCCTTATTCATCCATTATACTCTCTTCCTATTGGCTACTTTTTCTGATTTGACATCTTGAACCCCACTAAACAATTTACCATCTTTCATTACTCATTCCTTATTCCTTGTGCCACTTATAAATGGGAACATCATTGTGGAGGGGAGGGAGTATTACTATATCAAAATAATTAAAATGGATAACATTAAAATGATATAATAAAAATAAGCTTTCGGATAAACTTAAAATATTGAAACAATAAAATCAGAACAAGTTTTCAGAAGAAAACATCAAATATTTGCCAACCTGCAAACCAAAATGTATCGATAACACTAAAAATATTCAAAATGGCGTTATGGACAGGATTAGTGATGAAGGATAGACTTTCTCTAGGAGAATACTAAAACTAGCTTCGAGAACTTAGTTCAAACAAATCAAACTTCGATCTCTAACTAGGCTACTCAACCATAATAGGAGACTTATAAATGCGTGACCCTAGTTTAAGATAATACGCACACTCCTCCCGAGCACCATAAATACTCAGTTCAACCCGACGGCGTCTTACACTGCGAGACACGAGTTTAAGGTCAAAATGTACACACACTCCCAAACACCATTTATGCTCGGTTCAACAACCAGTGTGCTCCATAAAGACACACCAGCCTTATAGTTGATGGCAAAAACGTAAACCCCAGAATATATTACTCTAACCCCACACTTGTCCTTATTCCATAACTCCAAAATAGCCATTATCGATATTCAAACTATATAATCATTATGAGGATAAAAGAAATAAAAATTTTATAATAAAAGGGAAACTTTCTATAAATAAAAACTTATTAATTTTAGAAACTTACTTAAAATAGAAATAGTCTCATAGAAAATACGTAAGTTATTAAAATAAGAGAAATATATAAAAAATAGCATTTATAATGAAATTAATATTTTATTATTATCGTCGTTATCGTAACTTTAATATAATTCTAAATTCGTTACTCAAAATATAAATAAAATATAATAAGTCATTATATAGTATTTTAAAAATAATTAAGAAATCGAGTTAAAACTATAAATTTTAGAAAAGAGATGTTTTAAGAAAAATGATATCAAAATTAATTGAGTAGACACATTTTATAAATTAAACGAGATTTTATAAAGCTTTCAAATTAGTTTTAGTAAATAGATTTTATCAATAAATAATACTGATTTTACTAAAAATAATCAATCATAGACAAATGAGAAATTATTAGGGAAAATAGTCTTCACTAAAAATGTATTTAAAACAAAATCGACTACTTTCTCATTTATTAATATAAGTCGTAAAATGAAATTAATTTATTGAACAAGTATACGAATCTCGATTATAATATAAAAAAAATACGATTTTGAGTTTAAATTATAAATTAACGAAATATGATGAAAATATAAAATCGATATTATTTAGTTACTAATGTCACGATAACCAACAAAATATTATAAACGATCATAAATAATAAAATTATTAACGATTTATAAAACGATATCAAAAGTTGTAAAATATTTATAAAGCACACGATTTAAAAGAATATTATTAGCAAATAATAAATAGCTAAAATTAGAAAACCGAGGTTAAAATATTTACTACATACTACTACTCAAACATACGATATAAAATCGAGTAACGTTCTAAAGTTACCTTGAGTCGAAAACGTCAAGTACTCTAGCCGCTTCAATCCGTCTGTCCAAGCTCTTACCAATCGGGTGACTACGAGCCAGCTTGGAAGCTCTCACGGAGATCCGAACACGTAGACACGGAAACAAAGGAGTCAGAATTAGAGAAAATTGGAAAAACTGGAGTTGACAAAGAAAACGTAGAAGAAACCACTAACAAGTCAAGAAGAACAATAGTATAGGTCGATAAAATCGAGTAATGACGTCGACCTTAATAGAAATCAGATTATGAAGAACGAAGGAGGATGGCAAGGAGAAGAAGAAGAAGACAGCGAAACAAAGAACGAAACCTGATACAAACGAGTAGCACAATACAGGCACCACAATAGCATCCGAAGAGAAGACCAACGAAATCCCGAAACTTAAGGAAACGACATGAATATTGACAGAGAAGTAAGGGCGAGCAGATTACAAGAGAATTAGAACAATAGCAGTACTAGCGGACATGTAATCCCGAAGAGAATTATTTTTCTCGAGCAAGCACGACAACAGACACCATTTGAACAATATCGGACAAATAGCTACATCAGCGGAGTTGAGTAGCAGAAGATCGAACAGAAAAAGAAGAAGAAAAGACTCCATAGAATAGAGGACAACCCGAGGACAACCACGAACGAAAAAAAAAACACGACAGCAGCAGCCAAGGTAATAGCGACAACAGCAACAAACGTGACCAAACAGTAGCAGTAGGACAACAAACAACGACCATGAAAAACGACAGCAGCACAACGACAAGAACAAAAGGAAGGACAGCAAACAGCAGAAGGACGCACACGAATAGAAACCGATCGGCAAAACGACGACATACACATCTACAGAACAAAAAAGGGGAAGAAGAAAACGAAGGAGAGGACAGACGAGAAAGAAAAGGAAGGAGGAGGAAAAGCCATCAGGTTGAAAGTAGCAGCAGCGGTGTGCACGTACCAACAGCAGCCGAGCAACAGCAACAGGAGCAGCAACAGCAGCAGTGTAGCAGAAACAGGGGCGTAGCAGCGGTATGGACAGCAATAACAGCCACGAGCATGATGATCGAGATAGATGAATTAGGCCGATGATAGGACAAAATGGGGAGAAAACGAAGGCAGGCGAGGAGTGATGGAGCAGGGAAAAAAAATTTAATTAAAGGGGATGGATCAAGAGGGAGTGAAGCGGTGGGAATCAAGAGGCAGGGGAAACAAAAAAAAATAACGTAAGAGGGGAATGAATCATCAGTAAAGGGGGTTGAATGAGTGTGGGGGAAAACATAAAGAAAAGAAATGGGAAAGAAAACGTTAAATAGAAGGGGTTGCATCGGCACAATAAAATAAATCGAGTTGAAATCCAAAACGATAGTTTATTGACCCACAAATCAAATAAAATGAGTTAATAAAATTAATAAATAATCAAACCGTCAAATAAAATGAGTAAATAAAATATTCGATACAAAAATGAAGCTTATAGGATTAAATATTAGACGATGAAATAGTATTTTCTGACAAATAATAAATTTTTGATAAAGTGAATTAAATTATTTCTCGAGGAAAGAAAATAAATAATTTGACGAAACTTAAAATAAATGGGCTTCGAGCCGAAAATAAAATAGAAAATTCGAGCTTAAATATAAATAAATAAAAGAATTTAGAATTTAAATCGTCGAAATAGACTTTCGATAAGAATTAAATTAAATGTATAAAATGAATCGAAACAGAAATAAAATATGTTTAAAATATAAGAAGAGTTTCCGAGTCAAATAGAATTTTGGGAGTTTGAAACGATTAAACGATAAATTCGTTTTATAAAAATTTTAAGAATTACGAGTTAAATCGTAAAAATAAAAAATATACGAACATAATTTTAATTTAATTTAAATTTATAAAAATCAGGGGGTGTTACATGCACAGAATACAGCGATTTGGACATTGCATCCCACGTTTTTGCAAGTTATCAACAGTGGCGAGGGAATTTCCGATGGCTAAGTTTGATATGAAAGCATGCTTTGGAACATTCATCTTGTCCCAAATAAGCTTGGCCCAACGCACCTGACTTCCCTTTAATCTAAAGAGATCATAAAAGTGACCCAAGTTCAGTTTCCCGCGAATGGTATGCTTAGCTAGAAGCTGCTTGGCAGAATGGACGTCCCCTGAAAGTGAGATCAATTCGTCCCGGGTTCGAAGGATATGCTTCCAACTGATGCTATCCTCAGTTTTCTCTGTCACTGCCCATATAGAGCTTCTGTTGAGGTGATATTTAGTAGCCCAATAGCTCCAAATGTCAGCCTTTCCCACTTCAATTTTCCATAACCATTTCAATAGAAGACATTTATTCCAACTAAGAATTTCACGAATATCAAACCCGCCCTCATTCCTTGGCAAGCTACATGAACTCCAACTTTTCCATACCATCCCTCGGCCAACTTTACCCCAAAGGAACTCCCTACATAGCCTCTTTATTGTCTTGATTATGGTCTTTGGCAATAACAAACATGTTGCCCAATATTGGTGCATTCCAAATATAATGAAGTTTATAACTTGTATCTTCCCTGCATATGAAAGCAAGTGGTTTGCCCATCCTTCAAGTTTGTCTCTAATTTTGTCAAGGAGGAAATGATACATGCGCACATTTATTCTAGAAGTATTAAGAGGTAGCCCTAGATATTTAAATGAGAATGGTCTTTCCGAATAACCACAAGCATCAAGAATTTGCTGCTTTACATCCGCCTTTGTGCCCCTGTTAAGTGCTATTTTTAGCACTAATTGTGAGTATATATCGTCATATTTGTAGTGTTTAAGAGTGGATTTGGGGCGATATAGTGATATTTGAAGCATTTCCGATGATCTCGCATGGTTTGATTATATATGTGTTTTTTGATGACGCTTCTAGCTATTTTGAAGAGCCGAGAAATTCATGTATTATGCCCGGATTATAGTGGTGGTATACGTGTCAAATGCCGGGTTATAACGAGGATTGAATGACGAAAAGAAGAGAAAAAATTAAAGGAAAAGCAAAGAAGAAAGAATTGGGAGTCTTTAAGTGCCGCTACTAGCGGATGACGAAGAGCAAAATTGCCGCTAGTAGAGGCTTCATCAGAATTCATGCAATTTGTGAAGCTTCCAGAGTGCCGCTAGTAGCGAAATGTGCCGCTACTAGCGAATAGCTACTCGCGTGTGACTTTTGATCTCCCTCTATTTTTTCCTACTTATATTAGATTACTATTTTTATTAGGAGAGGCTTATCATTCCTAGACTACATACATAAAAGTTATACAATTTTATTAGATTTAGGCATTTTAGTTTTATTACTCCAAGACTTTGAAGAAGACGATCGTTCATTATTTTGATCATCAATCAACAATAAGTTTTTCTAATTCTCTACTTTTTATTTTATTTGTTGATTGTTATTGTGATGATGAATTGTGAGTAGTTCTTTTATCTAGGGCTCGATGAGCCGATAATATGAGTTATTGATGCTTAGATTTTAATCGCGCTTTGTTGAATTATTGAATTGGGTTTGTGTCGGTTATGCTTAATAATTGATTGATTAGTTTGAATTGCTAGGTTTGAGTCTAGATTATCATTACAACGAAAGTTGGATGTTTTCATATGAATCATGCCTAAAAGTTTGTATCTTTGTCGATTAATTTCTACTCAATTTTAATTACGACGAGAGTCGAGTTTTAATTTAGAGAATCGAAACAAGATTTGAACTTTCACATGAGAATAGTGAATTGGAATAATTGGGACATGTTAGTATCGATTCTTAATGCCTCTAGTCTTGTTATTCGTGCCATGAGAATAGGATTTATAACATGCTAGATAGGCTTTTTATGTCTCGACGGAGAATTTAAGGTAATGATTAAAATAGGAATGCTAGTCTCACCCAAGACGACAATTTGACAAAGCTGTGTCACATTTTGATTGCATCGATAATCCATGTTAATGGTGAATCATTGCCCTAGGTCTTTCTATTATTGAATTCATCTCGATTTATTACATTTAGTTCGTTAAAATTAGTCATAAAATCAACACCTTCGTACTCAACGTAGATAACTCGTAGTCAGAAATTAGCTAGTACTTAATCATTCACCTCCCTGAGATCGACCCGTATGCTACAATACCCGTACGCTTGCGGTACTACAAAATAAAACGTAACAAGTTTTTGGCGCCGTTGCCGGGGAGGTAATGGATTAATATTAGCTTAGATTTTTGATTTGTTAGACTACATTATTTTTCTTTAATTATGTTTTATCTCGGTTTTCCACAATATGAAGATGAAGAATTTTGGGCTTACCTTGATCGACTTAAACAATATCTTGTCTCACTGGATGATCATGGCTTTAGTGACGAAGAGCTATGTCTAACAATAGAGAAAGGTATCAACATTTGCACACAATCAATGCTTAACTTTTCTAATGGAAATTTTCCTTCCAGGTCTGATGATGAAGCATTGAAATTCTATGACTGGCTATCTCGTGACGGTTGTAAGCCAAATTTCTCTTTTTCTTTGTGTGTTAAAGACAATATTTATGTGGAAACTAGTGATAATTGTGAGCTTGTAAATAATAGTATTGAGCATGATAGGAGCGTGAGTGAAATTTACCATCCTATTGAGGGGTTTTTGGCTGAGGAGGAAGTTAAGGATTGTGATTGGGAGGAATTTGTTCCTCACAACCATTCTAATATCAGTCTTTATGGTTGTACTTCATATCCATCTTTCAAATATAATCCCCTTAATATGGTTCCATCTTTTCCTCTCCTTTATCCTCCACCTTGTCTAAGCTCATTACCCTCTTATAATTCCATAAGTATGAAAGAGTTTGCTTGGTGTCGATCACCTTATCTTTGTGATAGTTTTGGAACATATAAAGGTAAGCCTCCTGAAATTTCTAAGATGATTATTAATGATATTTCGCCTTTACTTTGTGATATTGAGGATGATGTCTCATCCTCCAAATCTCATGCTACAAAATTTGATGGACTTAAGACTCTAACATGGATTGATGTGTTTATGTATGATAATAGTTCCTCAAAAATGTATGATAAGTCCGTACGATCTTTTGGTTGGGTCTTTGTCTATTGGTTAACATGTTGTTATTCACAGTTATCTAAGTCGCATTCACAGGTTTATGATCGTCTCCTAAGAGCTTTGACTGCATCTTCTTAAGAATTACACTACAAAAGAATGCATCAAGCTAATGATGTTAAACAAGCGCTTCTTGGGAGGCAACTCAAGTTAAGTATGTATTTTTTTTCCATTTTATTTATGTAAATAAAAAGAAGAAGAAAAAAACAAAGAAAAAAAAGGAAAAAAAAAAGAAAAACAGAAAAAGGGAAAAGAAAAAGAAAAGGGAAAAAATTGTGAAGGTGCGGGGAAATTGGAATGGCTTACTTGTGAGTGTTGATGCCCGAAACTTCGATGGTGCCTGATTGGGTTGACCTGTTTGTACCGAGCTGCCGTAAGTGTAGGAAGAACATTAAGGGAAAAATTAGTATGGGTGGCATGGTCACATTGATACTTACCCATTTGGGAGTCACTATTCCTAGCACAGTTACTCCGGTGACGGGAGGTCATTTGCTCGATTTTGATACATTGGAGCGTACATTTATGCTTCAAGATTCAGTGGCCCGTGGTTATTTTTTATGGAGACGTGGTCCGAAAGCTTCACCTTACTTACGATTGCCTCGTTCCACGGAGCAATCTATTTCTATCGGGCCAAGGACCATCGATTTTTATATACCACGTGACCCACTTACTCTCTTGGAACCGGGTGACAAAAGGGTAGCGAAGCGAGTTCTAGAAAATGATGATGAGATGTCAAATGATGATGATGCTATGGAAGGTAGTGATGATGGAAATGCGACCGAGAGACCTTCTCCCTCATTCACACATGCTTCTTCCTCTTCTAGGGAGTCCGATATGTGGAGGTTAGAGGTCGATGATTGGAGGGCAGAACAAGGGTTAGTTATGCGGGAAGTGCTAGAGTTGTGTCGAGGTTTCGACAAGTTCTTATTGGCTAAGTATCCTGACACATACGCTTCCCCTTCGGAGCAATTTTATGCAGAGTTGGCAGCTGAGAGGAGCAATATTAATAGTCGTCGGGAGGCACGTAGTGTCTTTCGTCTGCCTTCTGGAGACTCCTCTGATTCTTCATGATAGGTGATCTGTCCCCTCTTTCCTATTTTATTTTTGTCTTTATCGCATTGAGGACATTGCTCGATTCAAGCATGGGGGAGGGACATTTCACTTGTGTGTGTGTGTGTGTGTGTGTATATATATATATATATATATATATATATATTCTCAAAAAAAACAAAAAAAACAAAAAAAAAAGAAGGAAAAAAATAAAAAGAAAAAAATCTCGCTAAGTCGAAAACCCGAAAGGGCGGCTTAGGCAAAAAAATGGGAGGCCTCGCTAGAATGAAAATCTGCAAGGGCAGACGTTTTAGGCAACATTGAGGTTGTGAGTTGAAAAAATGAGTACATATAAAAAAATAAAAATAAAAGCTAGGTTGAAAACCCGAAAGGGCGACCTAGGCAAAATGAGGGATTAAAGAGAAAAAAAGAAAAAAAAAATGAAAAGAAAAAAAGAAAAAAGAAAAAAAAGAGCCGCAAGAAAGAAAAGGGGTCATAATATCCCGTACTATGGACAAATAGTAAACATCATGGCGGTCGGCGACATAAGAAGACGGCGTTTGGAGGTAAGGGTTAGGATTATGATCATTTTTTGGCGTCGTACTTTTGTGTTGGAATTGGATTGTGTGTTGGTGATCGTTGGTTGCTGTGATCCTATTTTGGTTATGATGATATTTATTGATGTTGATATTATTGGCTTCTAATCGAGAGTGTTTTTGAGCTAGCATGGGGGAGTCATACACTGACTTGACTCCTTAGTTTATCTTTTGGTGTTGACCATGCTAAGCTAGACGATTTCGGAGTAGGTAGTAAGGGTGATATAAGAAGGAAGTTGTGAGTTAACCACTTGTGAGTGAGGGAGTTCGCTAGACCTTGCGTTGATATCGTCTTATGCCTTTTGAGTTTACTCGAGGACGAGTAAAGGTTTAGCATGGGGGAATTTGTTAAGTGCTATTTTTAGCACTAATTGTGAGTATATATCGTCATATTTGTAGTGTTTAAGAGTGGATTTGGGGCGATATAGTGATATTTGAAGCATTTCCGATGATCTCGCATGGTTTGATTATATATGTGTTTTTTGATGACGCTTCTAGCTATTTTGAAGAGTCGAGAAATTCATGTATTATGCCCGGATTATAGTGGTGGTATACGTGTCAAATGTCGGGTTATAATGAGGATTGAATGAAGAAAAGAAGAGAAAAAATTAAAGGAAAAGCAAAGAAGAAAGAATTGGGAGTCTTTAAGTGCCGCTACTAGCGGATGACGAAGAGCAAAATTGCCGCTAGTAGAGGCTTCATCAGAATTCATGCAATTTGTGAAGCTTCCAGAGTGCCGCTAGTAGCGAAATGTGCCGCTACTAGCGAATAGCTACTCGCGTGTGACTTTTGATCTCCCTCTATTTTTTCCTACTTATATTAGATTACTATTTTTATTAGGAGAGGCTTATCATTCCTAGACTACATACATAAAAGTTATACAATTTTATTAGATTTAGGCATTTTAGTTTTATTACTCCAAGACTTTGAAGAAGACGATCGTTCATCATTTTGATCATCAATCAACAATAAGTTTTTCTAATTTTTTACTTTTTATTTTATTTGTTGATTGTTATTGTGATGATGAATTGTGAGTAGTTCTTTTATCTAGGGCTCGGTGAGCCGATAATATGGGTTATTGATGCTTAGATTTTAATCGCGCTTTGTTGAATTATTGAATTGGGTTTGTGTCGGTTATGCTTAATAATTGATTGATTAGTTTGAATTGCTAGGTTTGAGTCTAGATTATCATTACAACGAAAGTTGGATGTTTTCATATGAATCATGCCTAAAAGTTTGTATCTTTGTCGATTAATTTCTACTCAATTTTAATTACGACGAGAGTCGAGTTTTAATTTAGAGAATCGAAACAAGATTTGAACTTTCACATGAGAATAGTGAATTGGAATAATTGGGACATGTTAGTATCGATTCTTAATGCGTCTAGTCTTGTTATTCGTGCCATGAGAATAGGATTTATAACATGCTAGATAGGTTTTTTATGTCTCGACGGAGAATATAAGGTAATGATTAAAATAGGAATGCTAGTCTCACCCAAGACGGTAATTTGACAAAGCTGTGTCACATTTTGATTGCATCGATAATCCATGTTAATGGTGAACCATTGCCCTAGGTCTTTCTATTATTGAATTCATCTCGATTTATTACATTTAGTTCGTTAAAATTAGTCATAAAATCAACACCTTCTTACTCGACGTAGATAACTCGTAGTCAGAAATTAGCTAGTACTTAATCATTCACCTCCCTGAGATCGACCTGTATGCTACAATACCCGTACGCTTGCGGTACTACAAAATAAAACGTAACAGCCCCCGAAGTAGATCGCTGTTTTCTGGGGATTAACCTGTAGCCCGGAGATGTTAGCGAACTATTTTAAGCAATTAGCAATCGTCATAACAGAAGGAACATCCCCTCGAGTGAAAATGAGTAAATCATCCGCAAAGACTAAGTGGTTGAGCTGTAGCCTAGAACAGTTTTGATGGAAGGAAAACGTATTCCCCTTAGCACTTTGGCGGAGCATTCTTGATAGAGTCTCCATACAAAGGATAAACAAAAGTGGTGAAAGAGGATCTCCTTGTCGGAGTCCTCGCTTACCAGGGAAATAACCGCAAGATACTCCATTTATCTTCAAAGAAAACCTCGTATATATTTCGGAATTTTTTATTTTAATTTGCATCGATCTGTATAATAAATCTTGATTGTCGACTTGTCGTAGATTAATTACGATTTAATTTGCATATTACTCGTATTTGTTAATTACGTTTATTAAATTGTATTAAGTCGTTAATTAAATTAACTGTTTAAAATCGGAGGCGTAACAATAATCGAAAAAAACGGTTTTATTATCGAGTTCTAATAAACCGATACTCTATAAAATGTAAATGTGATAATATTTCGAGAATTAATTGCAAAGGAGAACTCGTCATTTTGCGTAATTAACTATATAAGAAGTCGGTTTTGGTTTATTACGATAATCGAAAAAGACGGTTTTGTTATCGAGTTTTAATAAATCGATAATCTATAAAATGTAAAAGTAATATTATTTTGAGAATAAATAGTAAGGACAAAGTCATCATTTCACGTAATTAACGCTGACGGTAAGAAGTAAAGCGCCGACGGTAAAAAGTAATTGCGAACAAAGTGGAGCAGCAATTCTGAAGTCGCAGCACTGCAGCAGTCAGCAGAGAATGACTACAATAAGAATGTTATCTCTACCAAAAAAAGACAAAGTACGTACATCTAAAAATTACACATTTTGGGCAAACAAATGTCCTGTAGTAAAAGAATAATGTTCCCTCCATATTGTTGAATTAGTTCCATTGGGATTGGGCACTGAGTTTAAGAAAATGTGAAAAAGTAAGGGGATAGTGTTAATATGGTGCATGTGATGAGAGAGGTGCATGTGTATGAGAGAAATAGAGATAAAAATATTTTCATAAGAGAAAACGAGGCTAACTCAAAAAAAATCTATAAAAAAAATATGAGACTGATTCAAAAAGATGGAGGGAGTATAATTCAAAAACATGCCTCCTCATTTCTTTTTCTAATAAATAAAAAGTTTCAATTTATTTTATACATATATATTCTTGAAACTTGTGTACGTACGTACTTTCCCTTTTCACACAAGACCAGCATATATACTTGTATATTCCATCTGTCTACGTAGAAGAGTCACTCTTTCATTTTTTTGGGTCAACTCTCTAAAAGATTCACTTTTTTTTTTTTTTTTGTGGTTAGCATTGGTTCTGAGCCACCTATAGTCCCATATATTTACTCACCTACCACCAAAAGGAAAGAGTGACGCTTGTTTTGACTTGAGCATGCATTGTTGTTGAAGATAAATTCATCTATTGTATTGGTAAATACAGTATACTTTAATCAATTTTATCTCTCTTCATTTGATCTTGGTTATTTATTTTTGAAATTACTGCACTGACAGTAAAATGTAGATGTAAAAAGGGTTGATAAAAATGTAAGAAGTAGAGTAATTAATTAATTAATTAATTGTATGGATCTATCGTTTGCTTGGCTTGTTATGTAAAGAAAAAACATTATTGGTACTTGTATATAGGAGTAGATATGTTATGTTGTTAATGAAAACATACATGATACATTATGAAATTAAAATTAATGCATTGCATTGCATTGCATGTTGGTTTTGTAAACTCGTCTTTTCTTGTTGTGTATAACATGAAAGATTAAGTCTTTATCATCGTCACTTCATTGAAACTTGTCCTAATTATTATATATGGAAGATAATATTGCATTAGATCTAGCTAGCTAGTTTTAAAACCAACTTTAATTTGACGTACGTAGTGATTTAATTACTCCGTAAGTAATCTTGTCAGGGCGGCCGGGTGTTTTAATTACAAAGTTAAGAGGCCAATTTAATTTAATTTGTTGGTCATTTTATTTGACTTGAGGTAATAAAATTAACTTACAGTAGTTAGTTGCATAATCCGCCAATGGATTTGAGATGGTTCAATGCATAATTGCTCAAAGCTTTCGTCTTTTCGTTGTGACTCAGATAATAAGAATGAAGAAGAAGAAAGAAGAATACCGCTTTTATATATGTCACCAACGCTTGTATGTATGTATGTATGTATGTATGTATGTGATTTAAACTTGTTTGGTGGTCATAAACTTGATACTGTAGTTTGTTACGATACATGTTTGAGCCTTAGCGACGTGATCATGTTGAATGTTGAATGTTGATGTATAAGTCTGTAATTATTTGACAAAGTGATTTTGGTACGACTTTGACTTTGATTTTGATTTTGAATTGGAAAAGTTCGACTCTTAAATTCAACTTTAAGAGTGTTGTGCTTGGATCGTAAAAGTGATGGAACGAGATCGAGAGGAGAAGCTAGGGAAGAAGCAAGGGAGGATAATAATGCTAAGGGATCCTGCCTTGCCTACCTCCCTGCGCATCCTTCCCTTTCCTTCCGAAACCCCCATTCCAAATAAACACCAAGGATTTTAGGTCGTCCAGGCTTTGTCTTTGCTTTAGTGTAGTGTTTTTTAGGGGTTTGTATTGCTTCCTTCTTAATATGAATTCTAACTTCTGAAAATAAGTGTACACACACACACACACACATATATATATATATATATATATATATATATATATATATATATATATATATATATATATATATATATATATATATATATATATATATATATATATATATATATATATATATATATATATATATATATATATATTTGCTTTCTTTATACTTGATGCACTAATTGCATAATTCTGTGAAACTGTGAAAGTTCAATTCTCAATGCTATAACAGACATATCCAGTACGACGCTACCTGTTATTTTCAGAACATATTTAATGTTACTGTCAACTTTTCTTAATTTTTCAGAGGCAATGGAGTCCAGTTCAGGTGATGATTCTGGGATCAGTGACTCTGAGATTGAAGAATACATGTTGAAACCCTATCAAGACCTCACAAATAACAAACACAAAGTCATGAATGCGAATGGTACTCTCAGATGTCCGTTTTGTTCTGGAAAGAAAAAACAGGAATACGGGTTTAAGGATTTGTATCAACATTCCTCGGGTGTTGCTAAAGGAGCCGCCCACAGAAGTGCTGTTCAAAAAGCCAACCATCTTGCACTGGCAAAATATATTGAACTTGACTTGGGCTATGTCGATCCTCATGCTAGCAAGCCTGCTTTGGTACCCACTGACCAACTGGACCTTTTCTGCTGGCCTTGGATTGGAATCATCAGCAACATTATTGTGGATGATAACAGTAAAGAGAAAATTTATGCCAAGTTTGGAAAGTTCAGAGTCGAGTTTTTTCAAGGAGGAGAAGCCGTGGTCCAGTTTGGAAAAGAATGGACAGGGTTCGAGAAAGCTGTCAACTTTGAAAAGTCATTTGAGAGCTGTAAACATGGTAACAAGGAGTGGGTTGCAGATAGAGGAAATCTTGGTTGTGGTGCTTATGGATGGCTGGCTCGTGAAGAGGATTATAGTTCAGAAGGGCTATTAGGAGAGTACCTCCGGAAGAATACAGTGACTAAGACACTTGTTGATATTGATCAAGAACTTAAACATCCTTCCAAGAGTAAAGTTGTGACCTTGACAAATGAGATTGACATGAAGAATGAGAATCTGACTCTGCTGAATTCCAAAGTAATCGAGATAGATCTGTCTTATAGCCGGATGCTTATAGAGAAAGACAACATGGAACAGGATTTTAATGAAGGTCTGATTCTGTATTTATAGACTGCTCATTTCCTGTTTCTGTAAATGCTACTCCACGAAATCTGCCTTGTTTCTGTTTTGAATAACTATGTTTTCATCTTTGCAGTATCGGTTCTTGTTTGATTCATTTCTTTATGCAGTTTTTATAAATTTCAATATTTGCAGTCAAGTAATGTGCAGGGTTATTACTTTTTAGGATATCGACGTTTTTGTACAGAATTTTGAAAACATTATCTGGTGGGATTTGGGATTATACACTTCACTGCTGAATTTTCAACTGATGGAATTATTTTCTGAAAGTCCATTCACTTCAGTTTACCAAACCCAATTTCAAACCGATATTTTTACTTTTGTGGCAATTTCTTTTCTTCTATCTTGTACATCCTGTACTCCAACATGCATTATTACTCTATACACATGACTTCTGTTTTGAATAACAGAGTCCAGGAGGATACAGATCAATGCACAGCAGCAATGTCGAAATGCATTTGTCGAGCAAGAGAAGATGAATCAAGAATTAGAGTCTGAAAAAAGACAGCTTGCTTCGCGTGTACAAGAATTAAGCAAGCGAGAGGCGCTGACTGAAGTTGAAGTCCAGAAACTCAATGAGGAGAAGCGGCAGGTAATGCAATTTTATAACATTGTTTGATGAATTTGATCAAGTAAAGACAGTGTAACCTTGAGTTTCCAGTTTAAGTTTTTGCAGACGTAGTTGTCAGTATAAGATGTGGTGGCGTACCTCAAAGTTATCGCCTTTGAATCTCATCTATGGCTCATATATGTATTGATTTTCTTTCTGGTATGATGTGACAGAATGACGACAGGAACAAATCACTCGGAAAGGCTTTCATCGAGCAACAAAAGGCAGATGACAATATGTTGAGGCTCGTCGAACAACAAAAGGTGAATTTTCTTATCACTCGTATATGTTGTTTTAACAAGGTACGGAGTAATTAATTTTGAAAAACCAACCTGCCAAGCCTTGAATATTCAGAAAGAGAAGGAAGAAGCTCTACAGAAGATCCTTCAATTAGAAAAGGAGCTGGATGCAAGGCAGAAGTTGGAACTCGAAATAGAGGATTTAAAAGGAAAACTGGAAGTCATGAAGCATCTGGGAGATTCTGATAATTTCCAAATCCAGTCTAAGGTTAAGGAAATGACTGAAGAACTTAATGAAAAGATTGAAGATCTGAACCATATTGAGTCTGTTAATCAAGTTCTTATGGTGAAGCAAAGGCAGAGTAATGATGAACTACTACCAGCTCGTTCACAGTTAATCGCGGTAAGTAAATAGATACTTGTCATATACTTCTCGTAGATTTTTTTTTCTACAAAGTAGTTGGTCATCTTTTCATGCCCGAAAAGATGAAATCTTTGTGTTTATGGTTGGTTATAGGGTTTAATTGAAATGTTGCCAAGTAATCACCGGACTAATATTGGGATTAAGAGGATGGGTGAAATTGATGAGAAAGCATTTGTTGCTGTATGCAAGAAGAGATTCAAATCTGACGAGGTATTGCTAAAGGCATCCAAAGCAAGCTCCCGGTGGCAGGCGAAAATTGGAAATCCAGCTTGGCATCCTTTCAAGATTATTGAGAAGGATGGAAAATCTGAGGTATGTAAATAGTAGTGTTACCTGAGTTTTAATCTTAAATCACAATTATTACACAAATTTCTATGCTTGTGTGTTTGCTTGAAGCTTAAACCTGATGATACGAATGTGTAGGAAGTCATGGATGAAGAAGATAAGGAATTGAAGAAACTCAGGCAGGAGTTGGGTGATGAAGTGTACAGCGCTGTCACTGTGGCCTTGCAAGAACTCAATGAGTACAATCCAAGTGGAAGATACGTCGTCAGTGAACTATGGAATTTCAGAGAGAAAAGGAAGGCGACAATGAAGGAGGTTATCAGCTACATTTGCAAGGCTTTGAAGCGTAAGAAATGAAGATGGGATTCCAAACTTGTCTCTTTAGGTATGTCCTTCTACCGTTTTCTCATTTACCCGTCTTGGATTTTGTATAACATAAAAAAGATTAGTAAATTCTGTACTAGACTATCTTCCTTTGGACTTGGTTTCAACGTAAGACGGCCTTGTATAAGAATTTGAGTAAAAAGAACATTCTGTTCGTGTTTTTCAATCACACTGTCACCTGTGAGTCTTTTGAGTTAAGTTTACTAACTATATACTGAAATGGGTGATGGATGAACCCTCCCAACCAAAACCTTAACGGTATTGAGTGAGGTCCAACTATTATATATATATATATATATATATATATATATATATATATATATATATATATATATATATATATATATATATATATCCTATTAACGGGTTCTCATATTTGTGTTACAGGAACACAGGAGTTGAATACTTGCTTGAAGTATTGCAGCAACACAACACGAGTTTCATCAGTTGATTATCTTGATTTTTTGGATTTCAAAATCTCAGATTTAAGTGATATACAATGTTTCATACCCAACTCAATTACTTTTATAACTGACATGTAAAGCTGTAATATGTGTCGGTTTTTTGGTGCAAAACTCGATATCATAGTCGAGCACTGGTTGAGATACTGTTACTGTTTTTTTGCTGACAGTGCCAGATATATAGGTGTTATGCCAACATTTATTGTTAGGGGCTGGCTAAACTTCTGAGCATGTCGTAAGGAAATTAATCTCTAATGCATCACAATTGTCCTTGTAACACAACCGTATCAACTCGAATACTCTCATCTGACATTACATAGCTTCATACATCCAGAGACATTTTTACATGCTTAAATTAGTACGCGCGCAGTCATAGACTAATTAATCTACATATATTCCACGTTACTAACTTGACTTGCATAGTTGCATTCATTTTTACTCTGATATTAAGCTTACAGACTGTACTAGTAAGCAACAGCATGACCATTCTGAGCATCCTCCAAGTTGCTACGAGGCAGCTTATCATCATCATCATCATCATCAATATTATCATGATCAGAATTCATAAAAGTAGCAACCCTCTCGTATTTTAGAAGCCCCATATCAGGCTTAATCTTACTAGCATCGGCAATCATCCAAAAACGATTAGAAGAGAACCTGTAAAGTAACAGGATTCCGAAATGCAATGGTTAGGGGATCTCACCTGAGATTCTGAGCTACGTATGGTTGAGATAACACAATGGTAAACCAATATCCGAGAAGACGACTGGCACAAAGTTAATATGCTACGTATACTCCGTATTATTTAACTGAAAACAGACAACTATATAACAGAAAACAAACAACATGGCTGGGGTCAGCTTAGTGGCTAAGAAATCCTGTTTGATGACGCCATCTCATGTAGTACATCTTATTCCTGATGCTGAGCCATGGATGATCAGATGACCCATGTCTGACTCATTTATGCCTCTTAAAAGATATAGAATTCATCCACCAAAATCCACATCACCGACTTCCGTCCTGGCGTCCTCTATATATATCTCTCCTTAGACAACTATATTTCCACTACCAACCACCTACTCTTAGTCATCACATCTATACTCCATAACAAATCAGATAAAATCAAGCAGAAACAAGAACGTGAAAATGAATGTTTCGGACGCCTTCAAGTACTCATGTTCTTAGACATGGCCTGGGTTGTCTAGATTAACTCATGATCAAAACACAAGTTGCAATATGAAATTTCTGAAGGGAACTTCAGGCAATGCTGATAAGTCATTAAGCTTAAGGCATGCAAAAAAGGAATCGATTCTCACCACAATGAACAAGATTGGTATGTTAACTATATAAGTCCATAATTTTAATATCCATTTTGTTCAGTTATCGTGCTTTGAAATTGAAATGAGTCTTTACCTGAAAAGTTTGTACTCATGTTTGCTCTATTGTAAATTGCAGCTATGGCTTGTTGAGGAATTAGGAATTGGAATTGAATTCCGGATTTGAGACGATTCAAGTGTTTAGAAAAATCAAGAATTTGAAATTGGATATGTTATAACGGAAGAGAAAGACAAACAAATAAGAACGTAAAATCGAGAGATAGACAGATTTACGTGGTTCACTAACAACCTGTTAGCTACGTCCACGGGTAGAAGGAGGGGATAGTTTTATTAATTTGAGGAGAGGTTACAGATTTCAGACTGATATCATAATTTCTAGGATAGAGATATGAGAGTTTATATAATACTCAACCTGAACAGAAACCCTAAACAGATTAGGAAATCCTATACAATAGAAAATACTATGTCAGATACTCAGATATTGATTAGGAAACTCTAATCAATCAGATATTAATTAGGAAACTTTCCTAATTAAACAGATTCAGGTCGGAAACCAATTCAAGATACAAAAGAACAATTGCAAGACACTTATTTCCTAACAATCTCCACCTTAACTTGAATTGTCTCACAATCAGATCAGACAGATGCACTCCAGCGAATGCTAGATCAGATTACCAGATGCACTCCAAAGAATGCCAGATCAGATGTACCAGATGCACTCCAAAGAATGCCAGATGTACCAGAAATCTCAATCAGACAGATGTACCAGATGCACTCCAACGAATGCCAGATGTACAAGAAATAAAACTCTTCTCCCCCTTCTGCCTCAGATATTGCCCAAGGCAATCAGATACTTCCAGAATTGTAGCAAGTCCAAACCGTGATGGAACTTGCTATACGGAGCCAGATCAGACAGAGTTTGCATCTCTCTTTCACTATCAGAGGATGCACCAGCAACAGAACCAGACAGTGTAGATCCTTGAAGATGATATAAAGTACCGCGCTTGGTACCTTTCAGAACCATGTTTGAACCTTTGCGGACTTTCAGAACTCCACCTTTACCTTGAAAGCTAAAACCTTTCTTGTCTAACCGACTCAAGGATATCAGATTCTTTGTCATCAGCGAAACATGTCTAACTCCATTCAACGTGCAGAATTTATGATAAGTGTAGTTTGTAGTGCCTATTTCGTAGTGTTTTGGTCCCATTTTCCTTGTGGAATCGCTCCTTGGGAGCGATATTTGGGCTACTTATGCTTCCTCTAGTTCGTTTCAGGTTCCCGAGACCATTCATGAAGAGTTGGAGCGATTCCGACTCAATACATACACTTTTCGGAGCCAACGAAGTGAAGGAACGATCACTCGATGCCTTGGATTCGACCCCGAGACCTTGGGACCCAATCTCGAGCCTCCGAGACCCGATCCCGAGTCTCGAGAATCGATGAGAAGTCCATGTGAAGCAAGGAGGGACCAAAAGGATCATATTGGAGGCCTACAAGACTCATCCCCGACGGGTATGACTTCAACCCGTCCGGGATGAAGTGCACAAAAGAGGAGCTGCTGTTTTGGGTCCATCCCGACCGGGAAGGGGTCCATCCCGACCGGGACCACCTCATCTCGACCGGGACCAACTCATCCCGGACGGGATTGCCCAGTTACAGCCCGTGATTGCTTGTTTCCATTCCTCCACCCATTGTAACCCTATATATACCCTTCCTATTGTATTCCTATGATAGGTTCTTCATTACCCACAAACCCTAGCCTAGTTTTAGCATAGATTAGATTAGATTAGTGTAGATTAGTCCTTAGATTATCGTTAATCCTAGATTAGTGCTTGTAATTTGGGAATTCTTCAAGATCTCCACCAAGATTGACAACCTTGGTTGATTGTTTTTGGGTTCTTCCATTTATGCAAGTTTCCTTCTTCTTTTCATCTTCTAGTATGGTATAATCTCTTTTCCTTTATCTTAATCTTTGTTCTTTCATCAAGTTTGAATCTTTAGTTCTTGTTTATTGTTTTGTTCTTCATCTTTTCTAGTTTCATATATGCATCCTCTTGTTCTTGTGTTGGTTTATCTTGTTTTTGTTAGTTTTAGATTAGATATGTTAGAGTAGATTCTTGCTAGGGTTAGTAAGGTGATTAGGGTGTTAATTGGATGATTAAGGGATTGTTGGAGACGTTGGTGGAAGATTTGGGTTTCCTCTTGGTTTGATGCATGGTACATGTTTGTTGAAATGCTTGAATGACTTGTATGCATATGCTTGTTTTTCTTGACTTTCTCTTGTGGGTGATAGTTTGTTTGTGGGTTTGGTTCCCTCACTAAGTTGCGAGAGCCCGGTGAGGACGACCCCTAGGTCGGTCTAAGTTGCGAGAGCCCGGATGCGATCTAGGCCACAATAACACGCTAGTAGCCCCGTTTGTCATGTGTATCGCCAAGGTGGGTTTTAGGTGGAACTTCTAGGTGAGTCTAAGTTGCGAGAGCCCGGACTATACCTAGATTACCCTACTACCTCCTTCACTCTAGCTCTTCCTCGACCATTCCGTTACCCCTTTGACCCCGACCTAATCCTAGCCCGTTTCCTTTGATTGTTTTCTTGCTTTAGACCTAGCTTAGTCCTAGTCTCCCCCTCCTTAGATTAGCTCGTCTCGAACCTAGTCCTAGACCGTAACATACCTTAGTCCGACCTCCCGTCCCTGTGGATTCGACCCGACTTGCCCTAGCTACCCTAGTTAGGTTAGTTGGTTTTTTATTTGGTGGCGGGATCCACGACAAATCCCACCCATCAAATTGGCGCCGTTGCCGGGGACGGCGTAGTTTAGACTTTTGTTTGCTTAGTTTTGGACTTTGTTCTTGATTTTTGTGTTCTCTTCTCCTTGTGTATCTCCGTTTTTCTTCTTGTGTGTTACTCTCCCTTCCTAGTGCCTCAAAAGCACTAGGATACTAACGTTTGCTCAAGTGCTTCTAGCTCATCCTAGGTACCAAAGCAACGTTATGAACATGGCGTGTCCAAGCTACCATCAATCATCACGGGACAACTATGGGGCGAATTACCAAAACCCATAACTTTACCAACCATATCAACCTCATCAACAATCTTATGAACCCTCTTCTTATGGTTACCAAGAAAGTTGTCAAGGATCGTTCCAACATCCTAACAACTACCAAACACCCTCACATAACCCACAACCACAAAATCCCTACTTTGAGACATGTCAAATGTTGGCTCAAACGCAAAAGAGTCAACATGAGACAATAATGTTATTGCAAAAGGGTCAACAATTGATGTTGACTCAAATACAAGGGGTTAGGGAGGAGTTCAAGGCCCAAATAGAGGTGCAAGATGCTCGCATCAATGCACTCATGGCTCATATCACGATGTTGGCCACTCGAGCTCCACTACATGTTGAGGAAGGTTCATTTGGGCAAGAAGGTCGGGTGCCTCCACAAGAAAGTCAACCCAACGAACCTTAAAGCTACAAATGAAGAAGAGAGGGTCGATCAAGAGACCATTGTTGAGTGTTGCTTGGGAGGTGAAGATAGGGGAAGAATAGAGGAAGTTGAAGCTTCAACGGCCAACAATGAGGAGGGGAGTGAACATGATTCTCGAGATAACTCTTGGAGAGCCGATGTATTGGCGATGAAATTGGATTTGTTCGATTTTCTTCGTGATGAACCACAAAACAATCCAAAGCCAAGTGAAGACATACCTCCTTTAGGCCATATAGACAAGGTGAGTGAAAAGGAGCGCAATACTTGGGAAAAAGAAGTAGATGCCTTGGAACTTGCCTTGTATGGGAAATTGGAGGATCCTAAAGCCTCCAATGAAGAAAACTTGATGCCTTCTCCTCCTCTACCGCACTCGATGCCTAGTCCCTTGTCTTGTAAGACGGTTGGTGAAGAGGATCCTTGTCGGGCGGTGGAAAAGAGTTCCACTCTCGACCCCGTAGAAGAAGCGACACCCCTAGGGTGTGATCTCCCACATCATGATACCGAGCTTGACTCTAGACCACTATACCTAGCGGATGGTCATAAGAGTCGAAGCTATGTTGGTTCCGAAGACCCGGAAGATCACGAGAACCCCGAGCTTAATGAAGATGATCGCTTCTCACCTCCGACTTGGAAACTTTTGAAAGTGGCTAGGCTTGGCCATGTGAGCTTCAATGAAGATGTTGCTAGGGCATTTGACTTACTCCTCCGAGCTCTTGATGGCTATGGAGGCGTTGTTGGTGAGAGTAGTTAGTGTAAATATCTTTTCCCTTTTCTTTTGTGCTTGTATTTGTGTTTATGTTTGTTTGTATAGTTTGGTTTCTAGGATTTGTTAGCCTTTGTGGAATTCTTGTTTATTTGTATTGTTGATGAGCGATGTGAGGGAGGGAATTTGATGTTGTATTTGAGCTTATTGTCATAGGTGTGAAGTGAAGATGATTCCTAGAGAGGAATGGTTAATGATAGAGCTTGGTTCGTAAGTATGGAAGTCGGTTTTTGAAGCTTCGGTGAAGCTTTTGGGGTTTTGGAGGTCAAGAAGACCCATCCCGGGCGGGAAGGGAGCTTCCCGACCGGGAAGGATATGCCATCCCGACCGGGAAGGAGCCGTCCCGATCGGGATGGAGGTGCAAAAATTGGAGCTTGCTGGAGTGCCGTCCCGACCGGGAAGGTGGCTTCCCGACCGGGACGAGTGTGTCTTCCCGACCGGGACCATCCATCCCGACCGGGATGGTCCCCTTTCTCCTCTTTTGGCCTCTTCTTCGACATTTGGGCCCACCCAACCATTGTATACCCCCACCCAACCTCCCTACCCATCCTTGCTCATGTCATATGACCATTACACTTCATTTACATACCCTCACCTCATTTCTCTTCCCTTTACACCGAGTTTCGCATCGAATCCCACTCCCCTCACACCATTACTACCTCTACCATGTGTTTTATCAAGTTCGAAGCGGGATGACAATGATGACGACAAGCAAAGTGCTTATATTGACCATTGAGACGATGGAGCGAGTGAGTTGCTAACCGATGGGTACGGCAACTATCCTTTCTTTTCCGTCTATTATTACTTGTTTTCTCTTGTTTTCCCCCCTTCTCCTTGAGTCATGGTGTCTTGGTGGCCTTCGAGGCCTTAGTATGATTGCTCCCGACTCTCGATGACGTGACTACGTCGAGAGTCAATCGAAAAATCCAAATTTTACAAGTTTTTCACCCTTTTTTTTGTAGGATTTAGTCGGATTTAGGCGGAATCCGGGCTAGGTGACTTGATTACACCTAGCCCTCCCCTCCCATTTCCTTTTATTTCCTTCTTTTTAATTTCTTGTCCCATCCATATCTTTTCTTGTCTCGGCCCATGGTGACTTGACTACACCCCGGCCGGACACATTCTACCATTTTCTCCACTTTATTTTTGATTTTTAGCTTTATTTTCGTAGTTTCTTTTCTTTTCTTTTGTGCTCCCATGCACTACGGTCGAGCATGAGGACATTGCTCGGCTTAAGTGTGGGGGAGCGATATTCTATCGTAGTTAGTTTTATTTTCGTAGTTTTTTGAAAAATCTTTAAAAAAAACCTAAAAATTTGAAATTTTTTCACAAAAATCAAAAAGATTTTCTTTTGTGTGTTTTCCTTTTGGGTCGTTGTGTCTTATATTTGTTTCGTTGTGTGTGTTTTGCCTCCCTTTTCCTTATAGGTTGCTTAATCACCGTTAGTTTTGGAAAGCTTTCAAGACATCCGGTAACATCTTCTATCCCTTTTCCCTCTTTATTTCTTGTGAAATTCGGGGTGGTGTTTGTGATGTGGTGCGCTCAGGTGGAGCTTTGTAATGCTTGTGGTTGATTTGGTGACTTGTTTGGAAGCTCGGGGTGGTGTTTGTGTTGTTTGTTTGTTTGTTTTGTCTGTTTTTGTTTTGTGGCCTTTTATCTCTTTTTCTTTCGTTTTTGTCTTGTCTTCGTTTCTTGTTGTGTTAGTGCGTCTTGTGTGTTTAAAAAGGTTTTCGAAAACCCGGTTTAGAGGCTAGTGTGCGAGTGTTTACTTTCCCTTCCTAGTTGTATAAATCGAGTCTTGGACTTTAGTCTAGTAGAATGACCCTAAATCAATGATTTCGTTGGTCCTTTACCTTGAGTCCACTTAGCTTACTAGGGATTTACTACAAGATTTGCATTTTGACCAATTTTGACCACCCACGGTGTGAAAAGGCCTTGGTTGCCAAGTCCCGTCCCTTAGGTGACCATGTTTAGGATTGTTTGATTAGTCCAAGTTCTCCACCTTTTTGTGGGTTTGAAGGGGGAAAGCGCGCTCCCAACTCACCATTCCCCTACCTCCTACACATTTCCACACAATAAAATTGCAAATTGTTGAAGTCATCTTTCTTGTTGCAATAAGAAAAGCCAAATCTTGCCAAAAAGGGCAAAGAAAAGAAAATGAAAGAAAAATGAAAGAAAGAAAAGAAATGAAGAAAAAGAAAAGGCACAAAAAGCAAAAAAAGAAAATAGAAAAGAAGAAAAAGAAATGGCATGGCAACAAACGAGCAAAAATGCAAAAGAAAGAAAAATGCCAAAAGAAAACCCGATTCACAAAAATAACCCCTACCTCTCAAAATAAGCCTTTTTCTGACTTTTGCCATGAAGAGCCTACCAAAGAACCGAGTCCCTAGGAAGGATGATAGCGGCATTAGTCGGTCTTCCCTCATTTTGCATATTTCCATCTTTTTACTTGGACTAGTTAGGCGGTTTTAGACATGGGACGACCCTCTTGGCTCACGCTGAAGGGGGCGGGGTCTCACTTACCTACAGTGTCGACTAACACCGTGGTTCATCACTTTCCATCCCGCCGATCGTCCTGTAGTACGTTCTTAGAAGGTTAGGAGGAACCGAGGTAAGTTACCAACGTTCTTATTGCTTTGTCGTCATACTATTAGGGTTTTGTCCACCTTGGTTTGTAATGCTAGCTTGGGAACGTGGTCACTTGACTTGAGTCCTAAACCGGTGCTTCTTTCACCGCTTGTTTGAGGGAAGCGGTATTTCTTTTCTTTTGGGTGCAACCTCTTGTGTGTTTGTTTGTGTGTTTGTTGTTTATGTGTTTTGTGTCCGGTTGCATCCACGGTTTTGTCGCAAGACCCCACTTGCCTTGCGGAGTGCACTTTTCCTCTAAGTGCACTCGCGTGAGTTGAAAGGGCGTAGGGTGCGCTAATACCCGCTCGGCTAGTTTAGTAGTTAGTTTGTGCTTACTCGAGGGCGAGTAAGGGTTAAGTGTGGGGGAGTTGATAAGTGTAGTTTGTAGTGCCTATTTCGTAGTGTTTTGGTCCCATTTTCCTTGTGGAATCGATCCTTGGGAGCGATTTATGGGCTACTTATGCTTCCTCTAGTTCGTTTCTGGTTCCCGAGACCATTCATGAAGAGTTGGAGCGATTCCGACTCAATACATACACTTTTCGGAGCCAACGAAGTGAAGGAACGATCACTCGATGCCTTGGATTCGACCCCGAGACCTTGGGACCCAATCCCGAGCCTCCGAGACCCGATCCCGAGTCTCGAGAATCGATGAGAAGTCCATGTGAAGCAAGGAGGGACCAAAAGGATCATATTGGAGGCCTACAAGACTCATCCCCGACGGGTATGACCTCAACCCGTCCGGGATGAAGTGCACAAAAGAGGAGCTGCTGTTTTGGGTCCATCCCGACCGGGAAGGGGTCCATCCCGACCGGGACCACCTCATCCTGACCGGGACCAACTCATCCTGGACGGGATGGCCCAGTTACAGCCTGTGATTGCTTGTTTCCATTCCTCCACCCATTGTAACCCTATATATACCCTTCCTCTTGTATTCCTATGATAGGTTCTTCATTACCCACAAACCCTAGCCTAGTTTTAGCACAGATTAGATTAGATTAGTGTAGATTAGTCCTTAGATTATCGTTAATCCTAGATTAGTGCTTGTAATTTGGGAATTCTTCAAGATCTCCACTAAGATTGACAACCTTGGTTGATTGTTTTTGGGTTCTTCCATTTATGCAAGTTTCCTTCTTCTTTTCATCTTCTAGTATGGTATAATCTCTTTTCCTTTATCTTAATCTTTGTTCTTTCATCAAGTTTGAATCTTTAGTTCTTGTTTATTGTTTTGTTTTTCATCTTTGCTAGTTTCATATATGCATCCTCTTGTTCTTGTGTTGGTTTATCTTGTTTTTGTTAGTTTTAGATTAGATATGTTAGAGTAGATTCTTGCTAGGGTTAGTAAGGTGATTAGGGTGTTAATTGGATGATTAAGGGATTGTTGGAGATGTTGGTGGAAGATTTGGGTTTCCTCTTGGTTTGATGCATGGTACATGTTTGTTGAAATGCTTGAATGACTTGTATGCATATGCTTGTTTTTCTTGACTTTCTCTTGTGGGTGATAGTTTGTTTGTGGGTTTGGTTCCCTCACTAAGTTGCGAGAGCCCGGTGAGGACGACCCCTAGGTCGGTCTAAGTTGCGAGAGCCCGGATACGATCTAGGCCACAATAACACGCTAGTAGCCCCGTTTGTCATGTGTATCGCCAAGGTGGGTTTTAGGTGGAACTTCTAGGTGAGTCTAAGTTGCGAGAGCCCGGACTATACCTAGATTACCCTACTACCTCCTTCATTCTAGCTCTTCCTCGACCATTCCGTTACCCCTTTGACCCCGACCTAATCCTAGCCCGTTTCCTTTGATTGTTTTCTTGCTTTAGACCTATCTTAGTCCTAGCCTCCCCCTCCTTAGATTAGCTCGTCTTGAACCTAGTCCTAGACCGTAGCATACCTTAGTCCGACCTCCCGTCCCTGTGGATTCGACCCGACTTGCCCTAGCTACCCTAGTTAGGTTAGTTGGTTTTTTTATTTGGTGGCGGGATCCACGACAAATCTCACCCATCAAATTACCATCATTTGTCCTAATCTTGATTTAGCCAATTCCAACTACTTTACAGACAGCATTACTGGCCATAGAAATATTGCCCCCGTCTATCTGTTCATACGTTGAAAACCACTCCCTGCGCGGACATATATGGTAAGAAGCTCCCGAATCTAGGATCCACGAATCAGTGTGATATGTGACCTTCTCAGCAACTAGAGCATAATCATCATCTTCCTCAGAGTCTACCTTTGCTACACCAGCAGTACCAGATGTGTTCTGTTTATTCTTTTTCTTGGGACAATCAAATTTCCAATGTCCCTTCTCTTTACAGTAATTACAGATATCATTGGGTTGTGGACCTTTAGAAACATGAGTACTAGAACCAGATTTATTCTTCCTTGATTTTCCCTGTCCCTGACCCCCACTGGCTACTAACCCTACAGCCTGATTATCTGTAATTGTACCAGCCGCCTTATGGCGCAGTTCTCTAGAATGGAGGGACGATCTGACCTCCTCTAAAGTAATTGTATCTTTACCAACAACAAAAGATTGCACAAAATTCTCATATGACAGCGGTAAAGATACTAACAGAATTAATGCGGCATCCTCGTCTTCTACTTTAACATCAATATTACGCAGTTCTAATAATATTGTGTTTACCTGATCGAGATGATCTCGAAGAGGCATACCTTCCTGCATTCTCAGACTGAACAGACGTTGCTTCAAAAGCAACTTGTTGGTTAAAGACTTCGTCATGTATAGACTTTCAAGCTTTTCCCACAGACCCTCCGCGATTTCAGTGATGATATCATCAGACAAACACAACAAGATTGTTGAATATGCCTTCTCCTCCAGAACGGCCATCTCAGCGGTGACTGTGTCGTCTTTCTTCTTCACGAGTGGCGCCCACAGTCCCTGCTGTTTCAGCAACGCCCGCATCTTGATTTGCCACAGACTAAAACTATTCCTCCCATTAAATATCTCGATTTTAAAACTCATCACAAACATCTTTCTCACATATCAAATTAACCTGAAGCTCTGATACCAGTTTGTTATAACGGAAGAGAAAGACAAACAAATAAGAACGTAAAATCGAGAGACAGACAAATTTACGTGGTTCACTAACAACCTGTTAGCAACATCCACGGGCAGAAGGAGGGGATAGTTTTATTAATTTGAAGAGAGGTTACAGATTTCAGACTGATATCATAATTTCTAGGGTAGAGGTATGAGAGTTTATATAATACTCTCAACCTGAACAGAAACCCTAAACAGATTAGGAAACCCTATACAACAGGAAATCATATGTCAAATACTCAGATATTGATTAGAAAGCTCTAATCAATCAGATATTAATTAGAAATCTTTCCTAATTAAACAGATTCAGGTCGGAAACCAATTCAAGATCCAAAAGGACAATTGCAAGACACTTATTTCCTAACAGGATCCAATTCCAACCTTGTTTAAATTTGACTTTCTCAAATGACTACCCCATGGTAGTCATTTCAATTCCGTCACTATTTATTGTTTTTTTTCCGCGTAAATCTAGTCGGAATATATATTTTTTTCATTAAGTTTTGTCCCTAATTGAAAATATACATTTTCTTCATGGAAAAAAAATCCAATTTTTTTTTTTACCTCGACCCGGCTCCGCCCAATTCCAATTCCATGGATACCCAAACAACATTTTGGAATTGGAAATGGAATTGAATGTCAATAATTGAATATCTAGAATTAGATTCATGGAAATGAAAATAATTCCATGTTTCCAAACGCTCCCTTATGGAAAGCTGAGATCCGGAGCTGATAAAGTGTTAAGAGGAATCTTCAGTGTGAGAGAAGGAGAGTAGTTGTTGAAGTTAAGGCCTCTCGATGCTGTTACAGCTGGTCCAATTGCAGGGCGTTTGTTCATATCGACTGACAAAGTAGCATTCTGCAGTGACAGGCCGATTGCTAAAGTCTCAACCCAAACCGGAGTTTCTCTTACATTCCATTACATGGTTGTGATTCCTCTCGGGAAGGTTCGTTCATCCAATCAAACTGAGAACATTAAGAAGCCATCTCAGAAGTATTTACAAGTAGCGACAACAGACAACTTTGAATTTTGGTTCATGGGGTTCCTGAACTACAAGGAAATGTTCAATTATTTACAACAAGCAGTCTCGACAGACAAGGTAACAGACGACTTATCCCGCATTGAGTGAAAGTTCTAAAGAAGGAGAACATCATGTTTTCCGTATGCTAGCTACGATAGGAGTTTATTTTATATTATAGTCTAGCATCTAACAGTTGTTTTTGTTGAGAATATGTTAATCCGAAGTGTGCATAACAGTGAAGAAAAACAGAGCAGAAACGAAACCGACACGACAAGGTAAAACCGATGGCAACAAAAATCTGAGACATGCAACAAAAAAAACCGTGATGGGCGGCAGGCAACCGGGCAGCAATAACCGAACAAGGGACGGAACAATGGACCGATAGGGACCGGACAGGCAGCAGACCGAGAGGAAGGTAAGTAGTGTTAGAATATTTATATTCTTATGGCCTTGTGTCTTTCGGGTTTGTAAATAACGAGTTCACGTTTAACGGGACTTTGATATAAAGTCGACACCGTGATGGTTCGGTTTCGATTAAAGTAATTAAAGTCGGAAATTGCTATTCCTTCCGACCTTACCCAATATCACGAGATGCCTTTTCACGAAGAGATATAACGATTTGAGTTATGAACAAATACATCCCTTGACATGTATATATCCATATACATATCAATAACGGTGTACGAAATATTTTTCATCTTCTCAAAAAGAAAACAGTACAGTTTGTGAAAGGCAGAATTCTCTTCTCCATCATACTGAGAACGTTAAGGAAACGGGTTAAGGAGGAGAATCACATTGGGTCTTTATTCTTCTTATATTATTATTATTATTATTATTATTATTATTATTATTATTATTGAGTGCGTCGTAAGACATGGACCAAGGTTAGTCCTCTTTTCCGTTTACTAATTGTATTAGGGTTGAATTAAATCGAATCTATAATGATCATGGGACAAATTTCATAATCAAAATCACGAAGTATGTCTATCAATTGGTATCAGAGCGATATAGATTTGTTTGATTCACCCGCGTACAATATTTCCACGTAATGTATTTGCACATTATTAGATGAATTTGCAAGTTGCACTTTGTATGTTGATTCTGTGTATGATCGTTGTTTAATTAGATATGGCAAATATAATATTGTAGTTTCTGTCCACTACATTAACATGGATCAAGCGGTACTATTTAAATTGCTTGGATGCAAGTGAGTGGATGATCATGTATTTTGATACGGAGTACAGTATTTTGTGAGGATAATCTCGTGAGTCATAACAGTGGTTAATTGAAATACTGATTCTGTATATGCACGTACACACTTATGTTGCCCTCTTACTTTCCGCTGCGTTTTGATCATCTTTATAATTCCTGCAATTTTTGTGTATGCTAGTATAATGAAAGATGAATGAGAAATTATTGTTTAATCCAGGTTGTACTGATCATATGGGTGAAAATGCAAATAAAAATGTTGTGTATTGTTGATTTTTCAACATGGTTTACATCAGTTGCTTTTTCACATGCAAAGTTTTAATCAAGTACATTGAATTTCATTATGTATGATAATTAATCATGTCATTATTTTGTTAATCATGAGGATTATGTACCATAGCAGAATAACATACATAAATGGGTGAATTTGTTTGGCAAGTACGTATTGGTATTAAAATGTATTGATTTAATGATATAAGTATGTTTGATAAATGTCTCAATAAGATACATAATTTAATTCATTTGGATTATTAAGAATGCCTTTTATATGCATGTTTATGTATGTATAATATAAATCTTGTATATGTTTTTGTTATGGAATGTTAACAAAAATATTTATATTATTCATTAAGTTTTTTATATTTATATGTTATATGACATGTTAGTCACCAAAGTGGCCTTGTTGTGATAAACTTAAAAATATGAAAAGTTTAAATGGTTTTTTAGACCACATTATAGATATGCTATATGTTAAAGTCCTATATTTTATTATGTATGTTTATGTGACCACCCAAAGGAGGAACATGAAATATAGATAATAATATGAAAGGGTTAAATTATTATTTGTACGAAATTTGAATGTTATGTATATCCAAAGATGTCATTCATTTAAACTTTTGGTATGTTGATAATTGACTATTAAAGTATTTATAACATCGATCGTAGTATATGCATTTTAGTATTGCCCAAAGGTTACTTAAATGTGTATGTAATGTTACTGAATTTGTATTAAGTTTTCAAAGCATTAATAGGCTAAGCATGTGTAAATTTTTGCAGTCTCATCTAATTTACCTGCATCCGCTAACTCTGTTACTAAATTTAATGGGCTTAACTATGATGAATGGTCCGAGAAAATCCGGTTCACACTGGGTATTATGGCACTCGACCTAGCCATAATTTCTGATGAGGAACCCTCAGCCATAACTAACAAGAGCACTAAGGAAGATATTTCCCTATATGATCGTGGGAACGCTCAAACAGGCTGAGTTCAAACAGACTGAGTTTAACCCTCATGAGATTGACAATGGCGGAAAGTATTAAGCCATCAATGCCTAAAACAGAGAAAGCGAGGGAATTCATGAAAAAGATTAAGGAGTGCTCTCAATCCGAACTGGCGGACAAGTCAATAACGGGTAGTCTTATGAGTGAGTTGACTAATAAGAAATATGACTTGAACGGCTCGGAATCAATGCACACTCATGTGACAGAAATGTCAAATCTGGCAGCTAAGTTAAAGAAGCTAGGGATGGAAGTAAATGATTCCTTCTTGGTGCAATCCCCCTTTCCACTAACCAAATAACACAACTCATATATTTTCCCGCCTAAAGTTATACACAACAAAAATAAAAATAAAAAAGACCAGATGAGCTAGGTGCGAATCGAACCCTTAACCTCATGTGTGTCACTCTTCTCCTCTCCAACTACACTCTAACATCTTACTGATTTAAGTATCACTACATCACATATAAAGTTATACACCACAGAAAGAATGTAATTAAGGAAATTTGATTGATTACATTGATTACGAAAATCACATACAATATTTAATATGGAATGTATGATCAATTTTTTCTTTTAAAAGTACAAACATATTGTATTCCGTTTTAACCAAATAGTTGCATTATTTTTGTTAATAGGAGATTGCACTATCCCGTACAATATTTTACATAGAATATAAAATAGTTATGATTATTATTGTATATCTTTCTGATCATATTCCAAAATCATATTCTTAACATCGATATAAAATTTAATAACTATATAAAAATGGAATATATATTCCGATTGCTCTTACAAATCCTGATACATAGTAAAAACTCACCAAAAATTCTCTATATACTAGTCTAAGACAATAACAGTTACTAACATTTTCCACAAAAATACACTAATTTAAATTGAGAAGTAAAAGAACATTTTATTAATAAATTCGCAAACTATTCATTTTTATTAACGTTAAAGAAATTGACAAAAAAAACTTCTTTTTATGAAAGTAATTAGATAAATTTTAAGATATGATGTCATTAATCTTGAGAAAAAAATCAGTTATATAAAAAATTTATTTTTGAAATGAGCTATTTACTTTAACTTTTACAAAGATATACTCTCCCCGTCCCAATGAATTCTTTGTCTATTCCATATTGGGTCGTCTCAATGAATTCTTTGCCTGTCTATTTTAGGAATGTTATATATATATATATATATATATATATATATATATATATATAGTTAAGATCGGGTGAAAACCTATCTCTCAATGAGAACTGTGAGAACCATTTAGAACCAGTGATCTTACTTAGATCTAATGGCTGACATTATTCTTAAAACATCCCCTCTTCCTTTTAACAAAAAAAACAAATTCGTTTCTTCCTTCTCCCTTCCTTCATCAACAATGGCTGAAATTGAAGGAAACAAATTCAACAAAATTCACCAAAAATCAAGAAAAAGCATATGAAGCTTTGTTTATCAATGCAAATTCAGGAGGTTTGTTGTCTAATAATCTTAATAAATTAGAGTTCCGGTGTTCATAAAATTGGGGATTTATATACAATTGGGTAAGATTCTACATTTCTACCCTACGACAATATTCTCATTTAGAAGCAACCTTGACTGGACGAGTAGACAGAGGGAGCTGCTCACACCGGGGATCGATCAGGTTGCCGGAGCTCTGAGATCTGGGTCTGGGTCGCCGCTGCTGCTGCGCTGATTCTGGAGGGCGAAGGTGGGTCACGCGACGGGAGCAGGGGAAGCTCCGAGTTAATGCGCCGGAGGTGGTTTGGAGTTTGGAGGAGAGTTGGCGGTGAGGCATGGTGATGTTGTTGTTGGCTGATTGACGAAGGAGATGAATGGTGAAGGGTAATGTATGTGGGTCCAAATCTGGTTAAAGATTGAGGAGAGTGAACTCGGTAGTTTGAAGTTGATGGATGAAAATGGTGAGGGAGATGAGATGAGAGCATAAGGTCAAGGTCAAGTTGACTTAGTTCAAGGTCAAATGGGTTGGTTTGATTTAGTATTTGGAGTGGGTTTGTTTTCAAAAAGGGTACACCAAAATTCAAAAAGGGTACGCTAAAATTGAAAAAGAGTACGCTAAAAATAAAAAAAGATACGCTAAAATTGAGAAGAGGTACACCAAAATAAAAAAAATGTACGCTAAAATTCAAAAGTTAGGGTACGCTAAAATTGGACCTTTTTTCCTCTTTGTGCCAAAAGTAAAGGCAAACAATTCATCGGGACGGAAGGAGTATATACTCACTCGATACCACTAAGATCTTCTCATTTATTCAAATGTGAGGATTATAATTATCATATAGAATGATTATTTTGGTAGGGAAGTGTAATCCCCTGGAAATTATAACGCAATACAGTGGCGGAAACACTGTAGAGTCGGGATTTAAAACACACTAAGAAAACTATATCTTATTAAAAGAAATGGTAAGTCAATACAAAGGCCTCTTTTTATAAAAGGGCTAAAAGGAAATTCTCCAAATAGGGTTATACAAATCCATAAACCGTGAATGAAGAAAGAGTAGGATCCACGCTACTCGCTAGCTCACACTCAAAAACCCAGCAGCAAATACCTGTCATGTTAAAAATATAACAGCCACGTCAGTGGGGAGTAACTCGGACGTTCTCCCAGCCATATTATATCATATGGAAAAATAATAGTATTATTATATCAAAATATTTAAAAGAGAAAACATTAAAACGATATAATAAAAATAAGCTTTCGGAGAAAACTTAAAGTATTGGAATAATAAAATCAGAACAAGTTTTCAGAAGAAAACTTCAAATATTCGTCAACCTGCAAATCAAAATGCATCGATAATAATAAAAATATTCAAAATGGCGTTATGGATAGGAGTAGTGATGAAGGCTAGACTTTCACTAGGAGAATACTAAAACTAGCTTCGTGAACTTAGTTCAAACAAATCAAACCTCGATCTCTAACTAAGCTACCCAACCATAATAGGACGGCGACTTATAAATGCGTGGCCCTAGTTTAAGATAATATGCACACCCCTCCCGAGCACCATAAATACTCAGTTCAACCCGACGGCGTCTTACACTGCGAGGCACGAGTTTAAGGTCAAAATGTACACACACTCCCGAACACCATATATGCTCGGTTCAACAACCAGTGTGCTCCATAAAGACACACCAGCCTTATAGTTGATGGCGAAAACGTACATCCCAGAATATATTACTCTAAACCTCACACTTGTCCTTATTCCATAACTCCAAAACAGCCATTATCGATATATATACAAAAGATATAATCAATATAAATAATGTGAAGAAAAAAGGAATAAACATTTTATATAAAAGGGAAACTTTCTATAAATAGAAACTTACTATTTTTAGAAGCTTACTTAAACTTGAAATATTGTTACAGAAAATACGTAAGTGATTAAAGTATGTGAAATGAATTAAAATGGCATTTCTAACAAAATTAACATTTTATTATTATCGTCGTTATCGTAACTTTAATATATTTCTAAATTCCTTACTCAAAGTATAAAGAAAATATAATAAGCCATAGTATTCTATAAATAATCAGGAATTCGAGTTAAAACTTATAATTTTAGAAAATAGGTGTTTTAAGAAAATGATATCAAAATTAATTAAGTCAACGAACTTTATAAATGAAATGAATTTTACAAAGGCTTCAAATTATTTTTAGCAAATAGCTTTTATTAATAAATAATAAGGATTTTACTAAAATAGTCAATTGTCAACAAATTAGAAATTATTAGTGAAAATAGTAAAACGAGATTAATTTATTGAATCGACTATTTTCTCATTTATTAGTGTAAATCGTACAACGAGATTAATTTATTGAACAAGCATACAAATCTCGATTATAATATAAAAATACGATTTTGAGTTAAAATTATAAATTAACGAAATATGACGAAAATACGAAATCAATATTATTTAGTTACTAGTGTCACGATAACCAACAAAATATTATAACGATCGTAAATAGTTAAATTACTAACGGTTTGTAAAACGATATCGAAAGTTATAAAAAGTTTATAAGGTACAAAACGGCAACAGAACCATGAAAACGAGGCAACTGCATCCGAATACGAACGACAAAACAGTAGCAGCATATAACGCAGTAGCAGCATCAACACGTAGCAGCAAACGAAAAAAAACAGGACGAGATGAAGGGGAAGAACAGAAGAAAGAAAACAACAGCAAAACCACGAATATTAAAGATCGAGGTTAAATGAAAGAAGTCGGAAAGTAGACAGAAAATGATCGATTTAACAGCGGAATAAGAAGAGAGGAAGAAGTAGATCGAACAGCAGCAAGACGTAGCGAAAGACATGAACAAACCAAAAAGACGACAGCAGAAGAAGAAGAAAGGGACGGATAAAACATGACCATGACCATAACAGCAGCCACGAGAACGAGATAATACGGACATCAACAAAAGAGAAGGAGAAAGAAGGAAGTACAGATTAGTTCGTTACCTTCATCCAAACAGGAGCAAAATCAGAAGAGGGAGAAGAAACGGACAGCCACAGGAACCACGTACATCAGCAGCAGCGAGTGAACAAAACGGCAGATTGGTAAAGATATTGCGAGAGGACAGAGAAGAAGGGTGAGGAGGGAAAGATGCAAACACAGCAGCAGCAGTAGCGTCTGCAACAACGAGAAGGAAACGGAAAAAAAAAGAAGGATCAAGGAAGAGGGGGTGATGAAACGAAGAGGTGGTCAAAAGGAAAGGGGATGAAAGAATATGGGGGGGTGAAACGGTGGAGACAAGAAAAGCACAAAGGAAGGGAATGAATCAGCACACTTAATTAAGTGAGATGAATGTACTGACAAAGTGGAAAAGGCACGGATTAAATAAATGAATTGGGTAATTGACGAAATTCGTAACGATAAGTTGACTGACCCACGAATCGAGTTAGAACGAGTTAATAAAATTAATAAATAAATGGGTCGTCAAATCCCCCTTTCCACTAACCAAATAACAAATCTTCAAATTTTCCCGCCTAATCACATACGGGCCTACCATATGGGCTTACTTTTGGATTATTTAATATATATTGGTTGGGCTTATATCTAAATTACCCATACATGTTAACTGCGATCAATAACTATATGTTTAAAAGATACTATCGTAAAATAGTATAATAATATAATTAATAGAGTAGATGCTATCATTTTTGTTATACCATAAAATAGTATAAATCTTTTTCTATATATCATACTAATTAATTGATTGATTAATTGACAGTAACATCTAATTTTATATTTTATATACCATAAAATAGTATAATAATATAATTAATTGAGTAGATGCTACCATTTTTGTTATACCATAAAATAGTATAAATTTTTTTTATATATCATCATACTAATTAATTGATTGATTAATTGACAGTACCATCTAATTTTATATTTTATATACCATAAAATCCCCTTGCTACTAAGAGATTAACCACCCCTATAATTTTTCCGCCTATTCATATTGGACTCATATTTGGGCCTTAACTGCTTTGGTCATGTAATACTGAAATTTTGTTAACAGTATATTTTACAATCTCTGTTATTTGCACCCGTGTATACTATAGAAACTGTATATATACCAACGAAAATACATTTTATTTTTGTAATAATCATGACTGATATTTGATTGCAATTAAATATTGTAATCGTCTATTAAGTAAGAAAATAAAAATTCTCAAAACTTTTCGCACCAAAATTTTAAGCTATCAATTTCTACTAACTAAGAGAAAAAAAATCTCAAAACTTTTCTCGCCTAAATTTTAAACTCTCAATTTGGACAAAATCAATAGAACAAATGAGGAAGAATCACACTCAATTATCATATAAAAATTCTTACGGGTTAAATATTTAAAAACTAACAACGGGTGTATCGATACAAATAAATTGTAGAAATATAGTCGCTTAAATTTCTAACAACAATTAAGATAATAATTTTTTTGTACTACATATTTCATGATATTAGTCGAGGTTGCAATTTCAAGTTATTTTATTATTATCCAAATACAATGATAGAATCGTGAAAAATTATCAGGTTGCTAAATTAAAATCTACTTTGTATAAATAATTAACTTAAAATATTAAAATTCTATAAATACCGTGCATACATGCACGGGGTATACACTAGTAAAATGAGTAAGTAAATTATTCGAGACGAAAACGAAGTTGACAGAAATAAATAATTAAACGATCAAATAGTATTTCCAGATAAATAATAAATTTTCGATAAAGTGAATTAAATTGATTTCTCGAGGAAAGGAAATAAATATTTTGACGAAACTTAAAATAAATGAACTACGAGCCGAAAATAGAAATTCGAGCTTAAAAATAAAAGAATTTAGAATTTAAATCGTCGAAATAGATTTTCGATAAGAATTAAATTAAATGTATAAAATAAATCGAAACAGAAATAAAAATATGTTTTAAATATAAGAGTTTCCGAGTCAAATAGAATTTTAGGAGTTTAAAACGATTAAACGATAAACTCGTTTTATAATAATTTTAAGAATTATGAGGTAAATCGTAAACAAAATAAAAATACGAACATAACCTTAATTTAATTTAATTTATAAAATCAGGGGTGTTACAGGGAGACTACAAAATAGGGAATATACTATTAAAATCCATATAAAAAAAAGTTTCACAAATTACATAATATAAGTCTTACACCTGAGACGGTTCATTTTTAATTTATTTTTTAATTTTCTGATGAAAAACTGAATAGTTTTTTACACAAAAAGAACGTATCACGGCGTGCTAACCATTAAAAAGAGTACAATATTATACAATTTTTGATAAATATTTATGTACTTTATGGTATGTAAAAGAGAGAAGTGGGTATCTCGAGATGTGAGATGATATAAACCGAGTATATTAAAAATACTCACTCTGTTTCAATGAAAGCTTCCACCTAAAAAATGACACATTTTTTAAGGTTAATAATAAAATATTCAAAAGTAGAGAGGGTGTAAAGTAGGTGGGTCACTTAGGTAAGAGTGAAGAGTTATACCAAAAAAGAAAGTGAAGAAATTTACGAAAAGTGAAAGCTTTCAATGAAACGAAGGGAGTATAAACAATATTTTCATTAATTACACGTTATTTAATACTCTGTGCATTTCAAGACATTACTCAAATATTTTGATTAGTTTTGCGATTTAAAAAATATTTTCCTATTTCTAAATTATACAGTCGATAAATAGTAAAAATAAAATAATAAATTTTTTTATTTTAAATCTTAAATGAAATATTCTGTAAGATAAATATAATATAAATACCGTGCATTGCACGGGGTCTATACTAGTTGAAACTTAAAGGGTTAATCTCTCAATTGATGAAAGTTAAGGGGGTTATCTAATCACCACTTCCGCGGTTGAAAAACTTCAATAATTTGGTAAATCTAAACCCGAGACAACTCGACTTGAATCTGGCTCGACCCACTCAACTGCCACCTCTACTTAGAAGACTCCATGATAAATAAATAATTTGTAAGATATGGATTGATCGCGAAACATACCGACCCAAAATGCTCCATGCATATCCAGAAATGACACAACTCAAGATAACCCAAGCTCTAAATGACCCGACACCCATACCCGAAATAACACAATTCAAAACAAAATACGTGGCAAACCCGATGGAGTTCGATCGATCCAAATTGGAATAGATTGACTTATTTACACCTCCATGGAATTATGTAAAGTTGTGCTTTAATCATATGAATCTTTCCATTTAGTCCGTATTATTTTATTAAAAGTAACTCTAATCAAAGGATCAGAATAAAAAAAATAAGAATCTTGTATTTTTAATGAATTGCTGATTTGCCGTTACATGAGAGAGCAATCAAATCAAAACACAATAAAAGAGAGAAAAGTCAAAATAAAAAGCATAATTAAAGTCTTTGTTTAATGAAGGTAGGTGATCCCCTATCCCCTATTCACTAAAAAAAACTAAGGGGCAAGAGTGACTTTTCAACTTTCCCGCCAAAACACTTCTTTTAATTATGGAAATTGGACTTCTTAATCAAAAAATTTTATTTCAACATTTAAGCCCAATTTAATGTATCACAAGATAGATGTTATACTCATATGTTGTGACATTTTTATTTAAAAAATTTTGCCCAAATAATATTTTTTTTTATTTTTTTGTAATTTACATTATTAACGTTTTTTAAATAAATTTTTAATGACACGCCATCGAACCCACGGGTCAACTCGGATTTTGATCATAAATTAATGGATCATTTCAGGTTTGAACAAAATGGACACGAGTCAAAGTTGTAGAGTCTTGACCCTAAAATAAGAGTCAACTTTACGAGCAAAGTCAAAATTTAATACTCCATCCGTTTCAATGATTTCTTCCACCTTAAAAGTGACACATTTCTTAAGAAAAAACAATAAAATATGTAAAAGTATAGAGAAAGTAATCTAAGTGGGCCACCTAGATAAGAGAGAAGTTTGGTAGCAAAAAAAGAAAGTGGAAGAAATCAAAGAAATGGTTGAAAAAGGAAATGTGGAGGATATCAATGAAATAGAGGGAGTATAATATTTTCTAATATAGATTCCTCTATTTAATCATAATCCACTAAAATTTCGAAATAAATGAAATTCCGAAAAAAATTCTACTAAACGCCAAATTTAGAAAGTTTCGCGTAATCTTTTCAAATATAGGTACGATAATGATTAAATATGATAAGAATAATAATGTAGAATATGATCTAATTTTTTTTAAAAAAAAATTGACCTAATAAGAATGAGTAAAAAGTAAAACATCTAATTCTTAATCTTAGGATTATAATTATCTCATGTCACTAAACTATTTGTATACACAAACATTAATTAAAAGGCGGTTATTTGTAACACAAACATTAATAAAAAAACCGTGCGTAGGCACGGGTTTTGCACTAGTTTGTTATTAACTCCCTACCTGATGAGTTTAGCCAGTTTCAAGTGAATTATAACACATTAACGGTTAAATGGAAACTTCAAGAGTTAAAAGCTATGCTCATTCGGGAGGAAGGGAGATTAAAGAAGGCAAAAACCCCAGTTGTCCATCTTGTAGGTCATGAAGGAGCCAGCAGCAGCAAGAGCACACCAGGTTGGAAAGGCAAAAACAAGGGCAAATCTTACATTAAAGGACCCGTAAGTAAGATGAAAAAGGATTTGAAGTGTTGCTTTTGTAAGAAAAAGGGACATTTCAAGAAAGAATGTCCAAAAATGAGAGATTGGTTCGAAAAGAGAGGTATGCATTATTGTTCCGTATGCTTTGAATCAAACCTTATTGAAGTGCCTAATAATACCTGGTGGTTAGATTCTGGTGCTACTACTCACGTTTCTCATATTAAACAGGGATTCAGTTCGATCCGGCCCATAAGAGGACCAAATGAATATCTATCCATGGGAAACAGGATGAAGGCACGAATTGAGGGCATTAGGACCTATCGTTTGATCTTAGACACTGGTTATCAAATAGATCTTATAAATTGTCTTTATGTACCCGAATGTGCTAGAAACCTTGTATCTTTAAGTAAGCTGGATTATGTAGGTTTTAAGATTAACTTTGAACTTGAATTATTTACTTTGTACCGGAACGATTACTATTGTGGTAGTGGTACTTTATGTGATTCTCTTTATAAGTTCAATCTTGATGTTAATTTTTCTGAATCTTTGTATCATGTTGAAAGTAGAGGCATTAAACGTAGTGCATCAGATGAAAGTTCAGCTTACTTGTGGCATCAAAGACTAGGTCACATATCTAAAGAAAGGTTATTGAGGTTGGTAAAGAATGAAATTCTTCCTTAATTAGATTTTAGTGACTTAGATGTGTGTATAGAATGCATTAAGGGTAAGCATACTAAACACACAGTAAAGAAACCAGCCACGAGAAGTTCTCAGCTACTTGAAATTATACACACTTATATTTGTGGACCTTTTGACGCTCCTTCTTGGAGTGGTGAAAAGTACTTTATCACCTTTATTGATGACTACTCACGGTATGGATACACTTATCTACTGCATGAAAAGGCCCATTCTGTGAACGTTCTTGAGATATTCTTGAATGAAGTAGAAAGGCAGCTAGAAAAGAAGGTAAAAATTGTGAGATCGGATAGAGGTAGTGAATATTATGGAAGGTTTACCGAAAATGGTCAGTGTCCTGGTCTATTTGAAAGCTTCTTGAAAATAGAGGCATTTGTGCTCAATATACTATGCCAGGTACACCTCAGCAGAACGGTGTAGCTGAAAGGCGGAATCGTACTCTAATTGAAATGGTTAGGAGCATGTTAAGTAATTGTTCTTTACCACTTTCTTTATGGATCTATGCATTAAAAACCGCAACCTATGTTTTAAATCGGGTTCCTAGTAAGTCAGTTCCTAAGACTCCTTATGAACTATGGACGGGAAGGAAGCCAAGCTTAAGACATCTTAGAGTATGGGGTTGCCAAGCTGAATTGAGGTTGTATAACCCTCATGAAAAGAAGCTAGATTCTAGGACGGTCAGTGGTTTTCATTGGCTATCCGGAAAAGTCAAAGGGGTATGTATTTTACTGTCCTAATCACAGTACGAGAATAGTTGAGACTAGTAATGCTAGATTCATTGAGAATGGTCAAACTAGTGGGAGTGATAAACCACGAAATGTGGATATTCATGAAATTCGGGAAGAAATTCACTCTCTTGAAGTTGCACCTAAAGTAGTTGTACCCATTGTGTCTATACAGTCAAATGATACAATATAGCAACATAATGATGTCCAACACCCACAAAATGACAATAACAATGAATCAGAAGTCACAATTCAATGAGGAAATGATACACCACATGAACAACCAAGGCGGTCTGTAAGAGAAAAAAGACCTGCTATTTCAGATGATTATATGTTTTATCATGTGGAAAGTGAATGTGACTTAAGCATTAGTAAGGATCCCGTCTCATTCCGAAAAGTCATAGAAAGTAACGATTCTGAAAAGTGGTTAATTGCTATGAAAGAAAGATGTAATCAATGGATGATAATAAAGTGTGGGATTTAGTTGTGTTACCTGAAGCGTCCAAAACCATTGGGTCGAAATGGGTCTATAAGATCAAAAAGGACTCTAAGGAAAACATAGAAAGATACAAAGTCCGACTTGTCGCCAAAGGTTTTACTCAGAAAGACGGCATTGACTATAAGGAAACCTTCTCTCCAGTATCTAAGAAGGATTCTTTAAGAATTGTGTTGGCGATGGTGGCTCATTATGATCTCGAGCTTCACCAAATGGATGTGAAAACCGCTTTTCTAAATGGTGAACTTGAGGAGGAAGTATATATGAAGCAACCTAAGGGGTTTTTAGCTCCAGGTAATGAGGACAAGGTTTGTAGGCTGAGAAAGTCGATATATGGACTAAAACAAGCTTCCCGACAGTGGTACTTAAAGTTTAATGATACTATCACATGATATGGTTTCACAGAGGTCATCGTTGATCGGTGTATCTATATGAAGATCAGTGGGAGTAAGTTTGTAATTTTGGTTTTGTATGTTGACGATATTTTGCTTGCTGCAAATAATATGGGTATGTTATACTCCCTCCGAGTTCCTATTATTGTCCCAAAAGGTTTTGGGGTGAAAAATAAGGAAGGAGAAATGAGTGGTTGAAAAAAGAAGGAGGAAGAGTGTAATCCCCTAGAAAATCTAACGCGATACAGTGGCGGAAACACTGTAGAGTTGGGATTAAAATACACTGTAACTATGTCTTAGTAAAATTAAAATGGTAAAGTCAAACAATAGGCCTTAAATAAAATGGTCAAAATTTAAAACAATCCACAAAAGGGGTTTGAACAATCCATAAGACATAATTATAAATAAGCAGGATCCACACTGCTCGCTAGCCCACACCCGAAACATGTATATCTGCCATGTTAAAACATAACAGCCACAATCAGTGGGGAGCAACGCCAACGTTCTCCCAGCCGTATAACGGGATTTTAAAAGAGTAATTACTAATATAGAAAAAATAGTAAAGACGGAAAACAGTAAAACATTATAATGAAAATAAGTTTTCAGTGAAAAACTCCACGTATCGAAACAATATAATAAAAATGAGTTTTCCGGAGAAAACATAAAACATCTGCCAACCTGCAACCAAATTATATCGATAATAATAAAAATAGTCAAAATGGCGTTATGGATAGGATTAATGTAGAATCTAGACTTTCACCAGGAGAATACCAAAAACTAGCTTCGAGAACTTAGTTCAAACAAATCAAACTTCGGTCTCTAACTAGGCTACTCAACCATAATAGAGCGACGACTTATAAATGCGTGGCCCTAGTTTAAGATAATGTACACCCCTCCTGGGATTACCTGTCACCCAGTTCAACTTATGACGGCGACTTACTGCGAGGCCTAAGCTTAAGGTCAAAATGTACACAACTCCCGGGATACCTGTCACCCGGTTCAACAACCAATGTACCGATTCCTGATACACTAGCCTTATAGTTGATGGCAAAACCGTAAACCCCAGATTATATTACTCTAAACCCACATTTGTCCTTATTCCATAACTCCAAAATAATCCATTATCGATATTCAAAAGATATAATCATTATAAATAATAAGAGAACAAAAAGAAAAGGATCACTTTCCAAAAGATGAAACTTTCTATTTTAAGAAACTTCTATTTTTAGAAACTTTACCAAAAATAGCATCATATCAAAATAGCGAAGATATTAGTTTATACTAACATCACATTTTTAGTAAACGATATAGATTTATAAAACTAATACTTTCGGCCTTAACGATATTAATTACCAAAGTGAACATTTAATGTTATGAAATTATTAAAATATCGTATAAGCGTTATAAAATGATTAAAAACATCTTAAACATTTTAATATTACTAATTAGGGTGTTTTCAAAAGTTATAAAGCTAAAATTCCCTAATTATTATTAGTTTCGACAATAAAATTATAAATAGGATTTTACGGCAAACATCAAATTAAATATTTGAACGTCTTTATTTAATTAAACCAACAAATACATTTAGAGTATGTTAAGGGATGATTTAACTCTTAAAGTTTCAGATTTAAATACTTTCAAAATTGCTGAAAAAATAATTCTTTTAGGTAAGACGAAGCATTTTAACGATAAATCACAATTTGTTCGAAAATCAATACTTATTAATTAAAGACTTTAATAAATAGTACAAAAATTACGTAAAATAGTTCAAATATATTTATGGACATTCTGTCCAGAAAAGAAAATTTTCCAGAATCCTAAAACTCGGTTTTTAAAGCGTTTTCTCGTTAATCGTCCAATTTTGACAATAACGATTAATAAAAATAGTAATTACAAAATGATTTAAGTATTAATGTCTAAAAATTATTATTAAACCTAAAAATCATCATTTTCCAGATTATACTAATTTTCCAGATTTTCCAAAGTTCCAGATTTACCAACTTCCGTCAAAACCGTCTTTAAAACCTGTTTTCACAATTAACGATTCCATTAATAAAACTTATCGTTCCTAACATTTTATTAAGGCACTAAAAATCATAGAATTATATTTTAATATGAAATCATCAGAATCATAATTTTTTTCCAGATTTAAACCAAAGACCAGAAATCGAGAATTTAAACGACAAGCACGGTTTTAACGATAAACGATGATTTAAAGTGATTAATTAATTCATCCACTTAACAATTCCGAAAAATTATGGAAAAAAATCAGAAAATTTTATTTCATCAGAAAGTTTCACCATGTCAAAAATCAGATTAAAATAAAATATTTAAGTACTAGAACTAAAAATCGGCTTTTAATCGTTTTTGTCCGATAACGGTAATAATTCAATAATCGATATCAAAAACATCAGAAAAATACTAAATTATTAAAAATCATCAAAAACAACATTTTTAAAGAATATAAACATATATTACATGTTTAGGCCGAATATTACGATTTTACAAATTAATATGACGATTTAATCGTTAATCTCGTAAAAGCGATAAAAATACCGAAACATGCAAATTTTCAACTTTTAAAATTTTTCCAAATTATATGACATACATATATTGTCAAAAAGAAAATATAAAAATATACATGCAATCACATAAATAAAATCATGCAATACCGAGTAACAACGACGTTACCTTCAATCCAAATCCGAGTCTACGATAAATTCGTCGGCTTCGGGGTCGATGAAGAATCCTAAATCACATGACATACATGGTACAAAAATACCATGAGAAAACTAAAAGAATCAGGGTAAATAACAATCGGAAATAACATCGATTATTACCTTAACGAAGAGGAAAGAAAGACGATAATTTAGAAGGCGAAAATAGGACGATCAAAGCTTGATTATGGACGAAGATGGTTGCTGAAAATGGGCAGGAACACCAGCCAAAAAGAGGGAGAAAGAAAAGATTTTTGCTAAAATAAAATGGAAGAATGAATAAAGAGGAAAATGTGAAGAGATATGGAATGAATGGTGACTTAAAAGTTGATGAAAACTAGGTACATTCACCTCAAAAATTTCAGCCAAGAGTGAATGTGAGAAGAGTGTGAAGAGTTTGTATTAATCCACCAAAATGAATGAAGAAAGAAATAAATATCTAATGTTTAACATAATAAAATGAAGTGTATAAAAAAAATGTAGTAGGGGTGAGCCAGGGGGGTCACGGTCCAAAATGTGGGAAAATGTCCCAAAATAATTTGTAAGTTGATAAAAAGAAAATCGTAAAATTGTTAAAGGTATTTCAAAGCAATTCGAGTAAACCTCGCGTTTGAAAATAATTATTTACGAAACTTCGTAATAAAATCATTAAAGGTCAAATATTCTTAAATAAAAATATTTCTTAGTTGGAAATATCATATAAATGGGTTTAGACATTTTAGGAAAAGGAATAACTTAAATCCAAGCTTAAAACGTCAATTCAAAGAGAAATAGAATTCCTCACGGAAAATTAATTAGTTTACGAAGAAAACCAAATAAATGGATTTAAGAGAGTTAAAATATTTAACATTAAAAATAAATATCATTAAACTTCAAACTAAAAATAAAGCTTGGTAAAATGATGAAATATGAGGCCGAAATGTGATAGAGTCATAACGGAAAGAATAAAAAAGCTAGAAAAATAGCGGGTGTTACAAAGAGAGAGAAATGAAAGAGTAATTGTGGACCACACATTGATGGCCTAAAAAGGGAAGTGGGACAAAAATTAAACTCAGCCCAAAAAGGAAATTGGGACACTAATAGGAACTCGGAGGGAGTATGTTGTAAAGAAATACCTCTCTAAAATTTTTGAGATGAAAGATATGGGTGAGGCATCCTATGTGATTGGGATTGAAATAACCCGTGATAGATCACAAGGATTGTTAGGACTGTCTCAGAAAACTTACATCAATTTAGAGAGATATAGAATGGAGAGTTGTTCGCCCGGAATCGTTCCTATACAGAAAGGGGATAAGTTCAGTAAAATGCAATGTCCCCAGAATGAGCTAGAACGAAAAGAAATGGAAATAATTCCTTATGCATCAGTGGTTGGGAGCTTAACTATGTTCAAACATGTACTCGACCAGACATCAGCTTTGCTGTTGGAATGTTGGGTCGATATCAAAGTGATCCCGGGATGGACCATTGGAGAGCTGCAAATAAAGTGCTCCGGTACTTGCAAGGAACCAAGGAGTTCATGCTTACATATAGGAGGTCTGATAATGATCTAGAGGTTATTGGATATTCAGATTCAGACCATGCCGGATGTAAAGATACTAGGAAATCAACATTTGGTTATGTCTTCCTATTAGCTGAGGGAGCAGTATCATGGGAATGTGGAAAACAATCTATTTTTTGCTACCTCCACTATGGAAGCTGAATTTGTGGCGTGCTTTGAAGCCACTATTCATGCATTGTGGATGCGGAACTTTATCTCGGGACTTGGAATCATCGATAGTATAGCCAAGCCGTTGAGAATTTATTTTGATAATGAAGCAGCCGTATTCTTCGCTAAAAACGATAAGTACTCTAAGGGTGCAAAGCATATTGAATTGAAATACTTATCATTTAAAGAAGATGTGCAGAAACGTAGAGTGTCAATTGAGCATGTTAGGACGGATATAATGGTAGTCGATCCGTTAACTAAGGGATTACCACCTAAAGCGTTTATTGGCCATGTAGAGCGCATGGGTGTTGTAGATAAAGCCTTGCTAATTTAAAAGTAGTGTGCTCATATTATGTTTATGACATTTTGATATCGTTTATTGTTATGTTTCTGTATAAAGTACATGTGATCATTATGATATATGTATACATTTATGATTGGAGATTACATGTAATCATTTTGAGAATTATTGTATTTTCTCAAGTTAGAGATAGTCAAGAGTTAGGATTGATTTGTGATACATGGAAGGGATCATGTCGCAGAATGATGTATGACCGCCATGATTCAGTTAATTCTAAATCTATTAAAGTTTTATAGAAAGTTTAATGAGCTCAATTTAAGGTGAACATTATAATTATTGATCTTTTAAGTGACACTAAGGCCAAGTGGGAGAATGTTAGAATATTTATATTCTTATGGCCTTGTGTCTTTCGGGCTTGTAAATAACGAGTTCACGTTTAACGGGACTTTGATATAAAGTCGACACCGTGATGGCTCGGTTTCGATTAAAGTAATTAAAGTCGGGAATTGCTATTCCTTCCAACCTTACCCAATATCATGAGATGCCTTTTCACGAAGAGATATAATGATTTGAGTTATGAACAAATACATCCCTTGACATGTATATATCCATATACATATCAATAACGGTGTACGAACTATTTTTCATCTTCTCAAAAAGAAAACAGTACAGTTTGTGAAAGGCAGAGTTCTCTTCTCCATCATACTGAGAACGTTAAGGAAACAGGTTAAGGAGGAGAATCACATTGGGTCTTTATTCTTCTTATATTATTATTATTATTATTATTATTATTATTATTATTATTATTATTATTATTATTATTATTATTATTATTATTATTATTATTATTATTATTATTATTATTATTATTATTATTATTATTATTATTATTATTATTATTATTATTATTATTATTATTATTATTATTATTATTATTATTATTATTATTATTATTATTGTTGAGTGCGTCGTAAGACATGGACCAAGGTTAGTCCTCTTTTCCGTTTACTAATTGTATTAGGGTTGAATTAAATCGAATCTATAATGATCGTGGGATAGATTTCATAATCGAAATCATGAAGTATGTCTATCAAGTAGCGGACAGGGACCGAAAGTACTGTAGCAGCAGAGAACCGTAGGGACAGGACAGTAGCGATTCGAAGTTGCTGTGTCGTGGTACCCGCCACTGACTTGAAAACTATTGCGGCTCGACCGAGGTGGTTATTGACTAGTGTCGGTAGTTTCCCAAGGTGAACACAGCAGCTACCTGACTCGACCATTCGAGGTAGGGAGCTTTTGGAATGTCACAAACTCTAAAGTAAATAGAGAAGAGATGTGAGAAAATATTGTGTATGTATTTCTGTGTATTGTCATTGGCATAGTCTGCCATATATACAAGAAAATGACCGAGATTACAGGATAGCATATTTCTAAGAAATAGGCAACTACCAAAATTACATGATATACAAAATAAAATCTGAATATTTGCCTAATATATTTATCTAACACCTTCCCTCAAGTTGGAGCATGTAAATCCGAAATGCCCAACTTGGAAAGATTAGTCTAAAATTTTTGACGCCCCAAAGCCTTCGTAAGAATGTCAGCGAGCTGAACAGTCGTGTGCACATACGAAGGAGCAATGGTACCTCGTGTGATTTCATCACGGATAAAATGACAGTCGACTTCAATATGCTTCGTACGCTCTTGAGAAACGGGATTATTGGCAATATGTAAGGCCGCTTGCATTGATTGTCACAATGCAACGGGACAGGCATAGAGTGTGTGAAGCTAAAACTTCGAAGTAGTCCCTTTAACCATAAAATTTTACGTGTATCCGATGCCATAGCACGATATTCGGCTTCCGTGGAAGAGCGAGAAACTGTTGCTTGCTTCTTTGTCTTCCATGATATAGGAGACCCCCCGAGAAACACCAGATAAGCAGTAATAGACCGTCTACTAATTGGACAACTGGCATAATCTGAATCGGAGTAAGCTTCAAGAGTCAAAGTGGAACCAGTGCTAAGAAGAATACCTTGACCCGGGCACCCCTTCAAATAACGAACTACCCGTAACGCCGCATCCCATTGAGACTGAGTGGGACTTTGCATAAACTGTGCCGAGATGTGTACAGAGTAGCATATTTCGGGACGAGTAAGGGTGAGATAAATTAACTTCCCTACCAATCGTCTATAGTTCGCAGGATCGGGTAAGGGTGAGTCACTTGCAAGGGCTAAAGAGTGGTTTTCTTCCATGGGAACACTCGCAGGCTTACAACCTAAGAGACCAGTTTTCGTTAAAAGATCAAGAGTATATTTCCGTTGACAAAGAAAAATACCCTTGGAATTCTGAGCCACTTCGGGACCGAGAAAGTATTTTAACTTACCCAGATCTTTCATATGAAAACACTGATTAAGATAGGTTTTAAAATCGGAAATGGCTTGAGAACAATTTCCTGTAATAACAAGGTCATCCACGTATACTAGAATATGTAGCACAACATTATTTTTGCAAAAGTGGAACAAGGAATGATCAGATGAACTGACACTGAATCCATAATTACGCAAGGTGGTAACAAGCTTGGCATACCAACATCGAGGAGCTTGTCGGAGACCATATAATGACTTTCGCAACCTACATACTTTTCCCGTTAATCCATGACTAAATCCAGGTGGGAGACTCATATACACTTCTTCATTAAGGTCACCGTGAAGAAATGCATTATGGACATCCATTTGATGGAGTTCCCAATTATTAATAGCCGCAAGCGTAATAAAAGTACGTACCGTGACCATTTTAACAGTAGGAGCGAAAGTTTCAGTAAAATCAATACCTTCCTCTTGACGATTGCCAAAAATGACCAAACGTGCTTTGTAGCGCTCAATCTCACCATCAAACTTATACTTTATGCGGAACATCCACATACACCCTATAGTCGTCTTATTTTGAGGTAAGTCTTCGACCGTCCAAGTCCCATTAGCTTCCAAGACTGCTATTTCGTCAGCCATGGCTTTTCGCCACCTCTCATCTCGCATAGCCTCTTTATAAGAGGTTGGTTTCGTTGTGCGAGAAATAGCTGCAATGAAATGACTGTGTCTAATAGAAAATGCATTATAATCCACATAATGAGCTAGAGGATACAGATTACCTGAGACGAGAGACGGTGTGGGTGAATCGTTAGGGGAAACCAAAGTCGTGTTAATATGATCATTAATATTTGACCAACGAATAATCTTTATGTCGAGTATTGTCGAGTTTTACCCTTTTTCCACGCCCAAGCAACTCATGATCAGCATCCGTAACATGTGCAGTGTCACTCAAAATATTTTCAAACCCTTCGTCTTGAGATACATGGTCTTCTGATCGGTCAGTGTCAAACACAACTGAATTGCCAGATGTCTCGTGACAGTTGAGACCGCGACTAGCACAAACATCAGAAGTCGGCAATGGAGTTGGGTCTGTGACATTATTCTCCCCGAATTTTCAGCAGTAACGTCAGTGTTGCTGGAAGAATTTTCATTAGGTGGAATAAATATATCACCAACCTCAGAAATGGGACTAGAAGTAGATATCGGAATGCTATGACCCGATTTATCGGAGGAACTTGTATAAACAATATTCTGTCCTGTGATACCTGTAGGAGACGCATCAGCATCCACCGACAAACTCTCAATATCACCATTAACCGGGGAATGCATGTCCATTAATCCGGTCTCATTAGCAAATGGGAAAACATTCTCCACAAAATGAACAACTCTTGACTTAAAATATTCCCCTGTTTCTACATCAAACAAGGACCATCCTTTCTTCCCTAAAGGATAGCCCAAAAAAATACATCGACGGTTACGACTGTCGAATTTATCACGAGTATAAATGTTTTTAGCATAACACAAGCATCCAAACACCTTAAGCATCCCATAATTTGGTGCTTTTCCATATAGCACTTCAAAAGGTGTTTTCGCATTATGAACACGAGTCGGCGTTCGATTGATAAGATAAGCGGAAGCTAACAAACACTCTCCCCAAAAATCAACGGGTAAACTACTTTGGAAATGCAAAGCTCGTGCTACATTAAGAATGTGCCTATGCTTACGCTCGACACGGGCATTTTGTTGGGGTGTCTTAACCATGGAAGTTTGGTGTATCACCCCATTTTCACGAAAATAAGTCGTAAGACCTTTAAACTCCGTCCCATTATCACTACTCACAATTTTGACAACCCGATCAAATTGACGTTTTATCAAGGCAAAAAAATCCAACATAAGACGAGGCACTTCATCTTTAGTTTTGAATAAATAAACCCATACACACCTTGAGTAATCGTCAACAATAGTAAAAAAATAGCGGGAATTGCAAGATCGATTAGCATGATATGGACCCCAAACATCACAATGTATCAATTCAAATAAAGTATCCGCGTTAGTATCACTTAAAGGAAAAGCCTCACGAGTTTGCTTAGCACGAAAACAAATATCACACGGACTAGAAGATAAATGACTTAAATTTCCAGAAATGATGGGTAAATGCTCCATTGCTTGAAAAGAGAAGTGCCCCAATCGTTTGTCCCATAGTTTAACATCCTTGGTACTAGTGACGACATTAACACGACTTTTTGGTTCCCCCATGGTCAAGTAATAGAGCCCGTCAATCATCTTACCCACACCAATCTTCGTCATCAGGGTACGGTCCTGTATCACACAATCTGTATTAGTGAAGTTGATGTATAAATTTTGAGATAAGAGGAGCTGAGAAACAGACTAAAGGTTGCAATTAAATAAGGGTACGAATAAGATGTGGTCAAGCACCAGATGCTCATTAATCCGCACTTTTCCAACCATTGTTGCTTCTAATTTTAATCCATTCGGTAGACCCACTTGAACGGGATTAATTTTACAACAAAAACTAAGCAGATTAGCATCGCAGCAAACATGGGTTGATGCACCTGTATCGACAATCCAAGAGTAGAAGTTCTTACCATTCAGACGCACCATATTCGAACTGAAAGACGGCTCACCCGCAACTACATTAGCTTTCAGATTCTGAGTATTATTAGATGTGTCACCGCGACTTCCACCAGTTCTGGGTTCACGACCTTCTGGGTAACCGTGTTTCAACCAACAACGGTTCTCTAAATGCCCGTTTTTCTTGCAATGAGTGCATTTCATAACGAGCCTGGAAGACCCACCTTTTACAGCAAACGCCATAGGAGCTGCTTCGACGAGTTGTTGTGTTAAGGTCCGAACCTCCTCCTCTTGCACAAGGCGAGAATACACGGTATGTAAAGATGGTAGTGGTTCAATTCCCAAGATCGCGGACCTAACATTTGCATAATATAACTCGAGGCCCATCAAAAATTTGCGAACATGATCATCTTCTCGTCGCTTTCGAAAGGTCTCGTTCAGTTGGCATTTGCATCCTGCACATTTGCAAGACGGCAGAGCACCGAATTCATTTATTTCGTCCCATAATTTTTTCATCCTTCCGTAGTAATCCATGATAGATTCTCCGGATTTCTGTTTGCATTCCAAAATTTTGGAATTTATTTGATATATCTTCATACCATTCCCCAACAAAAATTGTTGGCGGATATCCTCCCACAGTTCGTATGCCGTTTCCCGATATAAAATCGACTTACGTAACTCTGGATCAATGGAGTTAAAAATCCAACAAACGATCATGTAATTAACAGTACACCAATCGTCCAAATCTTCAGAGTCTTCTTTCGGTTGCTCAAATTTTCCATTAATGAAACTAAGCTTCCGTTTCGCTCCCAAGAAAACTCGTAGTGCTTTTGCCCACTCTTCGTAATTGGTCCCTTTGAAAGAAACATGAGTAATTTTCGTTCCTGGACCATCATTTGAAGCGAGAGCATAAATCGGGTTCGGGATATGCGGCGTTGATTTCTTATCATCCACCATGATTATAGTAAATTAGTCAGGATTTAAAGTCCTACTCTGATACCATAAAGTAAATAGAGAAGAGATGTGAGAAAATATTGTGTTTATATTTCTGTGTATTGTCATTGGCAGAGTCTGCCATATATACAGGAAAATGACCGAGATTACAGGATAACATATTTCTAAGAAATAGGCAACTACCAAATTACATGATATACAAAATAAAATCTGAATATTTGCCTAATATATTTATCTAACAAACTCAACCCAGAAAATAGAGAAAAGATGAGGAAAGAAGGGATTTGCCATGAATTGTTGTTGTTGCAGTAAGATTTTGTGTGTGTTCAGAAGCTGAAAAAATGCACTATATATACAGGGATTAGTGCGCAAGAGGGAGCCAAAAATGACATTAAGAGGGGTCTTAATGTTGGTCATCAATGACAATAATCAGCATTGAAGGAGATGGATATTATAACAGTCATATTTGACTGTCAGGGGAGATGAATCAAGACAAGCTGCCAAACTGCTGAATCTGGACAATCTAACACGCAAAAAGGCCCAAACCTATAAAAGTCGGGCACAGCTCGATAAAGGCCCAATCCACTACACTCCACAAAATATCCTCTTATCACACACTTGATAACTAGGGAGGAAGAAGACTATAAAAACAAGTAAATACTTCCTCCCACTACCGATGTGGGAGAGGCAAAAGACCAAGTTGGCTTTTCAAGCCTTTACTACCAACAATCCCCCACAAAGGCGAAGGAAAGATGAGAGATTTCTGGGTTAAGGAAGGATTGGATACTTAGGTATCAATGTCTTTCGACTTGAATTGACACATTAGTGAAAATGAGGCAACAACTTACTTTCAAATAAGAGAATATCTTTCGATTTGAATTCCTTACTTGTTTTTCCGTTGAGACCCTCACAACACATATCATACCTTCGAATTGTGCTTGTTCCACGATTTCAATGTGCAACGCTTTTACAAGGCCATGCGTTTACCTTGGTATAACAAGTTTTTTAGTGAGACTTTTAATAGTCAAACATAGACGGCAGCCAAACCATCGCACCCGTATAGGTGGTTCAAGTACTTCTCAATAGCACTTCTCACTAGAACCATTAAGGACGTAGGAGTCCATCCTGTAAAACAAAGTCACAAATCCATCAAGTGCTTTTCAAACAGCACCACCATGAAGGCTATGGATTAAGTGCCATAGGAATAGAGTCTTTGGTTCATGTCAAATCATACACTGTTTTGACTTAAGAACCTAAGTCCCATTCCCCTCGACAATTTACGGACTACTCTCCGTGGCAATCCTTTTGTAAAGAGGTCGGCAAGATTGCTTTCGGACTTCACATAGTCCACAACAATTACTCCATTTTTCAGAAATTGTTTGACCACACCATGCCTGATTCGAATATGTCTTTTCTTGCCATTGTAGACATCATTCTTAGCAACACCAATTGCTGCTTGTGAATCACAGTGCAAGGAGACTGGTGCAACCTGTCCCCCCCACAACGGCATGTCTGCTAGCAAGTTTCTCAGCCACTCTGCCTCTTGTCCTGCCAACTCAAGAGCAATAAACTCATATTCCATAGTGGAGGTTTCAATACAAGTCTGCTTTGAAGACTTCCACGAGATAGCACCTCCACCTATGGTAAACACATAACCACTAGTTGAACTGATTTCTGGATTATTGTTGATCCAGTTAGCATCACTATAACCTTCTAACACAGCAGGGTACGTACCATAATGCAGGCATAGATCGCAAGTACCTTTCAGATATTGTAGTAAACGACTCAAAGCAGTCCAATGTTCACTATTAGGGTTATGAGTATATCTACTGAGCCTACTTACAGCATAAGCAATATCAGGCCGAGTGCAGTTCATGAGAAACATCACACTTCCTATGATTTTAGCATATTCTTCTTGGGAGACACTTTCGCCCAAATTTTTACACAGGTGAACACGGGGATCAAGGTGTTGTGAAATTTTTCATACCACTATTTGGGTGCTTGCTTCAGACTGTATAGTGATTTTCTTAGTTTACACACTTTACTCTCTTGACCTTTAACCACAAACCCCTTGGGTTGTGACATGTAGATCTCTTCCTTTAAGTCTCCATTCAAAAAAGCTGTTTTTACATCCATCTGATGTATAACAAGATTATGAATAGCAGCTAAAGCGATTAGAGTTCTAATGGTGGATATTTTGGTCACAGGTGAGTAAGTATCAAAGGAATCAATATCTTTCTTTTGTGTAAACCCTCTTACCACAAGTTTAGCTCTAAACCTTTCTATCGTACCATCGGGTCTAAGTTTCTTTTTAAATAACCATTTACTGGAAATCGGCTTACACCCTTTAGGTAAATCAGTTAACTCCCATGTCTGATTTGAAACAATAGAGTCTAGTTCACTTTTAATGACATCTTTCCAAAAGTTAGCATCAGTAGACCTCATAGCCTCATTATAGGTTTTTGGATCTTCTTCCATTAAAAAGGCAGAAACAAATTCATCACTCGTGCAAAAATCACATGCATTTTCAGTTAAGAAAGTTGTAATAAAATCATCGCCGAAATCTTTCTCAATTCTAGGCCTTTTACTCCTTCTAGGTTCGACATCATGATCAACAGAGGTACTACTCCTAGCATGCATGGAACTATCAGCACGGAGGGTAGACAGGAAGGAGTTGGAGGAGAAATTTTATGTTATATATGGTAATCCCTCTAAATTAAAAATTTTAATTAGATTTTAAATTGCCTATAATTGTGAACAAAAAAGATAAAGGACAGGTTATCTAATATCTCTGCTCTATTAGTTGACACATACATTAAGGAGGTTTTTTCTGGAATGAAAGAACAAAAAACGATTCATGATGATTACTGAATCCCTCCTTAACGGTAATTAACAGGCAATTCAGACAATTCAGGCAATGATACAACATCTTTCTTTAATGGGAAAACGTGCTCAAAAAATTCAGCGTCTCTAGCTTCAGAAATAGATCGATCACTTAAAGACATAAATCTATATGCAACATTATTTTGAGCATATCCAATGAAAACGCAATCATAGGTTTTAGGTCCTATAGTAGGCCTCCTAAAATTAGGTAAACCCACTTTAACTAAACACCCCCACACTCTCAAGAAACTAAGGTTGGGAGCATAACCCTTCCACAACTCGTAGGGTGTCTTGTCTAGTTTCTTATGAGGTACCCTATTAAGAATATGACAGGCAGAAAAAACCGCTTCCCCCCACATGTCATCGGAAAGGCCAGAACTTAAAAGCATGACATTCATCATTTCCTTTAAAGTTCTGTTTTTATGTTCAGCTACTCCATTTGATTGGGGTGTGTAAGGTGGACTTTTCTCATGTATTAGACCATATTTCTCACAAAAGTCTATTAAATAATTAGAGCCATATTCACCACCTCTATCGGACCTAACTCTTTTAATCTTCTTATCAAGTTGATTTTCTACCTCGTTTTTAAACTTTACAAACATATCCTCAGCTTCACTTTTATGTGTAAGTAAATACACTTTAGTGTACCTAGAACAATCATCGATAAAAGTGACATAGTAATGTTTGCCTCTTCTGCTCATAGTGCTTTGAAAATCTGCTAGGTCGGTGTGAATTAAATCTAGAAGGTCTGTATGTCTAGTTTTAACAGGTTTATTTGGCTTCTTAGCAAATTTAGCCTCTACACAACTAGGACATTTTGTAAACACTTCAGAAGATAATGACGGGATAAACGACATTGATTTGATTTTTTTAATAGACTCAACATTCACATGACCTAGTCTACCATGCCACACATCAATAGACTCAGCAATATAAATAGAAGAATAAGCTTTATTATTAATGGTAGAAACATCAATGTTCAAAACAAACAGACCCCCACTAAGATAACCCTTGCCCACGAAGTCTCCATTGCGAGACATTACAACCTTGTCAGCCTCAAAAACAAGTTTCACACCAACTTTGTTAAGTAAGGCGGCACCAGACACTAGGTTTCTACGCAACGAAGGAACATACAAAACATTACTAAGAAGAGTCTTACCTGAGGTAAGTTTAAGAAGCACCTTGCCTTTTCCAGTGATAACAGTGAAGGAAGAGTTACCCATCTAGACGCATTCACCATCATCTACAGCTTCAAACTCGGCGAACAGCTCATTGTTAGCACAGAGATGCCTTGAAGCTCCAGTATCCAGAATCCAGTCATTAGCATTTGCAACCAGATTTGCCTCAACCACGACAGCTGCAATGATGTCATCTGTTTCAGCAAGATTAGCTTGACCAACATGACCACCTTTTTTCTGAGGGCATTGATAAGCTTTGTGACCTGGTTGACCACATACATAACACACCAGATTAGTATTTGGTTTCTGAATTTTTGGAACGTCCTTGGTGTATTTTCCTTGATTTTGTTTGTTTTTGTTCCCATGATCCTTGCCTTCACCACCCTTAGTGTTTCCCTTGTTCCCCTTATTTCCCTTCTTGTTCTCTCCCTTAGAAGACCCACCGGTTTCAACGAGATTAGCTTTAACGGGATTGAGGGACAGACTAAGAGATTTATCTTTTAGACGATTGGCCTCTCGGTTCTATGGATAACTAGCTCTTGGAGTGCCAAATCTTTCTTTTTGTATTTCAGCTGATTTCTATAATCGCTCCAAGAGCGGGGGAATTTTTCCAACAAAACATTTGAAAGAAAAACTTCATCTAACTTCATCCTTTCATTAACAACATCACTACATAAATTTTTGTAGACATGGACTTGATCCATAATTGGTTTATCGTCAACCATTTGAAAATTTAGTCATTGACCCACCACATATTTCTTTTTTCCAGCATCGTCAGTACCATATTTTTTTCCCAATGACTCCCAAATAAATTTAGCTGACTTATGGACCATAAATAAGTCAAAAAGAGTAATAAGTCATATGATTGAGTATATGACACCTAGCCGTTTTATTATCCTTCTTATATTTCTTGACTAATTCCTCATTTTTATTTATGAAAGAAATAAGAGGTGGAGTGACCTCAGTAGTATTGTTAATCGACATAGGGATCGGAGGGTAATTAAACAAAACATGATCAACCTCTAATTGCTCAAAGAACATCAATAATTTTTGTAACCATCGTCTGTAATTGTTGCCATCAAGGGGCTCCAATTTTGACAGGTCGGGAATAGTTTTCGACAAAATCGACATTGTTACGGTTAAAAATAATAGTTTTCAAATTGTTAATTCGAAGTGTGCGTAACAATGAAGAAAAACAGAGCAGAAACAAAACCGACACGACAAGGTAAAACCGATGGCAACAAAAATCTGAGACAGGCAACAAAAAAACCGTGATGGGCGGCAGGCAACCGGGCAGCAATAACCGAACAAGGGACGGAACAATGGACCGAATAGGGACCGGACAGGCAGCAGACCGAGAGGAAGGTAAGTAGCGGACAAGGACCGAAAGTACTGTAGCAGTAGAGAACCGTAGGGACAGGACAGTAGCGATTCGAAGTTGCTGTGTCGTGGTACCTGCCACTGACTGTGAAAACTATTGCGGCTCGACCGAGGTGGTTATCGACTAGTGTCGGTAGTTTCCCAAGGTAAACACAGCAGCTACCTGACTCGACCACTCGAGGTAGGGAGCTTTTGGAATGACACAAACTCAACTCAGAAAATAGAGAAAAGATGAGGAAAGAAGGGATTTGCTATGAATTGTTGTTGTTGCTGTATGATTTTGTGTGTGTTCAGAAGCCGGAAAAATGCACTATATATACATGGATTAGTGCACAAGAGGGAGCTAAAAATGACATTAAGAGGGGTCTTAATGTTGGTCATCAATGACAATAATCAGCATTGAAGGAGATGGATATTATAACAGTCATATTTGACTGTCAGGGGAGGTGAATCGGGACAAGCTGCCAAACTGCTGAATCTGGACAATCCAACACGCAAAAAGGCCCAAACCAATAAAGTCGGGCACAGCTCGATAAAGACCCAATCCACTACCCTCCACAAAATATCCTCTTATCACACACTTGATAACTAGGGAGGAAGAAGACTATAAAAACAAGTAAATATTTCCTCCCACTACCGATGTGGGAGAGGCAAAAGACCAAGTTGGCTTTTCAAGCCTTTACTACCAACATAATATACCTTAGTTATTCTGTATATTCTAACCTCTCCTAAATTAGAGTAGTAAATCATGTATTATAGGAATTGATATCTTCTATTATTGTGTACAGCTAATCTCTGAGATTCTAGGTTACGGCCAGTGCATATAGACTTGCATCTTATTGTAACTGTATATATTGTATTACCTCACATAATACAATCAATTAATTCTGATAACCTTTCTACATAGTATCAGAGCTATACCGCTCCACCCACAAAATCCCTAAAACCTTCGGCTGTCTCACCATGTCCGGTTCAACCACTCTCCTCCAAAATCCACACGATGCAAACTCTCCATTCATTGATGTAACCTTCGTCTGTGCTATTCTCACACCCTACACCTATCGTGCTCGGCCACAAACCATCTCTGACCTCCTTCATGGATTCGATCTATACAAATTTCTCGACGGATCTCACCCTTGTCCTGCCTCTCATGTTACATCACAGGATAAAGATGGCAAACCTACCAAAACTGCCAATTCTGCTTATTTATCTTGGAAACGTCAAGACTCCCTAATCCGAGGTGCTCTCAGTAGTACAATTTCGGGAACAATTGTTAACTTCCAGGAGTCGTGTCACACCTCCGAGGCCATTTGGACCTATCTCCGTACGACCTATGCCAATTTGTGCAGGGCTCATATACTCCAAATTAAGGATCGGCTAAATTCTATTGTCAAAGACAAGCTCACTGCGACAGAATACATGCACGTCATTCAATCGTGTGTTGACGAACTTGCTAGTCTTGGGAAACCTATGGATAACGAGGACGTCATTGCTAGGGTCCTCAATGGGCTTGATTACTCGGTCTACTACATATAGAAGTTATAGGAATGAATGAGTGATTGTATTAATGAGCAATCACGTATAAATATAGAGTATGAACAATTGAGTGAGTTTAGGAGAGCTGTAACCTAGAATCCAGAGTATCTAAACATCCTAATAATACAGTAGATTACAATGTGAATATTCAAGGAAATAATAACAATATATTATACATTATCTTTATTCTCAATATGCTCCCTCAAGGAGGATGATCCACAGGATAGACCGATCTTGGAGAGAAGCGGTTCAAGTACCGGATGGGGAAGAGGTTTAGTGAGTGCATCCACGAGCTGATCGTCTGCGGATATGTGCTCGACACGAAGACGACCATTATGGACATGATCCCTAACAAAGTAAAAGGCCAAGAAAACATGCTTCATTTTGGAGTGGAAGACTGGATTGGCGGCGTAGTGAGTAGCGCCTAAATTATTACAGTAAACAGCAGGAAGAGAGGTTATAGTTAAGCGAAGTTCGAGAGTAGAGAACGGAGCCACATAATTTCCATAGTGACGGTGGCAACAGCACAAAACACAACTTTCGTGGTGGATAAGGCAACAACTTGGTGTTTCCGAGAGGTCAAAGAGATGGGATTGCGGCCGAGATACACAATGAAGCTGGTGGTGGAGACATACGTATTCTTGTCACCTACCCAATCTGCATCACAAAACGCGTGAAGTGAAAGAGGAGAGGAACGAAATAAATTGATACCAACCTGGAGAGTACCCTTCAGATATCGAAGGAGTCGTTTTAGGGCCGTCCAATGAGATTCTTCAGGACCCTGCATAAATTGCGCAAGTCTATTGACGCTGAAAGCAATGTCAGGACAGGTAAGGGACAAGCATTGCAGACTACCGATAAGAGTACGATAGTCAGAAGGTTGAGAGATAGGTGAACTAGAGGTTTGGAGCAGAGGAGGATAAGCGGCCATGGGGGTGGTAGCAGGTTTACAGTCAAGCATGGAAGCACGGGTAAGAATGTCGTGAATATATTTGGTTTGTGTGAGTTGGAGACCAGAATGTGAGGGGGTGACTTCAACGCCTAAGAAATATGACGGGAACCCAAGATCTTTTAGTGAAAAACGATGAGAGAAAGTAGCTAGGAACGATGTAAGGGAGAACGGAGGAGGATCTGTGACAATATTATCATCAACCACTACAAGAAAATACTATTTTAGCTACCTTACACGCGCGATCAAAACAGTCAGTCGCTCCAGTAGCGACCAAAAAAAACTCGGGTGACCGATATCAGTCGCTAGGCGAAGAGACCGAGTGGGAGGAGGTGTGGAATAAAATGGACACAGCTTAGCGATCGATATCAGTCGCTAAGAAAAACACGCGCGACCGATATCGGTCGCTAAGAGTATTATTAATTTAATATAGCGACCGATATCAGTCGCTAAATAAGGGGCTAGCGATCGATATCAGTCGCTGAAGGATGAAAAAACAATCTTAGCGACCGACAGAAAAAGACGGGCGACCACTATCGGTCGCTAAGCCTCTGATTTTTCTTAAATCAGATGCAGCCCCCTTCCCTCTTCTTCATTTCGTCATTTCGCTCTCTCTCTCTCTCTCTCTCTCTCTCTCTCTCTCTCTCTCTCTCTCTCTCTCTCTCTCTTTCTAACCTCACCTCCTCGCCTCTCTAAATCAGCCGAGCCTCCTTTCCTCTTCATTCCTTCTTTTTTTTTTCTCTCATTTTCCTTGATTAATGTATGTTTTTTATCTATACTTGGTTTAAATTATTTCTTAATTTTTGTATTTATTGATTTTAATAAATTAGTTATTGAGTTAGATATTTTTTAGTATAATTTTGTTGTTGTCGGAATATTTAATGTAGTTAGCACGTTAATTGCCCATAGGATTCTCCGATTTTAAATAGGTAGATTGTTAGTATAAAGTTATGGTTTATGGTTGGATAGTCGAATGAATTGAGTTTTTTCAATGTGTTAGGAAATTGGATGTGAAAAATAATTAGGCCGATTTAGTGATATAATTAGGTGGATTAGGAACAAATAGTACTATGTTAAGGTGAATTGAGAATTTTACTAAATATGTTAGTAGTGTATATTACTAAATTAATTTAGAGGAAATAATGTGTATTTGGTCATTGTCTAAGTTTTTTTAGATAAAAAATGAAGAGATTTGAACGAAATGGATATATGAGAAAAGATTGGATAAGAGAAGAAGTCCCACAACAGAATTTTTAAAGGGTGTTGATAGTTTTTTGGATTTTGCTAAACAACAACCCGAATATGCATCGGATGGTAGACTTAGGTGTCCTTGTGTGAAATGTAAGCACCTCAAATTCTTGGAGATTATTGTGATTAAGGAACGTATTATCTCAAATAGGTTTCATCCAAATTATTATCGTTGGATTTGTCATGGTGAGACGTCGCCTATTGAGGAATCTAAGGTTGAACAAAATGAGGGGGGTTGAGGGGAATGATAGTTGATGTAGTTGAGTACAATGTGTTTAATGATGAGAGCATGTATACTAATGACGATGACCAAGCAACTACACAAGAGCCAAACCCACGATCGAAAGCATTTTTTGATATGTTAGACGCTTCGGAGAAGCCGTTATATGATGGAGGGTGTAATATGACATTGTTAGAAGTTGCGTCTATGATAATGACCCTTATATGTAAGTATAACCTACCATTTGGGTGTATAGACGGTTTCTCTGCCTTCCTTGAGAAGGTCATCCCAAAAGATAACATTATGACCAAAACATTCTACACTACCAAAAAAAATAGTAAAAGGTCTTCAACTTCCGCATCAAAAGATTGATGCTTGTCCCGATGGATACATGCTCTTTTGGAAGGACGATGCCCTACTTAAGAAATGTAAGAAATGTGGTAAGGGTAGATACAAGAGTGTTGATGGAAATATTGTTTTGAGGGGTAAAAAGGGAAAGAGTGTTGCGAGGGTTAAAAAACCTATACCACTTAGTCGACTTACTTACTTTCCTATCGTCCCTAGACTTCAAAAATTATATGCAACCAAAACCATTGTCGAACAAATGAGGTGGCATAATAAAGAAACTCGTGTAGAGGGGAAGATGTGTCATCCTAGTGATGGGGAGGAGTGGAAGCGCTTTGATAGAATTTACCCTAATTTTGCTAAGGAACCCCGCAATGTGAGACTTGGGTTGTGAACCGATGGGTTTGCCCCTTTCAGCCAGTTCGGTAAGTCATACTCCTGCTGGCCTGTCATGGTCACATCATACAACTTACCCCCATGGTTGTGTCTGAAACCACCATTCATCTTTCTTTCTCTTATTGTTCCCGACCCAAAAAATCCCAAAAATCATTTGGATGTTTACTTATAACCAGTGATAGAGGATGATTTGGTTAGGGGTCTAGCATTAGGTCCTTTACAGAAGGTTAGAACTTGGAACCGGTGTTCGGTTAATGGTTACAATTTCCATACATTTGCCCATGGTAGCAGTAAGGCTAGATGTAATTTCGGTGTGACTGTGTCATCACTTGATGGTGACTCTACTGGAGGACATCTTCGAGTTGTGCTATGCTGGAAGTGATCGTGGGTATAGAGCTGCGATATTTAAATGCGAATGGAAGGACAACTCAGTGCATGGTACGAGAGTACATTAACGGTACAAACAAGTTGAAGTTAATCATACAAAAATTACTCTAAGTACGATCCATTTATACTTGCACATCAAGCACATCAAGTGTATTTTGCTCCTTATCCAACCACAAAGAACGACAGAAGTCAAAATCAGTGGTCGGCGGTGTTTAAAACTAAGCCATTGGGGCACATTGACACTGACCTTTTCCAAGAGGAGGTCACTTCTAGTGGTACAACATTGTCTCCAATTGATGAGACTCTTTTTGCAAGTGAGGATGATAATGAGGTGGTTGTGGGGGAGGATTTTGAAGACGATGAAGGTGGTAAGGACGATGAAGGTGCTTTTAGGGATATGGTTGAGGAGGCGGAGGATAGCGAAGTCGAAGGCACCAATGATTTGGAGGTCGATGATGAGAAGGAGGAAGATGATTACGAGGAGGAGGATGTAGTTGGTTCGAGTACTCAAGTGGGAGATGACACCGATAACGACGATGATTGCTAGTAGGGTATAGTTTTAATTTATATTATTTCAATATTTAAGTCTTTGTTTACTATTTTGATTAGTTGATTATGTTGTTAATTTTTTTGATTAGTTGATTGTATTACTGTTAATCGTTTTGATTTCTAACATTTTATCTTCGTCAGCAGATATGACGTTGGGCCGACGATTTTGGGCTGGGAGCATGAGCACTAGGAGACAGCTGCAGCCCCAACAGGAATAGGAAGACAAGCGGACCGAGGAGCAGCACGACGAGAATCAGGAGGTCACGGAGGAGCAACCACAACAACCTCCACCACCACCTCACCAGATCAAACGTAGGGAAGAGGACGGGCGCATAATTCTGAGCACCGATAACACTTGGTGAGACATCATATTAGCAACTTCATTATTGGTTTTTAAATGTTAAGGTTTTCAAATACTTTTATAGTTCATTCTTATTTCGTTTTTTGGTGTAGGTTCTGGCATCGAACGACCGTGAATGGTGTGTCCGATAGTTTTATGAGTGACTTGACGACTTACTGCACCAAATGGACCAAGGTGCCTGCGTGGCAGCAGGAGAGAAGTTGTTCAACAACTTCAAGGTGCACCATTTTTTGAGTTTAGTAGTACCTATTACTGTTTACGAATTAATAATTTACTAACAACAAACGATCTTGCAGCTGAAATTCTAGTTGGACCCGAGCCTCGAGGTGGCTGCATGGGATCGCTAGATGGAGGTCGTCAAGCCACGGTACAAGGACAACATGTTTAAGGTGGCGAATGAGGGGAAGGCAGAGAAAGTTCTTAGAGGTTTAATTACTCAATTAGTGTCCGTACTTGAATAGAAAGTTATATCTTCGCTTACTAAGCTCTTTATATGAATTGTAGGTGCCGCTCTGGAGCAGTACAACAAAGCCCGCTCCGACCCAAATTTTCTCAAGAGATCCGCCCAAGCAAAGAAAAACAAGAGGCGGGGAGACCCTGAGGCCGAAGTGGAGCCTACGCACTACTGTGGGTCACAGTCGATGCACCGGCGGGCTATGGACGTAAGTATTTCAAACCTTTGATTTTTATTTTGGATTCTTATTTCATTTTTTCATTTAAATTATTGACAAGAAATCTACATGTACTGTTAACAGTTGAAGATCAAAATAGAACAACTCCTCGACGCTGTGGAGTTGTTTCTTCAGATGAAGAGCAAGGTGGATTCCAAAGGTGAAAGACGTTTCATTTCGGCCAGGGACTGAGGAATTTGGGTGAGTTTCTAACATAAGGCTTCTTTACATTGTTCTTTAGATTGTTACTTTGTCGACGAAATCTAACCTAAACATTAAATCAATTTTTTTAGGATACATATCAGGAAGCCACATCCACTGTCGACGCTGAAGGTAGAGATACTAACCAGATATGGTTCGATGTTATGGAAGGTACCGTAAGGGAGGGGTTTACGGTACGAGGAACGCTCACACCCTGTACTTCACCCCACCAAATACTCGGGGGGGGAGGGGGGGGGGGCATTCGACCTCGACGGAGTACGTACCGTCCATCATGGCTGAAATGAGGTCATAAACAGAAGAAGGAAAGGCGGAACGGACTACTCTGGCCGATCAAGTGAGGCAACAATCCGAGCAAATGAGGCAACAGGCTGAGGTTAACAGGCAAATACTAGAAGAGCTCGTCCGCCTAAGGAGCATGCAGCACCAGAACTGCAACTCCGACCCCATTCCCCAGCAACGAGACCCTAGAGACCCCTTCAATAGGGGTGGTAGTGGTACTTCGGCTAGTTTCCCTGTTAGTTGAGTAGATGTTGTCGGTACTTGTAGTTTAAGAAACCTTATAGTTTGTGAATGTTGATTTAAAACAGTTAGTAACATTATTCTTAATTTAGTTTATTCACGACATTTAGTTACCTTCGTTGGCAATTGTGGAAGCGCGAAACTGGCGATATGTGGCCGATACGGCATGATGTTTGGAATGTGTTTGGAACGTATTGTCATTGTTAGGTTGTTTTTTTGTTTGCAGATTTTGGCTAGAAATAAATCAAATTGAATAATCGGCCAATTACATGTTTATTAGCGACCGATATCGGTCACAATAGGAAAATATTAACGACTGATAACGGTCGCTAAATAAGACGCCCAAGGTCCCAAAGGACGTCAGGAAAACCCATGGGGCGACTGATATCGGTCGCTAAACCTTGCTCATTAGCGACCGATATCGGTCGCTGAGGTGACCATATAACGACTGATATCGGTCGCTAATCTTAACGACCGATATCGGTCGCCCATGTTTCTTAGCGAACGATATCGGTCACCCGCCTCCTTTTCAAGCGACTACCTAGTGCGACTGCTTCTTAGCGACTTTTATCTGTCGTCCGTCTTTTCTAGCGACAGAAGACGTTCGCTGATATCGGTCGGCTGTTTCATATTTTCTAGTAATGTTTTCGCAAGAAGATAGATAGAATTTAATTTGTGATGAAGGAGAAAAAGAGAGGGGTCAGATTGAGACTGGGAGAAACCGTAGGAGATAAGATAAGTCTTAAGTTCAGTGTACCCGGCCCGCAGAGCCTGTTTGAGCCCATAGATGACCCGAGTGAGATGACACACATGATTGGAGGAGGTGGGGTCAATAAAGCCCAGAGGCTGAGTCATAAAAATAGTTTCAGTTAACGTACCTTGAAGGAAGGCATTATTAATATCAAGTTGCCTCAGAGACCAGCCGCGAGCGAGAGCAAGAATCAAATGAACTGTAACTGACTTGACTACTGGGCTGAACGTTTCCGAGTAATCCACTCCCGGTTGTTGGTGAAAGCCTTTGAGAATAAGACGAGCCTTGTATTTATTAATCGTATTATCAGGGTTATATTTAATACGGAAGACCCAACGACAACCTACAACATTGTAAGAAGCATCAGTCGGGACGAGGGTCCAGGTGTTTTTGGCAATAAGGGCAGAATACTCCGCATCCATGGCGGAACGCCATTGCGGGTTAGCGAATTTAGGATTAGGAACACATGAGCTAAAGCAGCATATTTAAGATTAGGAACACGAATTTTGTTCACAAGACGTGTTGTGGGTCGGGTGAGAGGGGCCAGAGTGGGTTCGACCATGGTGGAGGGAGACTCAGTAGAGATAACAGAGTCAGACGGAGGAGTGAGTGTGACAGGTAGGGCAGGATTAGTGAGGGGAGATCGCGGCCTACGACTGTAGACACGAAGGGAAGAAGCTACGGGTGGGCTGGTAGGAGATAAGGGAGGATTGCTAGGGGGAGAGAGTGGGTTAGTAACGGTGACAGAGGGTGTGGGTAGAACATTAAATGGGATAGAACACCAGTCACTCGACGTGAGAGACGAGGAGTTCGAGGAAGATGGGGGATGAGATACAAACGGAAAATTTCCTTCAACAAATTGAACGTGTCGGGACGTGTAAATCCGTTTGGTTGTCAGGTCAAGACAATGGTAGGCACTCTGAGTCGGGGAGTACCCAATAAAGATACACTCTTTCGATTTGGGTTCAAGTTTATGTTTGGCATAAGGACGGAGCCAAGGGTAGCATAGACACCTAAAGCTCCGTAACTTGGTATAATTCGGACTATGTCCGAAGAGTTTCGTGAAAGGAGCAATGTTCTCAAGAGTAGGAGTAGGCATACGGTTTATTAGATAAACCGCGGTGGTGAAGGCATAAGACCAATAGGTGGTGGGCATGTGAGCATGAGTGAGAGGAGAAAGACCGGTCTCAACGATGTGACGATGACGTCTTTCGGCAAGACCTGTGCTCGGGTGTATGAGGAGGGGAAGTGAGGTGAGTAATACCATCGATGTTGATGGTGAGGGTAAGCTTAAGATATTCTCCCCCATTATCCGAAAAAATTTGAATGATAGGTAAGTTTTAAAAAAATCAACAAGAGAACGAAAGTGACTAAAAATATTAGAAGTGTCGGATTTTTGCTTTAAGGGATAAATCTAAGTGTACCTAGTGAAATGATCGACAAAAACAACGTAATATTTAAAACCATCAATAGAGTTAAGAGGTGAAGTCTAAACATCAAAGTAAATTAATTCTAGCGGTTTAGTAGAACGTAAATGGTTAACATAAAACGGAAGTTTGTGACTCTTATGAGTCAAACAAGCATTACAATGCGAGAATTTATTAGAGAAATTTAAGCGAGCAGTTTTTAAAATAGTACTAATTGTAGACACCCACATTTTGCTGCCAGGTGTCTATAGTAGTTTCCGACAAACACCCGATGATGATCGGACGCAAACATGCTTTAACGTACTCGGAAATGGGCTCGAAATCATGGATATTTAGCTTGGGCTTTTTAAGGAGTACAAATTTCACAAAACCAACCTCAAATTCAGGCCTAGTGGGTCGTTTCGAGACAAATAACACTAATTTGGGTCGAATCCGACACCAGGGGTAAAACCGTCTTTTAGCGACCGAGTCAAAACCCGGTCAAAGATTTTCCCGAGACACGTAAGTCAGCCGTGACACTTCACACGGCTGATTCTTACTCAAACTCTACAAAAATCAGCTATATAGAATATTAAACAAATCTGTTTAAGGATGGAATTCGATCTCAAGCAGGAATCCTATCCGAAAACAGATTCAAACACCCGACCGAGTGCAAATACTCGGCCAAACAGCAGCAATTCAGCCGGTTTTCCTTACTTCTTCACCAAGAAAACGGAATTCTCGTTCTTCTCAGCTTCTTACCCAAGCGGTAATTCTAACTCAAACGCACCTCCTAGCCAAGGTCGGGAATTCCCTATAAATAGCCCCTTGCATACAACACCAAAGACATGAATTATTAGCAACATAAAGAACAACCTTTTACGATCATTCATTAGCAACATACACATCAACTTTCTGTCGTTCCCACATACATAATTCCTTAGCATCGAGAAACCGATAGTGCATCCAAAACCCGAAGGAAACCGGTCCCGATACCCGACACCCTTCACCCGTCACCTCCACCGAACCACCCTAACCCGACCGACATCACTCGACGCTCCCGTGCCTAGCCACATTCCGACGAGCCCCGATCCGAGTCAACAAAAGCATGTAGGTTGAGGGTGTACTAAACCCGATTTCTCCTTTTCTTCTCTTCTCTTCCTCGTCGTCCGTTTTCCTTTTACGGGTCAAGCGTCCGTTTTTTTTTTCCGTTTTCCTTTTCCTTTTAAAAACTATTTTCATAACAAATATTCTTAAAAATATGATATCGATTTTCTATAATCGAATATTGTATCGAAAAGAATTATATTAAGATCTCGACGATATTAAAAATCGTTATATCTTTTTTTCGTTCAAATTCTCTTTTTTTCAAACAATTTTACAAAACCTTTTTTTAAACTTATTCCGAACATCCGATATCGATTTCATAATCGAATATCGGATACGACGAATATCGAAAGCATGAATTGAATACAAATTAATTCATATTTTGTACACGATTTATCAAATTTAGCAATTTCGAACAAAAAATAAAAACCGGACAGACCCGCACGCGAGTCGCGCCACGCCTAGGCGATTCGCGCACGGACCTGAAACCCGGATCGTTTTTTTTTTTAACTTTTTCGGTCGTTTTATTATTTATTCTACGAAACGATTTCTAAAATTTACATCTTTTCTATAACTATTCCAAGTATTTGATATTGATTTCGTAGTCAATTATCGAATATGGCGAACATCGGAAATATTAAGTCGAGTACGAATTATGCAATATTCATACGCGATTTAATAAAAGCATCGAGTTTTCAAAAAAAGCATTGCCGCGTCCTTTCTCGTTCTTTTTTATTATTTTTCGAACATCGTTTTTTATACAAAACGACGTCTTTTCAACAATATTTTTCAGATTTCGATTAATATTTATTTTCTCGATCTCGTATATTTATTTGCTATATTATTATTTACAAGTCGATACTAACTCGTTTGTTCATCTTTTGTAGCAAATTCATTATTTTTCATCATTTGTTTTATTATACTAAAACGAATCTCATATGCTAAATTCAACTTTGACGTTAACTTTTCATGCATTAAACCGACTTAGCAACCCATTCAATTCCTCACATGCTTAGGAAAACAATGTTTGCATATCATTCATCGTTCAACTAACGCGCGTATTAAAAAATCATTCGATATCCTAGTAGAGGCCGCTAATGTGCGGGCGGGGTTGGGTGTTCTTAGTGAGCTTCCCAACACGTACCCTCACCCCTTACTCAGAACCGTGGTTTCCGGATGTCCGAAACCATTGGCAACGAGAGTCATTCAATATACGATTAACCGCTCAAGTCGGCATCTGTATCGAACTGCAAAGGGACGAGCCCAATAAACTCTGACATCGGAAATGGGCCGTATTTGTACACGGCCCACTACGATATAGAGTGGGCTCGAACGATTCCGAATAACCATAAAATTCGGTGGCGACTCCAACTTCGATTTAAATTTCAATTTGACCATCTCATATGGAGATTCATTCGCCTCCCCAAACCCGCGTGTGGCCGCGTCGGGGTGGACCTATGTCATGTCCACAATTTGGCGACTCCGCTGGGGACTTACTGATGCGTTAATAACCTTCGGTGTCCTTCAGGGTGAGACTCGAATAGAAATCGTTTGACTAGTACAATACGCGTTTTAGTTTACGGTTCATGCATAACCCCATTTTTCCCGGGCCGGTATTGGTGACCGACGTCCCACTATACCATTGATATAGTCCAAATTGGTTATGTCAAAGGTGTCCATTAGCCGATTCGTATGGGTTTTATGGCATGTCCTAATCTCAACTCGAGTTAGGGAGTCCGCCCCGATTCTCGATAGGCTATGTACACTCGTATAGACCCTTATAGACTGACCGAGACTTAGCTTAAGAGCATACATGGCGTCATTATACTGTTTCCATGACTACGTGCTACTTGATCCACATCATCTGTTTCAAAAACCGTTATTTTCAAAAAATTTGCATCCTTTTCAAAATATCCAAATTTCAAAACTCCGGACATATACCGAACTTAAGACTTATGATTTTACTCAAAATAGCATTTTTCTAGCCGGTATTATGCCCATTTCAAAACTCGAAAATATTTTCGAAACTTTCAAAACCCGTCAATCGGCCCACTTCTTTTTCTTTTTCGAAAAAGGGCCGGATTTTTCTCCCCGATTTTTACTCGGGCTTTCAAAATCATATTTCAAAACTTCATCTTCTTAGACTTCCCGTATTTAGCAGTGTCGGGTCGTGTCATAAGTCGTTGAAGTCTATAGCGTCGAAACTCCGTCGATCTTACATCACGGATTTCCCCCCTATCCTAGTCCGCCTTATTTTACTAAGGCAAGGCCCACTTACGTAGGACATACTACTACAAAGGTTGGCCCACTTACACAATCGAGTCCAAAAGTCTGGGAATGTCTCACGTGAACCTTCCTTCGGACAGGGCCCAACCCACATAGTTGGATCCTGAGGAAGGCCCACCTTTTCACAAGTCGCCCGTCTAGGTGTCTTTTCCGAGTCATTACCGTCTTAGTCTTCTTCCTTTTCCCTTGCTCGGGATGTACTTTTCTTAGGATTCGGGTTAAGTTGCTAATTACGCAGTGCTCTTACAGACAGGCCACCCTTCACTCGAACCATGACGCAAAAAGCCATAGACGACTTGACCGCCTCGTTGACCCAAATTCAGGACCAATTGAGGAGAATGCGGGAGGACCAAATTGCCATCGTCACTCGGGTTAGTGCCGTGGAACAGGGAACCCCCAATGCTTCGATCGAAGATGACGGACCTCTGGCCGCACTGGCCGGCGCAGTCCAAAAGCTGCAAGAACAGGTCCACTCGACCACCAGAAACACCATTCTCACGGAAAATGCCCGTACCTATTCACCCTTAACTGATGAACTGCCCGCTAACCTCAACTTAACGGGCTTGCCAATGTTCGACGGGACTGAAGACCCGGTACTTCACATTCGGGCTTTCAAGGACTTTATGGCTGTTAAGGGGGTCAAATCGACCATGTTTAAGCATCTCTTTGCTTCCTCTCTGGAAAAACACCCAAAAGCCTGGTACTACAGGCTTGATCCCAAGAAATACAAAACCTGGGACGATGTTGCAATGGAATTCGCGCGAAACTACGCGGATAACGCTGAAATCCAGACTACCATGCGTACTCTGGAAGTTATGGCCCAAGAGCCTAAGGAGGGTTTCACCAAATACCTTCAAAGGTGGAGGACCGAAAGTGTTAAGCTGGTGGACAAGCCCACCGAAAAAGTGCTAGTGGAGGCCTTTGTCAAAAAACCTCCTCGCAGCTTACCGAGTCCATCTCCGGTATGCCATCATACCCGACTTCGCCACTTTAACCAAAATGGGTACTAGGATCGAAGATGATCTAAGGCTAGAGAACCTTACTAAGGCCTCTACCAAAGGGTATCAAGGAGCCAGTTCCTCCTCCAGCAAGCCCGCCACCACAACGGCGGCCCGAAGCATCTTTGATGAGGTTAACTCACTGGACACCTCGACCAAAAAGAATACTCCAAATCGGGTATTTACCGACATAGGGACAACCTATGCTAATGCCTTACAAAGGCTGTCTTCGAAAGGCCTAATCCAACCGATAGGCCCAATCCAGAAGTTCCCGTGGAAAAGCGATCCAAGAGCTACAACATTCAGGCCGATTGCCACTATCACCAAGGCAATGGGCATGACACGGAGAAATGCTGGAAGTTGAAACATCTTATCCAAGATCTGATCGAAAGTGGGAAGATACCACTACCCAGTGACAAGCCAAGTAACAAAAACAATCCTCTTGCTACTCATGCCATTTTTACTGGAGAAGTAGTTGACTGCTCTCATCTCATTTCCCCTTTCATTTCCCAAATCAACGGGATATGGAATGACGACGAAGATGATGTTTACTTGGCCAAAGGGGAAGCTGTCCCCGTCACCATCGAAGAGATCCGGAAAGCCAAAGCCAGAGCTCTGGCCGGTACACACACCATCACGGCCAGTCTCACCACTCCGGAAACCGTCACTGAACCTTCCAGGACGGAACTCACTCCCGAAGAGCCAAACGCTGACACGGCCCTAGTCAGACAATTGAAGAGGGTTCGAACTGATATTACTATATGGCAGCTTTTGGTTAGCTCACAAGAGCATCGGGCGGCACTTACTAGGGCCCTTGATGAAATCAAGGTCGATTCATCGGTTACCCCCACCGAGATGGTAGCCACGATCTTGCCACACCTCAGGGACAGGTCCAAAGGAGAGGGCCCACTTATCACTTTCTCCGAGTCCGACCTTCCACCATTCGGGACCACCCATAACTTGGCCCTATATATCGCCGTGATCTGCCGAAACAAGTACCTCCTGATGACCCTGATTGATGACGGGTCCGCAGTAAACGTCCTTCCTTTAAGGACCGCCAAGGCCCTCGGCATTACCGAGGCTGACTACCTTCCGACTGCAAAGACTATCCAGGCTTTTGATGGGAGCCCAAAATCAGTTGCTGGGGCCGTTAAGCTAACAATCATAACAGGCCCGATCGAGAAGGAGTTAGAATTCCAAGTGATCGATGTTACTTCATCTTTCAATCTGCTACTTGGAAGACCGTGGATTCACGCGGTCAAAGCTGTGTCTTCCACTTTTCACAGGAAGGTCAAGCTACCATTACAAGATGGGATCGTCACTCTTGAAGCTACTCCCATAACCGTGTCAAGCTGCAACACGGCAGGCTCAGCTGACCCACGAGGTTTCAACTTTGTGGGAATGATCGAGGAAGAATACCTTTTCCGGCCATGCTTCACTACTAACATCGATACGATGCTACAAAATTTGGGTTGTCTACCGGGAATCACATCAAGGCCCTATCTTCCACCCGGAAAAATTATCGAAACCCTGAACAACGAGCAATCTCGCCTCGGTCTAGGCTACACCATGGAATCCGGATACATGGACCAAACCAAGGCGGTCACATTCGTCACCCCGGTGTTCGGAGCTATTCAAATGGGCCTCTATCAGTCCACCATCTCATATCCCGGGACCAAACTGGCTCGGGAGTGCAATTTCATCCCAGATGACATCTTCGCCCTTATCCAGGCCGAATCAAAGGAGGGCACAAACAATACTGAGCCCATCCTAGGACTACTCTTCGGAGAAGACAAGGTCGTCCCGACCCCTAAACAGGAGTTAGTCAGCTTGATTCTCCGCAGCAGCAGGTTTGATCCAACCAAGCTGATCTCTGAAGTTGGTTCCAACACTGGGAAGAGAGCTTGGAGGAAGACAACTAAGTGGACCGACAGTCAGGGTCGAGTCTACAAGCTAACTACTAGTGAAGGAGATATGCATGCTATCGAATCCGAATCTGAGTCCGAGTCCGAATTAGAGTCAGAGTCGGAGTCTGAGTCAAAATCTAGAGGGTCCAGTACTAGGATCGAGTCTGTAACCCCTCTCCCTTCTTTAGCCACACCATCGGGAGCCCCGGAGTCTGTCCCGAGGGCTCTCCCTATCCCGCCTCTGACCAACGATCAGATGGCAGCTCTCTTCGAGCTCTTTTCAAAATTTACTATCAATAATAACGATAACCGTTCTGCTTATGACTTGGCTCATTTTCAAAATGTTTTCAAAAATCTTACTTGCAATGACATTGAGAAACCCGACGAACAGGTACCATTGCCTCCGCATCTAATTGAGCAACTCGAACAAAGAGAGTCCCGAGATCCGGTAATCGAAGAAACTGATTCCATCAACGTAGGAACCCCTTTAGAACCTCAGATGCTTAAGTTGGGCCTATCTTTAGATCTCGAGGAGAAACAACAATTCACAGATCTCCTCCAAGAATTCAAAGACGTCTTTGCCTGGTCCTACAGGGACATGCCGGGAATAGACCGGGAGATAGCTGAACACCGAATACCCATCAAAGATGGGTACAAGCCGGTAAAACAGAAACTCCGAAGAATGAGGCCCGAATGGTCTCTCAATGTCAAGGAAGAAGTTGATAAACAATTCAAAGCGGGCTTTATCCAAGTGTCTGAATATCCAGACTGGGTTGCAAACATAGTACCAGTACCCAAAAAGGGTGGCAAAGTTCGAGTATGTGTAGATTTTTGGGACCTTAATAAGGCCAGCCCAAAAGACGATTTTCCGTTGCCACACATCGACATACTGGTGGATAACACGGCTGACCATGCCCTTCTATCATTCATGGACGGGTATGCTGGATATAATCAGATCAAAATGGCGGAAGAAGACATGAGTAAGACCACCTTCATCACACCTTGAGGGACTTACTGCTATACCGTAATGCCATTTGGGTTTATTAACGCTGGCGCCACTTATCAACGAACCGCCACCACTTTATTGCATGACATGATGCATAAGGAAGTGGAGGTCTACCTCGACGACATGATTGTCAAGTCAAAGGACCAAAACGGGCACATTGCAGCCCTAAGGAAGTTCTTCACCCGACTACGCAAGTACAACATGAGGTTAAACCCTCAAAAATGCAGTTTCGGGGTAACATCGGGCAAACTAATGGGCCACATTGTCAGCCAACGTGGCATCGAAGTTGACCCAGCAAAGATCAAGGCCATAACCGAGATGCAACTGCCTAAAACCGAAAAGGAGATAAGGGGGTTTCTCGGGAAAGTCCAATATATAAGTCGGTTTATTTCAAAGCTAACCATGGTGTGTGAACCCATTTTCAAGAAACTGAAAATAGGAGAACGAACACTATGGGACGACAAATGTCAAACGGCTTTCGATAAGATCAAGGAAATTCTATCCTCTCCACCGGTGTTAATGCCACCTCAGCACGGTTTGCCCTTATCATTATACTTGACAACGACCGAGACTGCCATGGGCGCTATGCTAGCCCAGACGGTCGAATATGAAGAACGAGCTATTTACTACATCAGTAAAAAGTTCTTGGAATACGAATGCAAGTATACAATGCTCGAGAAGACGTGTCTAGCATTAGTTTGGGCCACTAAAAAGCTCCGACACTACATGCTTAGTCACGAGGTACACGTGCTATCCAAAATGGATCCAATCAAGTATCTGTTCGAGAAGCCCATCCTCAACGGCCGTATATCCCGATGGACTTTAATGCTAGCTGAGTTCGACCTCAAGTTCGTACCTTTAAAAGCCATCAAAGGCCGGGTAGTAGCAGAATTCCTCGCCGATAGTCCGGTATCTGAGGAAGAACACACCGATACTTGGGCCTTCCCAGATGAAGACATATAGCATACCGACACCGACACATGGGATCTGTATTTCGACGGAGCGTCCAACTTCCGAGGATTTGGTGTCGGGATCTTGCTAATCTCACCCCAAGGGGAGCACACCCCGTTATCCATCAAGCTAGATTTTGAGGTGACTAACAACTCAGCCGAGTACGAAGCATGCATTCACGGGTTGCAAGCCGCCGCTGATTTAGGAGTAGTAAACCTCCGGGTCCACGGTGACTCATCATTAGTCATAAATCAAACCCTACAAAAATGGAAGACTCGGAACGCAAATCTCGTGGCTTACCAAGCACGAGTAAGGGTTCTCGAAAAGCAATTCCAAAAGGTAGAGTACATTTATCTGCCCCGGAAAGAAAACCAGTTTGCAGATGCTCTCTCAAAATTAGCATCTTTACTGAATATCCCAGCACATCTAACCAGCATGCCCATTTGCGTCGAAAGGCGGTCAGAGCCGGCATATATCCACGCTATCCAAGATATCGAGATAACTGATCCAGAACCTTGGTATCAGGCTATTTTAACCTACTTAACGTCAGGGGAATATCCTCTGGGAGCTGAAAACCGGGCCAAGAAAGCTCTAAGAAGATGGGCAACCCAGTTCATCCGCACAGACGATGGACAGCTGTATAAGAAGACAGCACAGGGGGCTTTATTTCTATGCATTGACAAAACTCGAGCCGAAAGAGTCATGGCCGAGGTACATGATGGTGAAAACGGTCCGCATATGAACGCCCATATGTTGGCCCGGAAAATCGCAAGACTCGGTTACTATTGGAATAGCATGGAAACTGACTGTCAATTATATGTCAAACATTGCCATAACTGTCAGATTTTCGCCAATGTTCAGCATATGCCTTCATCCCTATTATATACAATCACATCACCATGGCCATTCTCAACATGGGGAATTGATATAATCGGGAAAGTGAACCCTTCCGGGACGGGGGTAACTGTGTCATCCTAGTGGCTATCGACTATTTCACTAAATGGGTCGAAGCCGAGTCATACCGGATCTTGAATGCCAAACATATGGCTAAGTTCATCCAAAACAAAATTATATGTCGATACGGGATTCCGCACGAGCTCATCAGTGATCACGGGACCCATTTTCAAGCTGAAACTGCTACTTTGCTGGAAAAGTACAAGATCCAAAGGCATACATCGTCGCCTTACCGTCCCCAAACAAATGGAGCGGTGGAGGCAGCCAATAAGACAATTGTCACCATTCTTAAAAAGATGGCTGAGAATTACCGGGACTGGCCCGACAAGATACCCTTTGCCTTATGGGGATATCGGACATCAATTCGAACTGCAACCGGAGCAACTCCATATTATTTGACATACGGAATGGAAGCAGTCCAACCAGTCGAACTAGAAGTACCATCCCTCAGGATTCTGCTCGAGAGCCAGGTACCCGAGGCGGACTGGGTCCAAGCCCGATATGACTCACTAGTCCTCTTAGACGAACGACGATCCCGGGCTCTGAATAATATCCAGATATATCAGAAAAGGATCCAACGGGCTTTTAACAAAAGGGTTAGGCCCGGAAATATCAAAGAGGGCGATCTAGTCCTAAAATCTGTTCGAGCTTTACTACCGGTTGACCCAAGGGGAAAGTTCAAACCTAATTGGGCTGGGCCGTATCTAGTAAAGAAGATTCTTTCAGGAGGAGCAGTAATGCTAACAGACTTGGACGGGAACGAGTTCGTCAATCCAACAAACTTGGACCAGCTGAAGCGTTACTACCCATAAACCTTATCTCAATGTCATTTGCAAAATTTATAAAAAAAATGTCTTTTTATGAATTTTCAAAAATTTTAAGCAAGTCAATAAGTTAGGATTATTTATCCTACCGTTGCACATCTCGAATTAATAATCTTGATGTATTTCGAAAAATTGCAAAAATACTTCTGAACTACGGAAGGTTTGATTCCATTAATTTTAGATACGTAGGCAACCCCTCAAAAGGGTACAACCATTGAAATAACGAAAAGACGGGAACAGTATTCACTAATATGTCTTTTTATTATTTCAAAAATACATCACACAAAAAACAAACAAAATCACACCACAAAAATAGTAGTAATACTTAAATAATAAATTTAGGAGACTACTCGTACATTTTTCCTTTCCCCTTATCTTTCGGGTCACGTGGAGCCCGAGGCCGACGGGGTGGGGGCGAACGTTCCCTAATCACAAGGGGAATTTCTTTAGTTCGAACCCGCTTCTTCGATTTTGGGTCGTCCACCATTTGCACCGGTCCAAGCCGAGCCCTAACGGGTTCGGGAAGCCTGTCTCGAGGACCAAGTCGGTCCTTAGCCGCCAGCCTGGGCCCTAGTCTCCTTTCTAATTCCGTCTGGGGGCTCACTTTTCCCCGTGCACCCTTAGTACTGGACCCTTCAGTCTGAGTCCTAGATTTCCCTTTCTGACCTGTCGAAGTAGCTTCTTCGGCAAAGAAGCTTCTATTATCTTTAGCATGCTCTCGGCGTAACAGGTCATAGGCCTCGTCAGTCTTCAAGGCAGCTCGAGTTTTAGATGAATCAGCTCGGGTCCATCTCACATAAGAGTCGGTTACCCAGATCGAATGAGGATTTCTAGAAACGGGCCAAGTAGCTCGTGTATACCACCTTTGCATCCAGGTGTCACACATTACATCCGTCAACTGAGTAGATTCACTCACGACTGCCTCAATTTCCGGGATTCTTTGCACCCGACCATATTGCCTAAGTATGCGATTGGGAAAGAGGTGAATTGTCTGGCTAAAAGATAGGATTACCTGATATCTAGCCCTGTCTCGGGACTCCAAGCCGGTCCAAACGTAAATCGGCCACCATGGCACGGCCCAGCGGATCAATAGGCCTCCATGGAAGGATAGCACCTCGTCCCAGTATTTTTGGGTATTGAAGCGAGAAAAGGCAATAGCTCGTCTTCTCGACATTACTTGCCTGGGTTGATATCGGCTCACGTCTAAGGAAGGATCCAAGATCGATAGCCTCTTGAACAGCCACAGCTGAAAAACCCGAAAAAAAATCAAAATCGCAAAAAAATTGTCAAAATCGCGTTAAAAAAACGCGAAAACCGAGAAAACCGCAGAAACCGGGAAAATCGGGAAAAAATCGGAAAAAATCGGAAAAATCGGAAAAGCCAAAGAATCGAAAAACGGCATACCTGTAGAAGACGGGTACTCCCAGTCAGCCGGACTGACGGATCCCTCTTGCGATTATCCAAACCCTGGATAATTTCTCCCGTAATCAACAAAGCCGGGCTATGCTCCGTCTCCATCAGATCAGCCACCGTGAAAAGTCTAACGTGGCCCATGCAAGATAATAAATCCATATGCTCTTAGAAGGCATAGACATGGAGCATGCAAAAAGTAAAGCCCCTACGGCTATGGACCGGCCTAACCCGGGCATCATCTGGGTTCATGAATTTTTCAGCTAAATCGATCAAGGAAACGGTATCTCCTTCTAGCATACGGGATACCTCCATATGAGAAAGCCCTAAAAATTCCCGTAACTTCCTCCTTGGGTCAGGAACTGAAAAAGGGATAGCAGGGCGAAGTATGGGATTCCATCCCTCTGCAGCAGCAGTTTCCTCAGGAATAGGGCAAATTTCTCCTCGAGGAAAACCAAATACATGATAGGTGTCATCCCAATAGGACAGACAAGCATCCAAGAAGTGACGGTCTACTTGCATTTGACGGATCACGGACAATTGGGTAACGCCGTTCTAATTCAGGATAGCCCTATCGGCATCTCTGAAATACTTGGACCATTCATGCAGCATTCCAACTAATCGGTCGATCTCCATAATTGATTTGCTAAAAGAAAGAATAAATTTTTCAGAGCTTATTCTTTTCTTTAAAGAATTGTGGGAATTGTGAAATTTATGAAGTAAGGAGAGGGTATTTATAGCATAAAACCAAGTTCTCCTCCTCACCTTAGGATTCCCAATCCTAGAGTATTTAGCATACAATCCTTATCCTAAGGCTTAGCTAAATCATCCCGAGCATTCCTATTCCTTTTCAGAGTAAAAAAAAATTCCCTAATTTTCAAAGACTCCTACAAACTCACAAATTCAAACCTTTTCTCAAAATTTTTATTCCCCAGCACGAGTCATTTTTCCTAATATTATGTGCAAAACTTTGCTACTTTGCATAAATATGTACAGGACGACTCGAACAGGACCATGCAATTTGCATAACTCCCCAACGGCGTTTAACAAGATGAGCCCACATACAGGCCCATTTTAAGTCTTATGCGACGAGTTCAATTCCCCACGGAGTTATCATCATCAGTTCAGGTACATTTCTAGTCTGTGGCCGGCGGGCCCTTCACGCAGGTCTAATGGACCTTAAACGACCCGACCGGAAGCTACCGGGTTTTAATCCTTGATTGACCTGGTAGCTACTCTGACTTTCGCCCTGTCCAAGCCTCAGTCAGAGTGGGGGCTCTGTAGACACCCACATTTTGCTGTCAGGTGTCTATAGTAGTTTCCGACAAACACCCGATGATGATCGGACGCAAACGTTCTTTAACGTACTCGGAAATGGGCTCGAAATCATGGATATTTAGCTTGGGCTTTTTAAGGAGTACAAATTTCAAAAAACAACCTCAAATTCAGGCCCAGTGGGTCGTTTCGAGACAAATAACACTAATTTGGGTCGAATCCGACCCCAGGGGTAAAACCGTCTTTTAGCGACCGAGTCAAAACCCGGTCAAAGATTTTCCCGAGACACGTAAGTCAGCCGTGACACTTCACACGGCTGATTCTTACTCAAACTCTACAAAAATCAGCTATATAGAATATTAAACAAATCTGTTTGAGGATGGAATTCGATCTCAAGCAGGAATCCTATCCGAAAACCGATTCAAACACCCGACCGAGTGCAAATACTCGGCCAAACAGCAGCAATTCAGCCGGTTTTCCTCACTTCTTCACCAAGAAAAAGGAACTCTCGTTCTTCTCAGCTTCTTACCCAAGCGGTAATTCTAACTCAAACGCACCTCCTAGCCAAGGTCGGGAACTCCCTATAAATAGCCCCTTGCATACAACACCAAAGACATGAATTATTAGCAACATAAAGAACAACCTTTTACGATCATTCATTAGCAACGTACACATCAACTTTCTGTCGTTCCCACATACATAATTCCTTAGCATCGAGAAACCGATAGTGCATCCAAAACCCGAAGGAAACCGGTCCCGATACCCGACACCCTTCACCCGTCACCTCCACCGAACCACCCTAACCCGACCGACACTCGACGCTCCCGTGCCTAGCCACATTCCGACGAGCCCCGATCCGAGTCAACAAAAGCATGTAGGTTGAGGGTGTACTAAACCCGATTTCTCCTTTTCTTCTCTTCTCTTCCTCGTCGTCCGTTTTCCTTTTACGGGTCAAGCGTCGTTTGTTTTTCTAATATCGATATTAACAAAAAACTATTTTCATAACAAATATTCTTAAAAATATGATATCGATTTTCTATAATCGAATATTGTATCGAAAAGAATTATATTAAGATCTCGACGATATTAAAAATCGTTACATCTTTTTTTCGTTCAAATTCTCTTTTTTTCAAACAATTTTACAAAACCTTTTTTTAAACTTATTCCAAACATCCGATATCGATTTCATTATCGAATATCGGATACGACGAATATCGAAAGCATGAATCGAATACAAATTAATTCATATTTTGTACACGATTTATCAAATTTAGCAATTTCGAACAAAAAATAAAAACCGGACAGACCCGCACGCGAGTCGCGCCACGCCCAGGCGACTCGCGCACGGGCCTGAAACCCGGATTGTTTTTTTTTAACTTTTTCGGTCGTATTATTTTTTATTCTACGAAACGATTTCTAAAATTTACATCTTTTCTAAAACTATTCCAAGTATTTGATATTGATTTCGTAGTCAATTAAAAAATATGGCGAACATCGGAAATATTAAGTCGAGTACGAATTATGCAATATTCATACGCAATTTAATAAAAGCATCGAGTTTTCAAAAAAAACCGATTTCAAAACAGGCCGCCACGCGATCCGCCGGCGTCCCGGGCGAGCCGCGCGGCCGGCTGCATTGCCGCGTCCTTTCTCGTTCTTTTTTATTATTTTTCGAACATCGTTTTTTATACAAAACGACGTCTTTTCAACAATATTTTTCAGATTTCGATTAATATTTATTTTCTCGATCTCGTATATTTATTTGCTATATTATTATTTACAAGTCGATACTAACTCGTTTGTTCATCTTTTGTAGCAAATTCATTATTTTTCATCATTTGTTTTATTATACTAAAACGAATCTCATATGCTAAATTCAACTTTGACGTTAACTTTTCATGCATTAAACAGACTTAGCAACCCATTCAATTCCTCACATGCTTAGGAAAACAATGTTTGCATATCATTCATCGTTCAACTAACGCGCGTATTAAAAAATCATTCGATATCCTAGTAGAGGCCGCTAATGTGCGGGCGGGGTTGGGTGTTCTTAGTGAGCTTCCCAACACGTACCCTCACCCCTTACTCAGAACCGTGGTTTCCGGATGTCCGAAACCATTGGCAACGAGAGTCATTCAATATACGATTAACCGCTCAAGTCGGCATCTGTATCGAACTGCAAAGGGACGAGCCCAATAAACTCTGACATCGGAAATGGGCCGTATTTGTACACGGCCCACTACGACATAGAGTGGGCTCGAACGGTTCCGAATAACCATAAAATTCGGTGGCGACTCCTACTTCGATTTAAATTTCAATTTGACCATCTCATATGGAGATTCATTCGCCTCCCCAAACCCGCGCGTGGCCGCGTCGGGGTGGACCTATGTCATGTCCACACTAATAATAGTAGGAGAAGGGTGACTGTTAAGTGCTATTTTTAGCACTATTTGTGAGTATATATCGTCATATTTATAGTGTTTGAGAGTGGATTTTGGACGATATAGTGATATTTGAGTGATTTCCGATGATCTCACATGATTTGATTATATATGTGATTTTTGATGACGGTTCTAGCTATTTTGAAGAGCCGAGAAATTCATTTATTATGCCCGGATTATAGTGGTGGTATACATGTCAAATGCCGGGTTATATCGAGGATTGAATGAAGAAAAAAGAGAAGAAAATAAAAGGAAAAGCAAAGAAGAAAGAATTGGGAGTTTTTAAGTGCCGCTACTAGCGGATGACGAAGAGCAAAACTGCCGCTAGTAGAGGCTTCATCAGAATTCATGCAATTTGTGAAGGTTCCAGAGTGCCGCTAGTAGCGAAATGTGCCGCTACTAGCGAATAGCTACCCGTCAATGACTCTTGATCTTCCTCTATTCTATCCTACTTATATGTGATTACTATTATTATTAGAACATCATATCATTCCTAGACTATAGCAACACAAAAACTTATACAAATTTGATTGGATTTATGCATTTTAGTTTTATTATCCCAAGACCTTGAAGAAGACGTTCGTTCATCATTTTATCAATCGATCAAGACTAAGTTTTTCTAATTTCTTTATTTTATTTGTTGATTGTTATTTTTATCATGAATTGTGAGTAGTCTTTTTATCTAGGGCTCGGTGAGCCGATAATATGGGTTATTGATGCTTTGATCTGATTTTAATCGCGCTTTGTTGAATTATTGAATTGGGTTTGTTGCGGTTGTGCTTAATAATTGATTGATTAGTTTGAATTGTTAGGTCTGAGTCTAGATTATCATTACAACGAGAGTTGGATGTTTTCATATGAATCATGCCTAAAAGTTTATATCTTTGTCGATTAATTTCTACTCAATTTTAATTACGACGAGAGTCGGGTTTTAATTTAGAGAGCCGAAACAAGATTTGAATTTTCACATGAGAATAGTGAATTGAAATAATTGGGACATGTTAGCATCGATTCTTAATGTGTCTAGTTTTGTTATTCGTGCCATGAGAATAGGATTTATAACATGCTAGATAGGCTTTTTATGTCTCGACGGAGAATTTAAAGTATTGATTAAACTGGGAATGCTAGTCTCACCCAAGACGGTAATTTGACAAAGCTGTGTCACATTTTGATTGCATCGATAATCCATGTTATTGGTGAACCATTGCCCTAGGTCTTTTAAATTATTGATTTCATCTCGATTTAGTATATCTAGTTCGTTAAAATTAGTTATACAATCAATATCTTATTATTCGACGTAGATAACTTGAGTCAAAATTTAGCTAGTACTTAATCATTCACCTCCCTGAGATCGACCCGTATGCTACAATACCCGTATGCTTGCGGTACTATAAAATAAAACGTAACAGTGACCGAGCTTATGATGCCAAAGATGTGGAGAGGGGCCAACGGCGAGGTACACGGTAGGAGGAAGACTCAGATTCACCCATTCGTACAAGCCCAGCTTAAGCCATCCTCGCAAAAGCTCTTGTCCCGTCAGCCGATCTCGTAAGACACAATAATCACGAGAGAAATAAGCAATTGCATCATTATCAAGACAAAATTGAGAAACGGAGATAATATTCTTAGATAGGAAAGGGGCTTGAAGAACGTTTTCAAATTTAAGAGCAGTATGAGAGGGTAGAGAGAGTGTAAAAGAACCAATAATTTCGATCCTGAAACACCCCACATTGATTGAAGATGTTCTATTTATGAGGTTAAATGACTAGTGCGTGCTTAAAAGAAATGAAAGTACTACTCATATCAACAAAGTGCAGTTTCTTTTCTGGTCATCCATGCAAAAGAACTCCGCAGTTAAGCGTGCTTGGCTGAGAGTAGTCCAAGGATGGGTGACCTCCTGGGAAGGTTTCTAGGATGCACATGAGCGAGGTCAAAATGCACTAGAAAGGACTCGTGTGGTCTGTGGGACCAGTACAGAGCTTGACGAGCTACCGCGACTAATATTTTCGGTCCTAGTTTGGGCCGGGGTGTTACAGGTCCCGTCATATGGGGGGCCACGAGTGTTGGAAAAAGTCGAGGTCGGGCGAGGTGGAACAATTATGTTGGGATACAAAGACCTAAAGGGAGGGCAGTTTCTAAGGAAGTGACCAGTGGCATGACACCACTGGCAACAACCCTTGAAGGGAGGGGCATTGGGGTAGGCAGAATACCGGGAGCAGTGGAGGCTGTTTGTGTGGAGCGAGGTGGAGATTGTACCCTATGCTTAACGACGTCAATGAGCGAGCGATATTTAGCGGGATAGAGCCCATTGAGGACCCTAGCAATGGCGTCCTCATCATCCATGGGCTTTCCAAGCTGTGCCAATTCATCGACACTGGACCGAATAGCTTGCATGTATTCGGTGGATGAGAGATCGTCTTTGACAATAGAGTTGAGACGATCCTTTATTTGCATAATGTGTCCACGGGACGGATTCGCGTAAGTAGTACTGAGATATTTCCATATCTCGGCAGAAGTAGTATACAGATTAAGAAGCGGAGCAATTGTGTCGCAAACGGACCCGCGAAGGGCTGCCCAAAGAAGTGAGTCCTGACGCATCCAAGTTGAATATGCAGGATTGGGAGAGGGGAAACCCTTGTTGTCGGTGACGGTTTTGGGAGGATAGGGGAACGATCCATCAGGGTATTTGATGTGATCAAAATCGAACAGCAGGTAGGAGAGAGTTCCAGACCAGCCACGGTACGTCAACGGAGTAAGCTTGGTTATTCTGGCGAGGTCAAAGGCAATGAAGGGAGTTGTAGTGTCATAGGGATTTGGGAATAGAGTAGCAGATCCTGTCATGATGACAGAGGATCGATTTGAGTACGTGAGGGAGAAAGATTTGTAGGGTTTCGGGGTGGAGCATTTTAGCTCTGATACCGTATAGAAGTTATAGGAATGAATGAGTGATTGTATTAATGAGCAATCACGTATAAATACAGAGTATGAACAATTGAGTGAGTCTAGTAAAGCCTTAACCTAGAATCTAGAGTATCTATACATCCTAATAATACAGTAGATTACAATATGAATATTCAAGGAAATAATAATAAGATATTATACAGTATCTTTATTCTCAATACTATAGTCTTGTTGAAGCAATTAAGCATCGAGATGACCCGATCTCCTTTGCCTCCCTACATAAGCGCCTCATCAACTTCAACCTATCCCTCATACACACCACCAAACATTCCTCTGTCAGCCTTCCCGCCTCTGCTCACGCTGCTTATCACGCGGCCCCATTGATTACACCCCTGCTACTGTCCATGCTGCTTATCAACACCGTGCTCGTAACAACACACACCCACACTCAAGCAAAGACATTCTGCCTACTCCTACCAACCCTAACCCTCTTGGCACTTGATGCGCGTTGTCGCTAAACCGCTTGCAAACAATATTTATGACTCGGACTAATCACAGAACAAATAAATGTAGACGTGGTAAGTCGAGGTCGATCCACAGGAAGGGTGATGATAATCGAGTAATAATGATATGTTTGGGGTCTAGTAGGGGGATTTTAAGGTCGAGTCTAAGCTAAAATACGATAAACAGTACGAAATAGTCAATAAGGAAAAGGATTTATGGGGAGTCGGGGAATCAAGAACGGGATACATAAACAAGGCACCAAAGAACAACGCACGATTGAATAAGAAGTGAGTCCCCTTTCGGTTCCTCCACTCAACCTAACTAGAACCCATTTTCATGACGAAATAGTCAAGTTTCTAACAGGAATTACCCAAACCCCGAGTTTCCCCATATTGATTCGGGTGAGTAAAGGTCGACCAAAGTAATCAAGTAAGGTCAACCATTACACAACAATTCCAAATTAAACTAATCAACCCAAGTGCAATAATCCCAAGGGTCCTTGATCCATGATACCCAATTCCATCCCCACCTAGCCCCTTAACAAAAGTCTACTCACAAACCATAATTCGGCTAACAACAATAGATAACAAGAAAACTAAGGGAAGACAATTCATATTGATCAAGAGGAATGAAAAGTAAACTAACCACAATTGAAAGAAGAACACTACCAAGAACAACAACTAAGGAAAAAATAAATAACAAGGCAAGGTAAACAAAGGAACACAATAAACTAGGGAGGAAAATAAAGAGACTAAATAAAGGAGAGAATGCATAAGAGGATACCAACAATGAAGAAATTCATAAAAGAGAGGGATGAAGATAATAATAATAATAATAATAATAATAATAATAATAATAATAATAATAATAATAATAATAATAATAATAATAATAATAATAATAATAATAATAATAATAATAATAATAATAATAATAATAATAATAATAATAATAATAATAATAATAATAAATGAAGAAGCTTCAAGGCACCATACAAAATTCTTGTCACATAAACCCTTGTAAAACCCCTTGATCTTCAACAAAAACCTAAATCTTCAATAAAGGAATTAACTTGATTGCCAAAATGAAGGATTAACATAAATCAAAAGAGTAATCTTGATCTAATTCTAGAATTCTTATATGGAAAATTACAAAGGATGAAAATCTAACTAAGGAGGCTACTAAACTATGAAGATGATGACTAATTAAACTAAGTATGAAAAGGTGATAATAGGTAGGTGAGAAATGGAAATCTAGGATTAACTACATATACAAAGTCCTTAATGGATCACTTAAACTAAAGCCCAAATCCAATCTTGCTTCATTAGTGAGAATTTCGCCCTATGAGTCTTTATACGGTGAAACTTCACCTTGCGAATAATGCCACTCACGAGCTAATACAGCCGGGTGAAACTTCACCCGGTGGTTTCACCCGATGAAGTTCTTCTTCAGATTATGCATTTTGGCGCTCTTTTACCGTTGGGCGAAACTTCGCCTGATGAGTGAAAGTTTCGCCCGGTCATTTCGCCCAGTGGTGAATGTTCCCTAAAAATCTTCGGGGAGGTAGAAATGTCGTCGGGCGAAATTTCGCCCGGTGGTATCTCATCGGGTGAAACTTCACCCGGTGGATTTCTAACCTCTTTTCAGGTCTCTTTCTTTGTCGTTCACTTGGATTGCTTGAACTTTTAGTTTTGTGCATTGCTCTTCGAACGGTATTCCCCTCTCTCATGCTCATAGAAGCTCGGACACGCCTTTGGTTAAGAATCCTATCAAAATAGATAGAAAAACTACCAAAAACACGTAAATCATAAAAGAGAGACGCTAATGCGAGAAAGACTAAGAATAAGGCGATAATCGCACTCTAGTCTCACAAAAAGGAGGAAAAATGGGTCTAAATGTGAGGAAAAATGGTCCAAATTTGACACACATCAATTCCCCCACACTAAACCATTGTTCGTCCTCGAGCAAAGACCAAAAAAAACTAACTATTACTACTAATCCAGACTACGCTAAGCCGATACAGGGCAATTAACGGGCCCGCTCCGTCCCTTCACATCAAGATACCCATGAGGTAGAGTACCTCCATGCAAGGCAAGTCGGGTCTTGCTCAAAATTGGGGATGCAACTAAACACACACACAAGAACATAAAACAAAGAAGACACACAAAGAGATAGTCGCATCCAAAGAGAAAATAAATCACCGAATCCCTCATCGAAATGGCGGGGAAAGCACTGATTCTAAGCTTGAGACAATTGAGAACACTGCCAAGTTAGTCACTCAAGTTGACATGGTCAAAACTCTAATAGGATGACAATCAAACAATAAAAACACTGAGAATTTACCAAGGTCCTTCTAGTCCACTAAAATGCCTACAACGGCATGATAAATGGAGTGGAGTGAAGCGAACCATGGAGTTAGCAAGCACTGGAGGTAGGTGTAATCCCGTCTCCTAAGCCTACACTAGAGGGTCGTCTCAAACTCGAGAAAGCCAATTAGACCAAACAAAAATTGAATAAGTGTTTGCAAAATGATGCGGATTAACTAATCACCGCTATTTTCCTTCCTCGGGACTCGGTCCTCTAGTAGGCATTTTACGGCAAAAAGTCAATCAAGGGTTTATTTGGATTTGGGAATGTTTTTCGAGGTTTGATTTTCTTTTTGGTTTTACTTTCTTTTCCCCATTTTTTTCGGTTTAGGGCTTTTTTTTTGCCCTTCTTCATTTTTCCCTTTTGCTTTGAGTAGCCCAAAATTGGCTAAGTGATGCATTTGAGATTCAAGGCTAAGCAATACTTTTTAAAAACTTATTTGTGGAAGTGGATGAATGGTAGGTAAATAGGCAAGTCGGGTGTGCACCCCTCCGAACCCACAAAAAGATGGAACTTTGGACTAAAAGATGGCTTCTCAAGTAAGGTCACCTAAGAGAGCGGGAAACGGTAACCAAGGCATTATCACTCCATGGGTGGTCAAAGTGGTCAAATGCAAATCCCACTGTAGACTCCTAGTAGAAAAGACGGACTCATGGTAAAAATTCAATGCAAACATTGGTTCAAGGTCATTCTACTAGAACTATGTCCAGAAATCAAAATGGGTTCCTAAAAGGGAAGTAGTAAACACTCGACACTAACTCAAAATCGGGTTTTCGAAAACTTTTACCTAGACATGCTATACAAAGATGAAAAAGAACACAGAAAGAATAAAAACACGAAAAGAGCAAAACAAAACACACAAGTAGAGCCAAGCACTCCAATCTCCATCAAGTCAACACAACCACAACCACCAATTCCAAAACGTTCACCAAGTGAACCTCCAAATAGCATACATGCTCATACTCCCATGTGAATAGAGAAGTAAAAGGACAAAGGTAGAAGATATTTTCGAGTTGTCTTCGATTTTACTACCTCAAGTCCATATGCTAAATGGTTGGCGGTGTACCTACGAGAAAGGAGAAAACAAAGCAATACAAGTGACACTAAAAACGGAAGAAAAATAAAACTAAAATGAAGAGAAAAATAAAATCTTTTTTGGGTTTTTTGGTTTTTTAAAGGGAAAATGAAAAAGAAAAGAAAGAAGAGGATAGTAGACCCCTCCCCCCCCCACACTAAAACTGTGCAATGTCCTCAATGCACGAGTAGGGGAAAAGATCGAAAAAGGAGAAAAAGAGAAAAGAATTGGAAAATCTTTTTGAGTTTTTATACTTTTTCGAATTTTTTTGGATTTTTTTTCAAGATTAAATGAAGTAAAAGAAAAAAAGATCTAAAATGAAGAAAAAGAAAGTGAAATGAAAAATGTGGCGGGCCTAGGTGTAATCACGTCACCTAGACCTTAGCCAAAGAAGAAAGTGAAAAATAAGGATAAAATAAATAAAATAAAAACAAAATAAGAAAATGAAATAAAAGAAAATCAAGTAAGAAAAGAAAATGAAATAAAATAAAATAAAATGAAGTAAGAAAAGAAAATGAAATAGAAGAAAACAAAATAAGAGAATGAAAACGAAAAAGGAGAAAAACCAAGAGGGGAAAGGGGCGCAGGTGTAATCACGTCACCTCGCCCCGATTTTGCACGAACCGGGAGAAAGAAAAGGGAATAGAAATTTGGATTTTCTAGATGGTCCTGGTGCAATCACTTCACCTAGGATCGGGAGCTTAAAATCAGGTTCTTCTTCTCTAAGGTACCTGCAACAAATCCTCACGCATAACCAATCCAAGTAGGGTCACGGAGGAGCTAACAACTAACCAATTATCAAAAACCACCAATGACAAATCACCAACAATCATCAAAATGCCAAAATTGGTGTTGCAGAGAACTGATAAAACTACTGACAACGGGCAATCGACCCCCCCCCCCCACACACACTTACCACTAACGATACTCAACCACGTGGGACCTGGGGGACGAGGTGGCGGGTAATAAGACCCGGGCGGAGGCATACCAAAGAATCGATCAAAGTAGTGTTGTTGTTGTTGCAACAGTCTTTGGTTCTCCTCCGCCACCAACCTAGCCGCTTGGGCGTCCCTCGCAGCATCCCTAGCCATTTCGTAAATGTCCCGAGCGTACTCAAAACCGTCCCTAGAGTACGAGTACGAGTGATGTGCAGTATCACGCGCATCTCGGGCTACATTATAGGCATCTTGGGCCAAATTAAGTGAGGTGGTCGAATTTTCCCAAGTCTGACGAGTGTAATTATATACCTTCCCCCACTGGTTGTAGAAGTCCTCAAATCCGAAGAACGAGGAGTGTCTCGGAGGACTCATGTTAACGTCCTCCTAAAATCCAGGGGTAGACTGGGTAAAGGTAGAGTGTCTGTGTGGGGTAAAATCTGTGAAGTCGGGGGTGAAGAACTGAGAAGTCTGAGGTTCGGACTGACGGGAGGAAGAAGATCCATGAGATGAAGAGGGTAATGCTCGCTGACCCTCATCCCGGAAGGTTGCGAGCTCCAGTTCCTCCTTCGTCACATCCTTGACTTCGACCTCATCATCGCCATAATCGACAGGTCCAACGGGGTAATTGACTTGATAGAACTTACCTCGGGTATGATCCCAAATGTATTCCCCGGACCTCTTCGGCATGCCGAAATTCTAATCGATATCAAGCGAAACCCACTCGGGATTAGGCATAGCAATGGCTCTCAAGTCAGTAATTTTACACAAAAACAAATTGGTATAGTCACCTTGGGGCCAAACCAGAAAAGGACAATAAGTCTCATCTAACAGCTTCCCCACTCCAACAACTGGTGCACCGCCACCCAAAACAAGGCCTAATGCTCTAGCTATCATCGTAACTACACCAACACAAGAGATCTTCTTGCGGTTCCCCTTCGTAACTTGGGCAAAATGCGTAGCTAGAGCTTCAGACATGTCAATGGAAGGGTCTCGGTTCAGAACCGCATCCTCAAGCAACTGTACGGCAGTAGCGCTACAGTTATGGTGCATATCATAGCTCGAAAGGAAAGAGTTGGCTATGATACGTGCCAAATACTTTAGGATAGGGTTCCGAATAGAGAACGAGCGCATTTTACCCCCTTGGAAAACTCTCTGGCGGGTGATCTTACGCCAAAACCGATCTTGGGTAAATTTTTCCTCTCTAGACTGCCCTGCCCGAGGTTTTCCCAAGACAAGAGTGGGTAGGCCGAGTAATTCGGCAAAATTTCTAAGAGACAAGACATGATGAGTCTCTCGCAACTGGAATGACACAGTAGTGTCATCAGTACTAACATTCAGCTCATAAGTCGCGAAAAATTCACAGGTCAGGTTTCTAAAATTTTCCTCAGTTGAGGTATAAAATTTTATCAGACCAATCCTTTGACACATTGCTCGGACCTGTGACTGGATGCCCATACGGATAAGAACGGTCTGCGACGCCCAACGGGTAGGCTCGAGACGACAATCCCACAGTTTTTTAAAATAATCAAGATGGGATTTCTTAGAAAACTGGACACCAGAATCAGAGTGGACAAAGCTACGACAAATAAACGGGTAACGTACCACAAGCGGAACAAGTTGTTCACGCAGAATCGAGCCTTGAACTTGGACCGGCATTGGGACAGGCTCTTCCGATTGCGACGAGGACGATGAACCCGGTCTACGGTTAAAAATGGATGATAACCTTTTCCTGGTTGTTTGTTTGATTCCCTTCATACTTGAAGCTTGAAGTTGATGAATTGCAATGGAGTTAGGGTTTTGGGTTGTTTGGATTAAGTCGATTTCTTCAAAAATAATTCCTAAAAGATGTTAGGAATGTGATGAGGATGAAAAGGATGGAATTTGATTTGAATTTGGTTAAGTAATTTGAAGATTAAAAGGGATTGAAGGTAGTGGAATTTGGGGGTTTTTGGGTTTTTGGGATTTTTTGTTGAGGAGAGAGAAGAAGATGGTGGAATTATGAGGAATGAGGGGTTGGTTTGGGAGGTAATGACGCGGGGTGAAGTTTCACTCGGTGGACCTCCATCGGGTGAAGTTTCACACGACGGACTTCGGTCCAAAATTCGACAATTCAGCGCACAATACAGTCGGGCAAAGTTTCGCCCGATGAGATTCCAACGGGTGAAGTTTCACCCGACGGATTTCCGCTTCAGCTCTTGCATTTCCTGCCCAATTGTCATCAGGTGAAATTTCACCCGACGGACTCTGGGTACAAATTCCACCGGGTGAAGTTTCACACGGCGGTTTCATCCACTCAAATATGCCTTTTTTGCTGCGAAAAATTCTTCTCGACTCGATCCAAACCAATGTTGACTCCTCGAAATTCACATTTATCTCAATCCGTGTATCGAAATACACGAAGAAAAACTCTCTTAGACATAGAAGCACACCCCAAAATACTCCAAAAATAAATCTCCTTAAATCCTGCAAGAATCATTAAACACGCTCCACCGGAATACCAAAATCATTGTTCAAGAGAAGTTAAAGAGTACGAATATACAATTATTTACAAGGTGGTTATTGTGGACACCACCAAACCGAAATAGAATTGTACAAGATTAGTTAAGGTTGCAAGAGAAGCAACCCAGAATACCATGGTTCACGTTCGTGAAAGTAATATTACCAATCACAAGCTCTCTCCTTGGCCTCGGCAAGCCCATAAGTCGAGCCACCTTGGGAAGCATATTACAATCCTCGGTAATGTCTTCTTCGGAGGCGGGACAAAGTAATAATAAAGCATCGTCATCCTCGCAATCCTCATAATCACCATCTTCTATAGATGGTTCCTCGGTAATGGGGGATATTCAACCATTTGGTTCCATAATTCACCGTTGAATGAGTTCTCCGGGAGGAATGCGGGTAGTACAAATTGAACAATGTTATTAGCGACGTTGAAAGATAACCTTCCTCTTTTCACGTCAACAAGCACTCCATCGGTGGCTAAGAAGGGTCGTCTCAACAAGATGGGGTTGCGCTCCTCTATGGGCATCGTGTCAAGAATTACGAAGTCGGTGGGGATGTACAAGGATCCTACCTTGACCATGAGGTTCCTAGCAAGCCCCACTAGTTCTTTTGTAGATCCGTCGACCATCTGGACATTCAATAGAAAATGCACCATACTCATAATATTGATAGCTTGGGAAATGACCAAAGGCATGAGACTAATGTCCGCTCATAGGTCACAAAGAGCTCGGTGTATTTGAACGTTGTTTATGGAACATGGTATAGAGAAACTACCGGGATCACCTAGTTTAATAGGGATAGTGACTTTCGGGATAGCCTTCGGTGAGATAGGAGTTTCTTCTTTCTCGGTAGAACTCAAGATGATGTCTCATATATATTCGGACGGAGTAGGCATAGAAGGGCTTGTTTCAAGATTTTCAAGCAAGTCGATGAACGTTATACTTTTCATGTCTTTGTTGCTTGGAGGGGCTTTTGGCATATCATGGAGTGGTGGTACATCGATCCTAGAGATCGAGTTCATAGCTTTGATTGGGATTTGTTCAATAACATAGGTAAGGTCTCCTACAAGGTACTTAAAAGGATCTCTCATTGGTCGCTCGGTCATATTCTTAACCACATTTTCATCAAAGTCAATGATTGAGGGATGAGTTGAATAAGCTTGTGCATTAAAGGATTTCGCCAGTTTTTCATTGTTCACCACTTTTATGACATTCACGATGCATGATAGGAAGAGTATGTTGATGTGTTAGATTATCGGGCTCGAGAAGCGGCACATGCCTCTAGGGTCTCGATCCTAGCCCGGATGAGTGTGTTTTCTTCCATCAAGAGCTTTAGAGCTCTTTGAATATCATAGTAAGAGAAATTTGATGTAGTGCTAAAATCGGGTGAATGTTTTGAGTTAAACTGAGCGTACCTTCGAGAACCTTGATTGAAATGGGAATGAAACCCCTCATTAGATTGTTGAAATGAAGGACCATAGTTGGGTTGATGAGGTCCTTGAGGATGGTAGTTTCCTCGATTGACATTGCTTTCATGAGAGAATCGTTGATGATGATTAAACTCATTGGAACTAGGGTAGTTCCTTTGAGTAGAGCTTCTTGCACTTGGTTGGCCTTGAAAATAATAGGATTCTCGGGTCGGCACAAAATGAAATCTTTGAGATGGGTAATGTAACGTCGATCTAGACCCGACTTCCCAATTTGGATTGTGCAAATAAGGTTCATCAAAAATTCTTTGATGCTCCACTTGATGTACTCTCTCCTTTCATACATGAATCGGTCATAGTTTCCACAATGGTCACATGGCAACTCAACTTGATATGGCATAGGCGGTGAAATCGATGCTCGCCTCGGTGGAATTATCTTTCTTAATGATGGCCTTGTCTTTGGTTGGGAGTTGTCTCTAGCAACAAATATTTCGAATCTCATAACCAATTCATCGACCTTTGCTTCAAGAACGGCTCCTATATTAGTTGATGACTTCAATCCATTGGTTGACTCTCCATCTTGGGCATCCTTCAAATACTCGCCACTCTTGGCCAACTTTTTGAGAAGCCTTTGAGATTCGGCTTCATCAAGCAAGAAAAAATCACCTTTTGCCGCCGTGTTGACATTGTCTTTTGTGTCATCCGATAAGGAATTAAAGAATATATGAAGTAAAAGCCAACTAGGAATTCCATGGTGAGGGCACCTCCTTTGTAGGGTCCGGAATCGATCCCAAGCTTCACTTAAGCTTTCATTCTTATTTTGTCGAAAGGTTTGGATCTTCATCCGGTATCGGTTTGTCGTGGAAGGAGGATAGTATTTCTCCAGGAATGCATTGGCTAATTGCTCCCATGTTCGGAAAGTGTTGTCGGGATGACTTTGTAGCCATTTCCTAGCATCATCACGCAAAGTTTTCGGGAACAATAACCTATGGAATTGGCATAAAGTGAATCCATGCAATCTCATTCCAACTAAATTCTCTTTAAATGTCGATATGTGCTCCAAAGCATCCTCTTGAGGTAGTCCATGATAGGTGTCTTGTTGAACTATACTGATCAAGGAAGCTTTAAGCTCAAAATCATTGGGTATAACTCCATAAGAAAAAGGAGAGAAGGTTTGATCATTAGTGGGTTGGGAATGAGATCCTATGGTAGGCATGTTTGTGGAAGTGATTTTTGAAGGGAAAGAATGGAGGGAAAGTTTTTGTGGAAGATTTGAGAGGGTTGAGTGATTGTTGGGTAGTGTAAGATATGGATGAGGTTTCACTTTGGTTGAGTTGAAGACCGAGATAATAATATCGCCTTGCTTGCACCGATTCGGAATAAGCAATGTCGGATATGACTGTTCCTGAACATAACTCAATTCAAATGTGAGACTCTTAGCACCAAGTGGTACTAGGGTAGATAAAAGGTAAAATTAAAGCAATTAACCAAACACAATAACTAAAACTCAATTAACTATCGCCTCTCCCCGGCAACGGCGCCATTTTGATGCGCGTTGCCGCTAACCCGCATGCAAACAATATTTATGACTTGGACTAATCACAGAACAAATGAATGTAGTCGTAGTAAGTCGAGGTCGATCCACAGGGAGGGTGATGATAATCGAGTAATAATGATATGTTTGGGGTCTAGTAGGAGGGTTTTAAGGTCGAGTCTAAGCTAAAGTGCGATGAACAGTATGAAATAGTCAATAAGGAAAAGGAGTTAAGGGGAGTCGGGGAATCAAGAACGGGATACATAAACAAGGCACCAAAGAACAACGCACGATTGAATAAGGAGTGAGTCCCCTTTCGGTTCCTCCACTCAACCTAACTAGAACTCATTTTCATGACGAAATAGTCAAGTCTCTAACCAGAATTACCCAAAGCCGAGTTTTCCCATATTGATTCGGGTGAGTAAAGGTCGACCAAAGTGATCAAGTAAGGTCAACAATTCCAAATTAAACTAATCAACCCAAGTGCAATAATCCCAAGGGTCTTTGATCCATGATACCCAATTTCATCCTCCCCTAGCCCCTTAACAAAAGTCTACTCACTAACCATAATTAGGCTAACAACAATAGATAACAAGAAAACTAAGGGAAGACAATTCATACTGATCAAGAGGAATGAAAAGTAATCTAACCACAATTGAAAGAAGAACACTACCAAGAACAACAACTAAGGAAGAAATAAATAACAAGGCAAGGTAAACAAAGGAACACAATAAACTAGGGAGGAAAGTAAAGAGACTAAATAAAGGAGAGAATGAATAAGAGGATACCAACAATGAAGAAATTCATAAAAGAGAGGGATGAAGATGATGATGATGATGATGATGATAATAATAATAATAATAATAATAATAATAATAATAATAATAATAATAATAATAATAATAATAATAATAATAATAATAATAATAATAATAATAATAATAATAATAATAATAATAATAATAATAATAATAATAATAATAATAATAATAATAATAATAATAATAATAATAATAATAATAATAATAATAATAATAATAATAATAATAATAATAATAATAATAATAATAATAATAATAATAATAATAATAATAATAATAATAATAATAATAATAATAATAATAATAATAATAATAATAATAATAATAATAATAATAATAATAATAATAATAATAATAATAATAATAATAATAATAATAATAATAATAATAATAATAATAATAATAATAATAATAATAATAATAATAATAATAATAATAATAATAATAATAATAATAATAATAATAATAATAATAATAATAATAATAATAATAATAATAATAATAATAATAATAATAATAATAATAATAATAATAATAATAATAATAATAATAATAATAATAATAATAATAATAATAATAATAATAATAATAATAATAATAATAATAATAATAATAATAATAATAATAATAATAATAATAATAATAATAATAATAATAATAATAATAATAATAATAATAATAATAATAATAATAATAATAATAATAATAATAATAATAATAATAATAATAATAATAATAATAATAATAATAATAATAATAATAATAATAATAATAATAATAATAATAATAATAATAATAATAATAATAATAATAATAATAATAATAATAATAATAATAATAATAATAATAATAATAATAATAATAATAATAATAATAATAATAATAATAATAATAATAATAATAATAATAATAATAATAATAATAATAATAAGCTTTCTCTCTCCTCTCTCTCTCTCTAGGAAGTTTCCTCTCGCGAAAAGCCATTAACGAAGACGATGACTACAACTGCGACAACGGGAAGAGGAAGGGGAAGACCAAGGAAAATTACACCAAACGATGCGTCTACTCAGGGGGGTTCCATTGATGCCGGTTCCTCAAAAACTCCGTTATCACCGGAGGAGAAAACAAAATCCCAGCCGGAAAAACAAGAAAATCACATAATAAACTACTTAATTGATCTAGCACTCCAGTCTGCAATTAAACTTGGTGGGAACAACCTCTCGGCTAAGAAAAAGGTAGTTCACGATTCAAGTAAGAAGGATGAGCGTATTCTGGAATTTAAGGAAAACAGAGGTGTTTTGGTTGGAGATGGTCCTGAAAACCATGATAACCATAAGGAACAGAATCTTGGTCCTAATTTGAACGTGACATGGGCTGAGAAAGCGAAAGAACAAAAACTGGGTATGGGTCTACATTTTGATGAATCTTGTGCAAAATCAGCTAAAGTTGACATTTGCCAGGATGATTTTGAGGATGAATTGCGTGTATGGCGATTCACGCTCATGGGTAATGTTTTAGGGGCAAAGCCATTACTCAAACATGTCCAAGATTTTGTCGATAAGTACTGGAATCACGTAAAACCCCCTGTCGTACAATACTTTAAGCGAGGGTGGTTTTCGTTCAGATTTGGAAGCCAAGAAGCAATGGAATCAATTCTAAAGGGCGGTCCATGGCAAGTGGGATTACATTCGCTTATTCTCAAGCAGTGGAGTCCGACCTTTTCACAAGAGATGGATAGAATTTCAATTGTACCAACATGGGTCCTCTTCCCAGATTTTAATCCGTTTCTATGGACTGAGTCAGTTCTTAGTAAAATGGCGAGTAAAATAGGAAAGCCAATGTTTGCAGACATGACGACTACTTACAAGGAACGCCTCTCATTTGCCAGGGTGATGATTGAGGTAGATGTTTCAAAGGAATTGCCAAATTTCATTACAATTAACACCCCATTTTCTGGTAAATCAGTGCAGCGTGTGGATTATGAATGGCTCCCTTATTACTGTGTGGGATGTGGCAAACTAGGGCATCTCAAAGCAGCATGTAAGTGGGAAAAGAAGCAATTGAAAAAAGATGGTGTCGGCAGGCCTGTAACTCGTTATACGCCTGTCAAGAAGGCCTCTCACGGGTTAGGTGGTACCTTAGTAGAAGGAGCGTCTCTGATCCCTCCTGTTTCTACTGTAATGCACTCAGGACCCCATGAGAGAGAGCCCACTAGAGGTCGAATCGCTGGCTATGGACCCCAAATGCTAGGCGGTACCTCAGCAGGTGGAAAGCATAGTGATGGACAGCAGGATGCACATGTTGACTAAGAATGCTTGAAGCTAGGTCAAGCTGCATCTGTTGATCCTCACTCTGACTTTATCCCTGTTGTAAAGCGTTCAGGATGCATTGGGAGAGGCCCTAAGGTGCAAGACTCCAGTAGGTGCTTTAGAGAAGGGGAAATGGATCAATGTTTGCTAGAGAAATTACACTCTCCAAACAGTTTTGAACTATTGCAAACAGATAACATTGATCTGATAGATGACTCATTGGAAAAAGACTGTGTAGAGGATTTTCCTCTAATAGTGGAGCCACTTCCTCCTGATAATACAACATGATTGTGGGCTCTTGGAACATAAGAGGGGGTAATGAAATCCTTAAGCAAAATGAAGTTTTACATCTTATTAAGGATAGTGGTATGGATTTTCTGGGTTTACTGGAAACGCGAATAAAGGAAAAAAAAGCAAGAACAATTATTAAAGGCAAATTTGGTTCTTATTCGGTTTACTGCAACTATAATAGTCACTACAATGGACGTATTTGGGTCATTTGGAATCCTAATACTGTTCGGGTTGATATTTTGGAGGAGAATAGACAGTTTATTCATTGTCATTTGCATCATTTTGCTACTGGCATGGAGTGCTTTGTTACTGTAGTTTATGGAGTCAATGACGCTAGAGGGAGGGATGAACTTTGGAGTCACTTGCATAGGCTTAACCTAAATTCTAGTTGGCTTGTGTTAGGTGATTTCAATATTATAAGACAGCTTGAGGAAAAGGTGGGAGGATCTGCGCCACTAATAGCTGATATGGAGGACTTTAACACCTGCATTTCTCAATGTAGATTACAGGAGTTGGTTGGTCAAGGCTGTGAATTTACATGGACTAATAAGCAAGAATCGAGCACTAGAGTGTGGACTAAACTTGACAGGGCACTCATTAATCTTAGTTGGGCAAATGATTTCCCTAATTCATTTGCAAATTACTCTAATTCGGGGATTTCTGACCATTCACCAGTGATTGTCCATATGTTCAAAGAGGAAAGGATAGCAAAAAGATTTCATTTTCTTAATTGTTGGACTAAACATCTAGATTATCAGACCATTGTTAGAAATGCTTGGAAGCAACGCGTCTTTGGTACTGCAGGATATAAACTCTTCCAAAAATTGAAGAATGTAAAAATGGCTTTAAAAGGATTGCATAAGAAGCATTTTTCAAGTATTGGGGCACGAATAAAGGAAGTGGAAAGAAAGATTGAAATTTGCCAGCATGCTCTTCAGAGCAGCCCTTTTTCTTATGAATTAATTCATGAAGAAAAGGATCTAGTCTCTTTATGTTGGCAGTTAAAGCAAGCAGACATTAGCATTCTACAACAGCGTGCAAAGATGGAAAACCTGGCCCTAAATGATGATGCAACCTCCTATTTCTATTCTAGAATAAGAGAGCGAAGACAGCAACAAATAATTGGTGCTATTGAGGATGTAAATGGCTGCTTGAGGAAGGGGATGAAAGAGGTAGCTGAGAGTTTTGTGGAGTATTATCATAGGCTTTTAGGTACTGAAAAGTGCACTCATTCAATTGGTTCAGGCATATTGCAGCAGGGGGAAATCATACAGGAGGATGCCTGGAGTAATCTCTTAAAAATACCGGATGAAGAGGAAATTAGAAGCATGCTTTTTTCTATGGGGTCGGATAAGAGTCCAGGCCCGGATGGGTTTTCTGCAGGCTTCTTTAAGGCTTCATGGCAAGTAGTAAAGGAGGATTTTTGTGCAGCTGTGTTGGAGTTTTTTTATCACCAGTAAAATGGTCAAGCAAGCAAATACCACACTTGTAACTCTGATCCCTAAGAAGTCAGTATGCAAGTCTGTGCTTGATTATAGACCAATTTCATGCTGTTCTGTTCTATATAAGACTGTTACAAAGATATTAACGCGCAGGCTTCAGGGAGTACTTGAGAAGTTAATAGGACCTGAACAAGCTGCATTTTTGCAAGACAGGAATATACATGAGAACATAGCATTATCTCAAACTCTTATTAAAAGTTATGGACGAAAATTCTATACCCCAAGATGCTTGATGAAAATTGATTTAAGGAAAGCATTTGATTCCTTGCAGTGGGATTTCCTAGAGAATATGCTCGAGGGTTTCAAGTTCCCGGTTAAATTCATCAATTGGATTCTCTCTTGCATTAAAGGATCTTGGTTCTCGTTAAAATTTAATGGAGCTTCTCACGGGTTTTTTAAAGGGAAAAGTGGTGTTCGACAAGGAGATCCCTCATCTCCATACCTCTTTGTTCTAAGCATGGAGGTTTTCTCTAGAAGGCAAAGAATGATTAACAACCAAGCACAAGTTTCGTACCACCCTAAATGTAGAAAGCTCAGTCTAAATCATTTGATCTTTGAGGACGATTTAATGGTGTTTATGAGGGGTGATACACCATCTGTTAAGGCTGTTTTAACAGCATTGGAAGAGTTTGCAAGTGAGTCTGGTTTGCAAGCAAATAAGGAAAAGACTACTATCTATTGTGGGGGAATTCAAGAGAGCATTAAAAAGGAAATATTGATGTTACTGGTTTTATTCAAGGAAGTTTCCCGTGTAAATATCTAGGGCTTCTGTTAAATGACATTAATAATAAACTGGAGCATTATATGGCTTTGATTCATAAGATACAGGATGCAATGACAAGATGGTCTGCAACTTGCTTATCCTATGCAGGACGAATTCAGCTCATAAATTCAGTCGTGTTTGGAATTGTGAATTATTGGTGTGCCAATGCTCTTCTTCCTTTGAATGTTCTTAACAAGATAAAGCAGCTATGTCGCAATTACTTTTGGACAGGCACTTTGGCAAGTAAGAAACCTATATTCAAGAGTTGGGATGGGCTTTGTTCACCATGGGAAGAGGGGGGTTTAAATATTAAAAATCTTCAGGCTTGGAATAAAGCATTAATCTGCCAATGGTTATGGAAGCTAGCAAATAATGATGGGGGATTATGGAGTAAATGGAATCAGTTGTACATTCTTGATAGGCAGAGTATCTGGAATGTTCAACCTAAGGAAAGATTTACTGCAACTTTTAAAAGCATTATAAGGATAAGGGATGAAATACTAATGCGAGAAGGAAGTGAGAGCATGGCAAACAGGCTTCTTCTGAGCTGGGTACAACATGACAAGTTCAAATTAGCTAAAGCATATGAATGGTTTCGAGAGAAATATGAGAAGAAGAGAACTTTGAGTCTGCTACAACGAAAAGAGATTATCCTGAAACATGGTGTCATTGGTTCCTTAGCTGCGCAAGGTTGTCTGGCAACTATAGATAACTTGCAGGAACGAGTGCAATGCATTGTTAACAGATGTGTGTTATGCAAAGAGAGGGCTGAAACCCATAAGCATCTTTTCTTTCATTGCACCTATGCTTCTAATCTTTGGCATGATCTTTTACATTGGATGAGAATTGAAGGTAGAAGTAATGATCTTGGAACGGAATTGAAATGGGCGAAGTCACGACGCAACAATAGGCATTGGAAACAGGCTTGGTATGGTGCTTCACTAGCTGCTGCAATTCACCATATATAAAGTGAAAGGAACATGAGGATCTTCAGCAACACAGAGAGGCCTTACAAACAGTTAACTCAACATATTAAATTTGAGGTCCTCACTCGCTTAAGAAGTAGGAACATTGTTTTACGACTTACCTTGTAATTACATGTATAGATACATGTTATAGGGGATATTGTTTTTTGTAAGGCTAGTCTCTTATATTTGCCCTATATGGATGAATAAAAAGAGTCATAAAATTCTTGCAAAAAAAAAAAAAAATAATAATAATAATAATAATAATAATAATAAATGAAGAAGCTTCAAGGCACCATACAAAAGTCTTGTCACATAAACCCTTGTAAAACCCCTTGATCTTCAACAAATACCTAAATCTTCAATAAAGGAATTAACTTGATTGCTAAAATGAAGGATTAACATAAATCAAAAGAGTAATCTTGATCTAATTCTAGAATTCTTCTATGGAAAATTACAAAGGATGAAAATCTAACTAAGGAGGCTACTAAACTATGAAGATGATGACTAATTAAACTAAGTATGAAAAGGTGATAATAGGTAGGTGAGAAATGGAAATCTAGGGTTAACTACATATACAAAGTCCTTAATAGATCACTTAAACTAAAGCCCAAATCCAATCTTGCTTCATTAGTGAGAATTTCGCCCTATGAGTCTTTATACGGTGAAACTTCACCCTGCGAACAATGCCACTCACGAGCTAATACAGCCGGGTGAAACTTCACCCGGTGGTTTCACCCGATGAAGTTCTTCTTCAGATTGTGCATTTTTGCGCTCTTTTACCGTCGGGCAAAACTTCGCCCGATGAGTGAAAGTTTCGCCCGGTCATTTCGCCCGGTGGTGAATGTTTCCTGAAAATCTTCAGGGAGATAGAAATGTCGTCGGACGAAATTTCGCCCGGTGGTATCTCATCGGGTGAAACTTCACCTGGTGGATTTCTGACCTCTTTTCAGGTCTCTTTCCTTGTCGTTCACTTGAATTTCTTGAACTTTTAGTTTTGTGCATTGCTCTTCGAACAGTATTCCCCTCTCTCATGCTCATAGAAGCTCAGACACGCCTTTGGTTAAGAATCCTATCAAAATAGATAGAAAAACTACCAAAAACACGTAAATCGTAAAAGAGAGACGCTAATGCGAGAAAGACTAAGAATAAGGCGATAATCGCACTCTAGTCTCGCAAAACGGAGGAAAAACGGGTCTAAATGGAAGGAAAACGGTCCAAATTTGACACACATCAACACTCTCCCTCCCTTTAAAGGAAAGTGTCAATGGTGTCATGCTCAAGGCCATTATCTTAAAAATTGCACTCCCTTCAAAACCCTTTACCCACACATCATAGTCCCGCCCCGCCCCACGACCGGTACTAGCCGCATCCAACCTATTGTGAACACGGCTTTAATTGTGCCCTCTAATCCCGAGTGTGTTATTGACAGTGGTGCCTCTCACCACATTACTCATGATTTAGCCAACCTAGCCCTTCATGCCCCTTATGACGGGAACGATAATCTTTTAATTGGTGACGGGTCGCCTCTCCACATAGCTCAAATTGGTTCCTTTCTTATTTCTTCAACCTCACACTCTCTTTTAATTTTAAATAAAGTTCTTCATTCTCCGTTTATTTCTCGAAACATTCTTTCTGTCTCACAGTTATGTATAGACCACAACGCTACTGCTAACATCACCTCCACCTTTTGTGTCTTACAGGACCAAACGACGGGTCAGGTCCTTCTACGTGGTCGTCTTAAGTCCGGGCTTTATGAGTGGATGAAACCGAGGACCACTCCTTCCGTGCATCTTGCCTCGGTTGTGGCGTCTATTAATTGGCATCATAAACTCGGGCACCCATCCTCCACTATTATTAGTTATATTAATAAACTAACTAAGTTTCATGTTTCTTTTCCGTCTCAAAACTGTGATGCATGCTCTACGCACAAGAGTCATAAGCTTCCCTTTTCTGCAAACACTTTAGTTTCCACAAAACAGCTAGAACTTGTTTACTCGGATGTTTGGACATCCCCCCTTTATTCTACTGATGGTTTGAAGTACTATGTTATATTTGTTGATCACTTCACACGCTACACTTGGGCTTTATCCTCTAAAACAAAAATCTGATACCGAGGCTGTCTTTGTTCGGTTTCGAGCCCTTGTGGAGAAATATTTTAATCTCCCAATTATTCAAATTTTCTCTGATAACGGAGGTGAATACTTAAAACTTACTCCCTTTATCACTTTAAATGGGATCACTCACCTCACTTTCCCTCCTCACACCCCTGAACAGTACACAATGGACTCGTTGAGCGTCGTCACCATCATATTGTCGAGACTGGCCTTTCCCTACGGATCACTCACGCCCGTCTTTCTACAGAGTACTGGTCTTATGCTTTCGTTACTGCTGTCTATCTTATTAATCGTATGCCCACCCCGACCCTCAAACATGGCACCCCATTTTCTCATCTCTTTGGTCGTGACCCTAATTATGATAAACTTATAAGCTTCAGTTGCTTGTGCTACCTGTGGCTTCGACCCTATACCTCTCATAAACTTGACCCAAAATCTCGACTTTGTATTTTCATCGGATACTCGGCCACACAAAGTGCCTACCACTGTCTTGACCCCACAACTAACAAAGTCTTCACGTCCCAACATGTCCACTTTGTCGAAACGGATTTTACCTTCCCCTCTCTCACCTCATCTGTCCCTACTACCGAGTCTCACACTCCCCATTCCTAGTGCGAGTTCAATGTCACCCTCCTGCCCCCGATCTCCCCACCCGTCGTTCCTGACCCTCCCTGTAACACCCCGTTATTTTCCAAGTCAATTATAAAGCTTGACTTTTCTACTTTTATTTAAATCGGGTTGTTAAGTTGGAAAAAAATATTTTTAATGTCGTTATAAATATTAAAGTCTTTTGGGTCGTCTTATAATAAATCGATTTTGATTTTTAAAAGTGAAACTTTATTTTATAAACCGACTTTTTATCGAATTAAGTTTCGAGTCAAACACAATAAGGAAAGGAGAAAAAAACCTAAACTACATATTTAAACCCCACCCGTGACCCCTTGTTTCTTCTGCCGCTCTCTCCCTCCTTCTTGTCTTCTTGTTTCAAATACTGTTCATCAACACGTTATCTTCTTCTTCTTCTTCTTCAACTTGTAAGTATTCCATTTTTTTCTAATCTCAGTACATTTAAATCTTGTTTTGTGTTATTTTTGTAAATCGATTTCAGTCCTAAATTATCATGGGTCGGGATTGAGAAACGTGTCAAACAATTTGTTGGTACCGGGTTATTCTGATTGTATTATTGTTTCTCAGGGATTAGTGATTTTTGTTGTGAAAAATTTCAATTAGTATCAGAACTTTGTCGGTGTAGAAGATGGGTGATTAATAGGACAACTAATTCTTTGTATTAAAAAAAAGAAAAAGAAAAAAAATTGGGTGAGAAGAGGCGTGGCTGCAGTGCTTCTTACAAGCAACATTGATGGTGCAATTGATGATGACGATGATGCAATTGATAAGGAAGATGGAAGCTGGCTATGCGTATTTAGGTTGTAGGCTTTAGAAATCTTGCTGTTTTTTTTAGTATTTAGTTGATAATGTGATATAAAGGATTTGAGTTGTTTTAAAGGGGCGTGTCCAAAATCGTTCTCTCTGGAGTTGAGTATTAGGTGAACTGTTGGTGGGGTGATAGTTAAAGCGACCTTGTGTGATATATTACGTTGGGTTCACATCGACTTTAGTTTAGATTATTGATCCAATTTATATTATTTGTAGCTTGTGGGTTCGAGGAGAAGGAATTTTAGAATTAATATTAGCTTGGATTGACCGTCTCGAGAGGTAAGGACGTTTTGACCTTTTCACCTTTAAGTAAAGAGTATGTTCGGTTTAAATTATATTTTTGAAACAGTTTTATAATTATTTTGTCAATGATGAATTTTTATGATACTCTTGTGATATTTTGGATATTGGAACTTTGTGACACAAGTCACATCTTGTCATTGTTTGGTACAATTTTTTGTGGTTATAACAGACTCTGAGAGCTCTGTTGGTTTATGAGGTTTAAGGTGCGTTTGAGACGTCCCTGGGATTTTGTCCCGAAACTGAACTCCTGGCCCGAGTTGTGTTAAGTGGGGTTTTACGGCCCCCCACTTGCTAGGTAGTTAGACTTCCTCCTTTGGCAGCCTCATCCTACTGACAGCCCAAATGTGAGTAGTGCGCACTATAGTAAATCTAGCTAAGCATAGGTGGTACCTCTAGATCGTGCAAAAGGGTAGGACCTTGGCACACAGGTGGTGACAATATATTTTGATTGGTTTTGGTTTTGACTACTGTTTTCACAATATTTTTGGTTTGGTATCGAGACGGTGATATTTAACTCTGATTTCAGTTTACTACAAATTACAATTATTGTTTTACGTTTTCAATATAATATATTTTACTCAGCTTTGCTGACGTCCTTTTGTTTTGGGTCGTTCCCCCGCTGGAACCTGTACCTATTTGTGTTTTGGGTACAGTTGATAGGTACAGTTGATAGGTACAATTAATAAGCTGCATGGGTGCATTTGGTTTCGGGATGCTGAGCGAGGAAGGACTTTATTATTTAACATTTACCTCCGAACTATTTATATTTATGTTGAATTTTGGGTTGAAGTTGTTTTAAACCGTTTTGGATTTTGTGGGACTTAAGTCTCCTGCTGCAACGTTTTCGTTTAATTATTTATCGGATTTATATTTCTTTTAATTCTTATAATATTCTTTTGCCTTGCATTTGGCTTGGTGAGCTAAATGCGGAGTAGCGGCTTAAAATCTTCCTATTTTATTCTTCTATTTTGGTCGCGAAAATTTAGGGCTGTTACAGTTGGTATCAGAGCAATAGGTCTTTCCGAAATGTTTTGCAAAATTTGAAGTGGTTTAAAAAAAACTTTATCTTTATATTTGAAATTATTATTAAAAAAATTCTTTACCTTTTGTATAAAAATGGAGTGTTGGGTGGATTGGGTGCATTGCATACGCATGAATTATATTATATATATATATATGTATGTATGTATATATATATTTGTCATGTTTAGACTGTTACTATTTGTTCCGGTCACGGAAACAATTAACCCGGCTTTCGATCCGGGCAGAGTAATCGGGTTGTCGGTGAACTATTGATCGTCTGATTTCCTTAAACCTCTCCTTTGTCCCGCTCCCTCGATCGGACCTTCCCGGCGGAGTTGGCCTGCTCCCTGCACAATGAACGCACAGGGCCTCGGAGGTTGTCCGAGGGAACCCTCTCCGATGCCTAAGTTAGTCCGTGGAATGCCTTGATGAACCTAGCTCGTGAGGAACTAGGTGGCTTTTTTAGGAGTGAGAGTCTAGAGAGAGAAAATCCAACCCCTTTCTTGTGGGAAAGGGTTGAGTATTTATACCTTCTCACAAGAAAGAGAAGTGGGAGAGGAATGGATGGATAAGGAAGTGACAAGTGGCGGCTTCCCATCCACCCATTCTTAATTACCTTAGGCGAAATGACGGGAGGGCCCCTAGGGATCCTGACCCTGTCGACCGGGACTTCCCCAGGGCAGGCGGACTTCGTGCCGTGGTCGCTAGGCTCCAGCAGGCTGTGTTGGCTTGCGGTCTCAGCGGCCGACTGCTACCCTTAGCGTTTTATGCTTCTATTTTAGCTTCTTGCCGGGGACTGGTCTTTTGATCTTGATAGGGATCCTCCTGGGGCCTGCCCAGCAGGCGATTACTTGACAGGCTGCCGACCCCAATCAATTGGCCTTCGTCAGTAGGAGGAAAGTAAGGCTTTTCTTCTACTGGCGATTCTTGCTTGGAGGGCGGTTGACTTATTTCCATGTCTGCTACTGCATTTAATGCTTCGCGCCTTCCCAAGGAATGAGGCGTAGCTCACGTCAGGTATACAAAGAGTTGAGGATGCTTTTGCAATGATTACACTTCTTCTCTAGGTGGATTTTTGGGAACCGTGAAGGGTTCCTGATTGGTGGTTCTCCTTCCAGGGTGGTTGGAAATTCATTAATGCCGTGTTTTCTCTTGTATAAAATCCTAGCTTTTTTCATCATTTCTGCTTTAACCCATCTTCAATCTTTCCACTTTCTTTGTCTTAATCATGGTTTGGATCAAAAAATTCGTAACTCGCCGTGGAGCTCGCCATGTTACTTTCCTTTTTAGAGGATTTTGGAGACTTCGGTATGCTCGAGCTGCTTATCGAGCTGTTCACCGTAGCCGTCTTTCGCGGCTTCGTTCCCGTCGGAGTGGCAGGAAGGTCTCTTCTAGGTTAAGCAAACGTCTCAAGAGATCCTCACCCCTTGCTGCTCCCAGATTCAGGTGTTGCCCTCAGGGAGGGGGCTGCTTTGACAGGGGATGCCACGAATGCTTCCCGTGGCTGCACCCTGAGCAGTTTAACCCTAACTCTTCTGATACCGACTCCTCCCTGGCGTCGGGCCCCTCCTCGCCTGTGAGGACAGGTTGTCGCACCTGCGACGAATCCCAGGCCGTTCCCTTTGGCAGGGGCTGGGAGACTGGGGCTCGGATTTCGGGAGCCCAGGCAGTCCTGGGGATCATTCCCCAGACTTGGATGACGATTAGGCCTGCGTAGCAGGGTGTTTGATTTTTGTCAGGCCGGAATTTTTGGGCCTTATGTATTTTCTTTTCGTATTCGGTTCAAGATGTAACTTTCCCCCTTTGGCTAATGAAATGAAAGTTAATCAGCTTCGCCCTTTTTTTTTTTTGGAATGCGGGGGTGACGTCGTCAGTCGATCTTTTCCTCTGCCATTTTAGTCTTTCGAGGCCCTTCTTGGGAAGGGGTGAACAGCCCGTGTTCAGTGCGCGACACGTGGATGACAGTTGAGGGTCTTGTCAGGGAAGTCGCCTCTTGGGCTTCTTGGGCTTTATATAAACCCTTCTTCCCCTTCATTTTCTTCTTTTACTTTTCCTGAGACTTCAGACCCCGTACACTCTTGAATTACTTTTGTTGCTGGGCATTCTTCGAGGAGCAAGGAGTACCCTATGTCACTGTTCTCCGGCGACTTTATCGGCGCCTTTAGGTAGAACTACTTTAAACCTTTTTCCACCTCTTTTTTCCCTTCCATAGCCAATATGTCGCGAGTTCGTCCCCTTTCTTTTAATTCTTTGCTCGGGGGAACTGGGGGCGGCGACGGTGGCCGGCGTGAAATAGCTTCTTCCTCCGGGGTCGGCCCTAGGGAGGAGGATGATCATCACAGGGGGGGAGGGTGCTGAATCACCCGAACCAGCTCCCTTTGATGTAGTCGACTCCGATGACGAGGCCCTGGAGGTGGACCCTTCCAGGGTTGCCGGCCCCCTCATCCGCAGGGAGAGGGGGAGGACCTACTACTTGGACAAGAAAAAGTATGTGATCCCTCTAAAGACCTACCCTGAGGCCAAGAACAGGGACCTGATTTTGGAGAGTAATGCTGCTAAGGCCATTGAACAATTTTATAACTTCGGGGAAGGGTATACAGTCATAATTCCGGGGGAAAAGGACACAGTATGCTGTCCTCCAGAAGGGTGTGTGGCCGTTTATCACAAGGCCTTGGAATTCGGCCTGCGATTCCCACTACATTCTTTCCTGGAGGAAACCTTCAGGAGGATGAACGTTGCTATCGCCCAGCTGACTGCAACTGCCATTAGATCTTTAGTAGCTTACACCTGGACCTGCCTTTTCCATGGCGAGGGGCCTTATATTGACGCCCTTCACTTTATGGTCGGTCTTCAAATGGTGTCTTCGTCCGGGGGGGATGGCTCCCCTGGTTATTGGTCTCTGCAGAGGCAGAAAAAGTATGCCTTGGTCTGGCCGGCTCTGAGCAGCCTGAAAGACTGGAAAAATAACTTTATATACGTCCATAGCGCGTCAGGGTGGAAGATCCCTAGACATTTTAGGAATCATGTCCACACCCGTATGGAGACGCGCGAGGAGTACCATCCAGGCGTTGGGGGGAAGGCCCTGGAGGTCAAGCTGAGCGAGAAGGAGGAGATTTTGATTAAAAAGTTTGAGATTGTGGTGGATAAACATGGGAACTTTGGCCCTGCCTTTTGGCTCCCTCATGCGGAGCTTATTACGACAGACGAGTACTTGCTTCCCTTGGGCCTGATTCCTGGCCTTGAAAGTAGTTCTAGGGAGTTTTTGTTGTTACGATTTTCCAGAGACTTTATTTCTCCCTGCTTTTTAGATGACCGCCTTTCCCTTTCTGCAGATTCCTACACTTGGCGCTGGACAAAGAAGCAAGTCAGGAGATTGGGCCTGAGTGAGGAATTAGTCGTTCTTTCAAAGGGTCCTTCTCTCCCTGCGAATTTCAGGAAGGGGAGCAAAGCCTTGATGAAGCTCGTAAAAGACTTTGCCGCTGGTCGAAGATTGCCTCTTCCTCCCCGGCTGCCTTCGTCGAAGCCGGCGACTCCCACCCCCAGCATCCATGAGGGGGAGGCTGAGGTTACTTCTGGAGCTACACCCTCCCCTGGTCAGAAGCAGGGTGCTTCTCCGGCTGGACCTCGGGCTTCGCAGGGAACGCAGCCTGGGAATTCCGAGGGAACTGGGGAAAGTGTTCCCTTGGAGTTGAGGAGGAAAAGAGACAGGGAACCTCCTAGCGCTGACGTGGTGGATCTGGAGGCGGATGTTGCCACCCCTGAGGCGAAGCGCCCTGCCCGTGAGCCTCCAAGTACCCCCTTCCCGGAGGAAAATGCAGAGTTCCACTACACGGCTGGTGACAACGTGGACGTGTCAGGCCTGCTTTCTGATTCCGGAGCCGTCTTGGCTGACCGCCTCACCAAAACTGTGACTTCAACTTCTCATCAAGTGCTTCAGTACATCCAGCGCACCTCCAAGGTTCTGCTGGCGGCTCTAAGCCGCCTGAGTGATGAGGAGCTGACGATCACACCCGGGGCTCCTCCTCCTGACCGCCTGGCCATGGTAGAGAGGGACATCTCCTTGATAAGCTCTTTGAAGGACAAGCTGGCAAGGCAAGACGGCGAGTTAGAGGAGGCAAAGAAGCAGGCTGGTCAGTGGAGGCTGCAGGGAGAGATGGTTGTGAAGGAAGTTGCCAAGCTGGAGGCTGATCTGAAGGAGAGCCGCCTGTCGTTGGACCGAGCTAATCTCTCTTTGGCTGAGATGGGGCACTTAAAGGGGAGAGTGACTGATTTGGAGGAGCAACTGTCAAGAGCTAAGTCAACTTTTGAACAGGCTAAAGGGGAATGGACGAAGGAGAAAGAGACCCTGGCTGAGGAGGCTGAAGCTGCAGTGGATGCCAGCTTCGCGAGCGGTGCCAACTCCTCTCTGGACTTGGTGATGGAGGTGATAGGGGAGATGTTCCCTATCTTTGATGAGGACACCTTCCGGAGTCTTTATACCGCTAAGAATGAAGCTCGGGCGGCCAATCAGCCTGAGGCAGATGCCGACGCTCGCCAGGATGCTACGTGACGCCTTTTCTTTATAATAGTTCTTATCCTTCTGTGCTGAGCCAGTGTTATGGCCAGCTTGCTTGTAATATTTGCCACTTTGGTTTCTTCTCTTTAACTTTGTAAAGACCTTCTACCCTTCACGGGTCCTGTTTGTGGAATATTTCTCTTTGCTTTTTATGATGAGTTTTGATTTAGAATTCGGGGAATCTTTCCTTGACGTTGATCGCGCCTGGCACAGCTTGTCCTTGGCTTTTGTTCAAAGTCCAGGGGGCCTGCCCCCTGCCTGCCCAGAGGTAAGCAGGGAGGTTTTTTTGTGTCTTTTATACAAGGTTGGAGGGCTTGCCCCCAGGCCTTGTTGATCTGGCCTGTCCCTGGCTTTTGTTCAAAGTCCAGGGGGCCTGCCCCCTGCCTGCCCAGAGGTAAGCAGGGAGGCTTTTGCGTTTTTTATACAAGGTTGGGGGGCCTGCCCCCAGTCCTTGTTGATCCGGCCTGTCCCTGGCTTTTGTTCAAAGTCCAGGGGGCCCGCCCCCTGCCTGCCCAGAGGTAAGCAGGGAGGCTTTTGCGGTTTTTATACAAGGTTGGAGGGCCTGCCCCCAGTCCTTGTTGATCTGGCCTGTCCCTGGCTTTTGTTCAAAGTCCAGGGGGCCTGCCCCTTGCCTGCCCAGAGGTAAGCAGGGAGGCTTTTGCGTTTTTTATACAAGGTTGGAGGGCCTGCCCCCAGTCCTTGTTGATCTGGCCTGTCCCTGGCTTTTGTTCAAAGTCCAGGGGGCCTGCCCCCTGCCTGCCCAGAGGTAAGCAGGGAGGCTTTTGCGTTTTTTATACAAGGTTGGGGGGCCTGCCCCCAGTCCTTGTTGATCCGGCCTGTCCCTGGCTTTTGTTCAAAGTCCAGGGGGCCTGCCCCTTGCCTGCCCAGAGGTAAGCAGGGAGGCTTTTGCGTTTTTTATACAAGGTTGGAGGGCCTGCCCCCAGTCCTTGTTGATCTGGCCTGTCCCTGGCTTTTGTTCAAAGTCCAGGGGGCCTACCCCCTGCCTGCCCAGAGGTAAGCAGGGAGGCTCGGATTTTTTGTTGGGGGGTCCATTTTTCCTAACTTTGGCAACAGGGGGGCCTCCCCCTATTGCCCCCTGCTCGTTTGTGTGTGAAAAACGCGAGTGTGAACAGGCAATGAGTATAAATCAGAATCTTCTCATTTCTTTTACGAAACTTTTAACATTAGGGTGGTCGGAGCCGTCGACATTCTTTTGACCGTCCTCCGCCATTGTTTTTTAGCAAAAAATAAAAACTATCTTTAGCCCTGGTTCAGACATACTATTTCTTCAGGGTGTCCGCATTCCAGTGAGCGTGCAATTCTTGCCCTTCAAGGTTGGCGATTTTATATGTGCCTGGTCCCAGGATTTGAGTCACTTGGTATGGACCTTCCCAGTTGGCACTTAGCTTTCCATGTTCCCTTGATTTTCCAACCGCCTGCGTTTTTCTAAGAACCAGATCACCCATCTGGAAGTTTCTCTGGCGCACTCTGCTGTTGAAGGCTTTCCTCATTCGTTGCTGGTAGGCAACGATGTTGGTACTGGCCTCCTCCCTTATTTCATTGACCAGATCCAAGGTCTCAACCATTGCAGTTTCATTCTCAGTTTGGTTGTATTGCAGGGAGCGTAGAGATGGGATCCTTGCCTCAATAGGTAATAGAGCCTCTGCTCCATATACTAGACCGAATGGGGTTTGGCCTGTAGACTCTTTTCGGGTGGTCCTGATTGACCAGAGTATGCTGGGAAGCTCGTCAGCCCACCTACCCTTGAGGTCATCTACCGTTTTCTTCAGACCATTTAGGATTTGCTTGTTGGCTGCCTCTGCCTATCCGTTGGTTTGACGATGACAAACGGCCGAGTAGGCAACTGCGATGTTGTGGCTTTCTAGCCAGATTCTCAAGGGATCATTGTCAAACTGCCTGCCATGATCAAATACCATCATTTTTGGTAGGCCAAATCTGGTGATAACATTTCGCCAGATCACCTTTCTGACTGCCGGCTCGGTAATATTGGGCACTGCTTCAGCTTCTATCCATTTGGTGAAGTAGTCTATGGCAACAATTAGGAATTTCCTGCCCCCAGTGGCCACCGTGAAGGGCCCTAGTATGTCCATCCCCCATTGAGCGAAGGGGATGGGGGATAGGATTGGCCTGAGTTCCTGGGCCGGGGCATGGATTGGCGGGGCAAAGAGTTGGCACTTTCTGCACTTCTGGGTCAGGCTCTTGGCATCTGCCAGCATGGTAGGCCAGTAGTAGCCTGCCCTTAGGGCTTTGTGGGCCAGCGATCTCCCACCGATGTGATGTCCACAAATACCTGAGTGGATATCGTCCAATACTTCAGCAGCCTGGTCTGCTCGTAGGCACTTGAGCAGAGGGTAAGTAAAAGATTTCTTGTAGAGTTCTTCACCAATGATTATGAACCAGGCTGCTTTAGCCTGTACCTTTCTCTTTTGCATTGTGTCTGATGGTAGGATACCATGTTTTTTGAACTGGATGAAGGGGGTCATCCAACTTTCCGGCCCTTCCTCAACGGTGCTAATCGCCTGATAGGCGCTGGTAGATTTTTCGTGCAAAACATCAACCCATACCGACCTCCGTATGTCTTGTAGACTGGAGCTGGCCAGCTTTGACAGAGCGTCGGCTCGGTTGTTCTGCGACCGAGGTATTTGCTGGATTTCATAGGATTTCAGACCTGACAGTTCCTGTTTTACTTTTTCAAGGTAGGTGGCCATGGTCTGATCTCTGGCCTCATATTCTCCGTTAATTTGATTGGCAATGAGCTGAGAATCAGTAGCTAGTGTAACTCGCTCTGCCCCTGCAGCCTTAGCCAATTTTATCCATGTGATTACAGCCTCGTATTCCGCCTCATTGTTTGACGCCGGGAACGTGAACCTGAGCGCATGCTCGAAATTCACACCCTCGGGGCTGGTTAATACGACGCCTGTGCCAGCACCGTTGGCTGTGGAGGACGCATCAGTGTGTACGATCCACTCCTCAGCAGGGGGCTCCTCTTCCCCTGAATGGGAGCATTCAGCCAAAAAATCGGCCAAGGCTTGGGCTTTGATGGCTGTTCTTGGCTGGTAGGATATCCCCAGCCCACTTAGCTCAATCGCCCATTTCAGCAGTCTCCCTGATTTCTCAAACTTTTCCAACACTTTCTCCAGTGGTTGGTCGGTGAGGATCACGACAGGATGTGCGTCAAAGTAGGGTCTGAGTTTTCTGGCCGCTATGATGACTGTGTAGGCGGCCTTTTCTATCAGGGGGTAATTTCTTTCGGCTGTCCCCAGGGCGTGACTCACAAAGTAAATAGGTTGCTGTGAGTTTGCTTCCTCCCTTAGGATGACAGCGCTTACTGTCGTGTTTGTGACGACGATGTATAGATATAGCTTTTCTCCGGCTACCGGTCTTGCCAGGGTAGGGAGCTTTTTCAGGTGATCCTTTAATTGCTCGAAGGCTTTCTTTTGTTCGTCTTCCCATTTGAACTGTTTGTTGCCTTTTAATATTTTGAAGAAAGGGGTGGACTTGTCCGCTGATCTGGCGATGAACCGAGCCAGGGCGGCCATTCTGCCTGTGAGCCTCTGAATGTCCCTGATGGTTTTAGGCTCCGGGAGATCTAGGACCGCCTGAATTTTCTCAGGGTTGGCGTCTATCCCCCTGAAGCTGACCAAAAAACATAGGAATTTCCCGGATCGGACCCCGAATGTGCATTTTTTCGGGTTCAGCTTCATCTTGTATGACCGCAGGGAAGTGAAGGTCTCTTGAAGGTCTGTCAGATGTTCCTTGTCCCCCTTACTTTTGACGATCGCATCGTCAACATAGGCTTCTAAGTTTCTTCCCTTTTGGCTTTCGAAAACCCTGTCTACCAACCGCTGATAGGTGGCGCCTGCATTTTTCAGCCCAAATGGCATCATCTTGTACATGTAGGTGCCATGGCTGGTTATGAAGGCGCACCTTACTCTGTCTGGTTGTCAGAGGTAAACTTGGTGGTACCCTGAGAAAGCATCCAGAAAACTCAGCGTGGTGTATCCACTAGTGGCGTCCACTAGCTGATCTATTCTGGGCAGAGGGTAGCAGTCCTTAGGGCAGGCCTTGTTGGGTTGGTAAAATCTACGCACATTCTCCATGCGCCTGATGATTTTTTCACCATGACAACATTTGCAACCCATTCAGGGTAATCACAGACCTCGATGAAGTCTGCCTTCAGAAGTTTGTCTATTTCCTCTTTTATTGCCGCATCTTTTTCCACGGACATGTTTCTTTTCTTTTGCTTCACAGGGCGAGCCTCCGGATTAATGTTCAGCTTGTGAACAATAAAGGCCGGGTCGACCCCTGGCATCTCGTCTGCAGAGTAGGCGAATACGTCCCTATTCTCTCTTAGGACTGCTATTAGTTCTTTTTGATAGGACTCCTCCAGGTCGGCCCCTATGAGGACCTGCCTCCCTGGCTCTAAGTCCACCAGCATGCTCTCCCCTTCGGGCTCCAGGCGGACTGGCTCTTGCTGGTCAGTCGGAATCCCACCTTCCCTGCTAGGAGAGCACTGGGCTTTTCTCTTTCCTTTTCTTTTTGTCTCATGGGCCTGCAGGGCCACGGAATAGCAGTGTCTGGCCGACTCCTGATCCCCGTGGACCTTCCCTTCCATGCCAAAGTCTGTTACATAGGCTATGGTGAGGGCCCGAATTGATACCGCAGCTTCTATTTCATCCAGGGTGGCTCGACCTATCAGGGCGTTGTACGCGGATTTGGCGTCCACCACGACAAATGACGCCCTGATGTTTCTTGCTGAGGTCCCCTCCCCAAATGTAACAGGCGGGTCGATAACTCCCATGGGTAGCATGCCTGCTCCATTGAACCCGTACAAAGATCCGGGGGCTGGCTTCAGGTGCCTTCTTTCAAGGTTCATCTTCTCAAAAGCATCTTTGTACAAGAGATTTGTGTAGGCGCCAGTATCCACCATACACCTCTTGACAATATGATTGCTGATTTCCAGGGTTAAGACCAGAGGGTCACTATGTGGGTACACGACTCTCCCTGCATCCTCAGGGGTGATGCTTAGGGTAGTGCCCCTTGGGCTGCTTGCTTTTTCGGCGTAGCAGATTTGGTTCCTTAGTTCGCAGATCTGCCTTTTCTGGCTGCGCCTGCTGGTCCGCCCCTCTGCATCCCCGGAAACTACATGGATGACCATGCGATTTTGGGCTGAGCCCTCAGGTTTGTCTGCTACCTCTTTCTGGGGTTTGTTTCTTGCTGCATAGTTACTCAGCCAGCCGTTTCTTATTAGTTTTTCAATTTTGTCTTTTAAATGGCGGCATTCCTCTGTGGTATGGCCTATGCAGTCATGGAACGTGCAGAATTTTTTGGGGTCTCCCTTTGGGCTGCGAGGCTTGTTTGGACGAGACCATTTTGCTATTTCTTTTTCTAACTCGAAGATTTCTGCTCTCGGCCTATTGAGGGCCGTGTAGCTGTCGAATCTTGGTTGGTATGCGGTACGTTCTTTTTTGGGAGTGTCTCCCTCCTCTCTCTGCTTGCCCGGCTCACTTCTGCCACGCCCACCCTGCGGTCCTCCCTGCGGCTTTGTTTGGCCTGCAGGGGTATTCGGCAGGCTGTGGAACTCTTCCTGCAGAATGAATCCTTCAGCAATTTTCCTGGCCATGGCCAAGGTTTCTGGCTGGGCCCTGATCATCTGATTTTTCATTTCTCCTGGAAGCAGGGAGATTGTCAGGGCGTAGGCAGCGGTGGAATCATCGATCTCCCTGACCTGCTGGTAGGATAGGTCAAACCTCCTCAGGTACTCCCTTACACTTTCACCCTTTTTCTGTTTTAGGGTCATAAGATCAAAGCGAGTGAGGCGTCTTCGTTTATTCCCAGCATATTGTTCGAGGAAGATCTCGGCCAACTCTATGAAGAATTTGATTGATCCTTGGCGGAGATCTCTGAACCATCCTTGTGCGAGTCCTACCAAGGTGGTTGGGAAAACTTTGCACCAGATGGCGTCATCCACGTCGTACATGCCCATGTAGCTCTCGAATGCCGCCAGGTGGTCTTCAGGGTCTGTTGTCCCATCAAACTTAATGGTGGGCATCTTAATTTTTGGAATAGGGTATTCTTGTACCTCAGGATGAAGTGGGGTTTTTGTGGGCCTGCCTACCAGTCGTGACCTGCTTTCCCCAGACTGGTTACCGTAAGAATCCCATTGTCTATGGGTCGGTTTCCTTGTACTGGGGGAGCGGTGCCTTGGAGGCGGCCTGCTTGCTGCTTCATCTTCTGTTTCAGGGGAAATCTGCCTGGGTCTCTTCCTCTGAGAGTGGCAGAGGTTCTCTCCCTGGTGATACTTAGATTCAAGCGGTTGCCCCCGGTTGAGCCTGGATTGCAGGCTTTGGGATAAACCGGGGGCTGACTGTTCTTTGACTGCCGGTGTTAACCTGGAGAAAACCCCGCCTGGCTTTTCTCCCAGGCACCTTGACATGGGCTCCCTGGGCCTCATCCTCTCCTGCAATTCCCGGGATAAGCCTCTCTGTTCTCCAGACGCAGATTCTGTTGTATGAATGGAGAATGCCTGCTGTTGAGCGGGTAGTTCTGGGATGCCTGTTGTGATACGCCTTTGCACTTGCGCGTACACTTGGGCCGTCCTTCTTGCTTTCCTCTGAGCATTTCTGGCGGCGGTCCGCTTCGTGCTCCCAGCTCCATCCTTGCTTATTGAGGGTGGCTGCCTGGGGGCCGACGCGACCCTGCCTACCAGATCCCCAGGAGTAAACTCCTGGTTCAGCATTGCAGAGAAGAAGGCGGCTGTCTGCGCCATCTGAGCTGGGGTCAGATTTAGAGTGTGCCCTGGGTGTGTCCCCAGCTCAGGTGCTGCAGCAGCGCTCGGTACGCCTAGGAGATTGGTTCCCCCCACCCCCAGGATCGTGGCAGGAGGAATCCTCTCAGGCTGTGGCATACCATATAGGGGGGTCACCGGTGGGACTGTCGGACCCGCTCCTGTACTGGTGTCAATGATTTCTGGCATGATTAATTTGATTGTCTTAGTTTTTTGTGATTAGGAATGGTTGATTTTTTGTGGGTAATTCGTGAGCACAACCGTTGTCCTCCCCACAGACGGCGCCAAATTGTTCCGGTCACGGAAACAATTAACCCGGCTTTCAATCCGGGCAGAGTAATCGGGTTGTCGGTGAACTATTGATCGTCTGATTTCCTTAAACCTCTCCTTTGTCCCGCTCCCTCGATCGGACCTTCCCGGCGGAGTTGGCCTGCTCCCTGCACAATGAACGCACAGGGCCTCGGAGGTTGTCCGAGGGAACCCTCTCCGAGGCCTAAGTTAGTCCGTGGAATGCCTTGATGAACCTAGCTCGTGAGGAACTAGGTGGCTTTTTTAGGAGTGAGAGTCTAGAGAGAGAAAATCCAACCCCTTTCTTGTGGGAAAGGGTTGAGTATTTATACCTTCTCACAAGAAAGAGAAGTGGGAGAGGAATGGATGGATAAGGAAGTAACAAGTGGCGGGTTCCCATCCACCCATTCTTAATTACCTTAGGCGAAATGACAGGAGGGCCCCTGGGGATCCTGACCCTGTCGACCAGGGACTTCCCCAGGGCAGGCGGACTTCGTGCCGTGGTCGCTAGGCTCCAGCAGGCTGTGTTGGCTTGCGGTCTCAGCGGCCGACTGCTACCCTTAGCGTTTTATGCTTCTATTTTAGCTTCTTGCCAGGGACTGGCCTTTTGAGCTTGATAGGGATCCTCCTGGGGCCTGCCCAGCAGGCGATTACTTGACAGGCTGCCGATCCCAATCACTATTCTTACCTAATTGAACTGCGATAAAGATGAATGCTACTTACATTAATATTTGTGATTTGTGATTGAACCTTCTTATACTTGGACTTAATAGAATATTGTTTATATCTATAGTAATAATGCCTCCACGAAGAGAAAATGAAAACAATGATATGGTCGCTATGATGGCACAATGATAGCTCAGAATGCAGCTCTTGTCCAAGCTGTGGAACAAATGACTGCTGTTACCCGGAATATGAATGATAGGGTTGAGAATGAGAATGATCCTACACCAACTGTTACTGGAATGTCTGAAGCGGTACAGAAGAAGAAACCGCCGACCTTTACTGGGAAAGGGGATCCTAATGAACTAGATAATTGGGTTAGGGAGATGGAGAAAAATTTTCTAGCTGTAGGTTGTCCACATGAATTTCAGGCTAGGATCGCTGTCTTCTATCTGAAAGAAGAGGCGGACATTTGGTGGCAGACCGTTAAAGAGGACTTTATGAAACCAATTAGGATAAGAAACCCAAATGGCACACACAATACTCCCTCCTATTCAGAGTATTCCTCCCTAGGTTGCACAGACACGGACACAGAGACGTATCGGACACGGGACACAGCGCTCGTAAATTTGGAGGACACGGACACGGCAAAAAAAAACAATATATATGTTAAATTAAAGAGAATTTTAAGCTCTTTATAATAAAGATCCAAATTTTGGGCACTTATAAGCCCACAAAGTCGTAAATAACGAAATAAGTCTTGTAAACCCAAATGAGTCTTACAACTTGGTTCAAACATAAGTCTTACAAATAAAAGTCCAAATGATTAAAAATCTTGCAAAAAGAACCAACAAATGTAAAGAGTTCAACATAATCAATCATCACCTAAAAAACTACCATCAAAGTCACTAATATCACGGCCTTCATCATCACCAAAGACCACCATTTCTATGTCGGGCTCATCAAGGGAGAGGTTCGCCACTTCAAGATTACCAATCTCATCAAGATTACCACTCAGTACATCAATAATTGTGAACCCAACTCAGTACATCACAAATCATATACAATAATCACAAATTCCTAATTTCCTATACTATGTTAAAAAACAATCAGATTGTGAACTCAAATCATATACAATCAGACATAGTACATTTACATCACAATAATTGTGAACTCAAATCATATACTATCAGAAATGGAATTATTAATGTTATTGAATTAGTGATGATGTCTAACAAATCATATAATGTCGATTAAATCATATACAATCAGAAATATTATCAAATCATATACAATCAGAAATCAAACCCTAGAAATTGAATTAGTGATGATGTCTAACAAATAATGTCGATTAAAGACTAGACTATCAAACCTAGAAATCGAAATGAAGAACAAATAAAGAGTTAAAAGACTAATCAAAATGAAGAACAAAAAAAAACCCTAACAGTTCAGCCGTTCAGGTCGACGATGACGGCGTGCGCGGGGTCAGGTGACAGGCGACTGCAGCGACGTTGGGGGTGGTGGTGGCGCCGGAGACAGACGGACGTCAGGGATGGTGGTAGTGCAGTTGAGAGTTTGAGATTGAAGGCAGTAGGTGTCAAGTGAGATCTGAAATTGAAAAGGGGGGTTTTCCTCAAAAAATTCCCAAAATTAGCTTGGACCGTGTCCCAATATCATGGGTCCGTGTCCAGAACGTTTTCATTTTTTAAAAAAAACCGAGACACGGTTTTCTAAGTGTCCAGAACGTTTCCCCGCGTGTCCTAGCCGTGTCCGTGTCGGACACGGGAGGCCTAATTTTGGGCGTGTCCGTGCAACCTAGATTCCTCCCCAATTTTTTTGGGGGGGAAACCAAGGAAGGAGTAAAATAATAATAAAGGGTGGAGATAAAGTAAGAGAGATAATAGAAAGTGGGGTATGAAGTATAAATGGTGGGGTATAAAGTGAAAAGCTGTTGAGTTTAGGTGTGGAGGAAAAGAATAAAGAAATGAAGGAAGAATAAAGAATGATTAAAATTATTTCCAAAAAAGGAAAGTGGGAAGAAAACCCAACTAAGCTCAAAAAGGAAAGTGGGAGGAATACTCAGAATAGAAGGGAGTATATGATAAAGATTGGGATACTCTTAAGGAAATATTAGAAGCAGAATTTTTCCCAGAACATGTGAAACATCAAAAATTAGCTGAATTTGGAGACCTAAAACAAACTGATGAGATGAGTGTGAAAGACTTTTATAATAATTTTGTTGAACTTAGTCGTTTTGCTAAGGAGCTAGTACCAACTGAGGGGATTAAAGCATCTAGGTTTGAGGATAAGTTACATTGGAAGATTAAGGGTAGATTTGCTGGAGAGACATTCACTTCATTAAGAGATGTCTATGCCAGGGCTGTTAATATTGAGAGAAGTAACCAGAAGATGGAGGTTGAGATGGTAAGTACTGGGACTAAGAAGAGGGAGTTTCAGGGGAGTCAATCTAACAATCCAGCAAAGAAAGGGAATTTCAATGCTAATAATAACACCCAACACAAGTTCAGATCTTTTGGAGGGAATGGAAAGGAAGAAGGGAATAGTTGGAGAGGTAGAAACCAGGGAACAACAAATGACTTTACCCCACATTACTACTGTAAGTTATGCAAGGAAGATCACCCAGGCGTTGACTGTCAGGGAAATAAGGTGACATGCTACTGGTGCGGGAAGTTAGGACATCGAGAATTTGAGTGTAGGAACAAGAAGGTAGGGAAACCTCGTGCTACGCAATCTGCTAGTGCTAGTGTGAATCAGAGTAACCGATTTGAGGGTCAGGGGAACACACAGAATTTTGATAGGTCCGCAACTAACAATAATTTTAGGAATCCAGCTCCGACTCAGACCAACATTACCACAGCTAGTAAACCCGCGAGCCAAGTAAATGCTGCATAGAATAGCAAAAAGCCTACTGGGAAGCTCTATGTCATGAATAGAGAAGAAGCCGAAAACACAGACATTGTTTCGGGTAATTTTCTAGTGAATTCTAATTTAGCTCATGTTTTATTTGATTCTGGTGCATCTCACTCTTTTATTTCGGCTAAGTTTGTGGATAAAATAAATGTTGAATCTGGTGAAATTGTGGATTATGATTTTGCCATGCCATCTGGGGACTTATTAAACTGTAAGAGGGTTTATAGGGATGTGTCAGTTTTTATTGGTGATCATGATTTTAAGGCAAACCTGATAGAATTTTCATTACCCTACTTTGATGTTATTTTGGGGATGAATTAGGCCTAGTGTGCTGCCTTGGGGTGACCCTGATTTATTAGTGGAAAAAGAATGGTGAACCTTTAAGATTATGTATTGATTATCGGGAATTGGATCAAGTTACTATATAGAATAAGATTCCCTTACCTAGGATTGATGACTTATTGGACCAGTTGAAGGGAGCTTTTATTTTCCCTAAAGTTGATTTGCAATTTGAGTACCATCAATTGATGATAGGGCTTAAGGATTTATCTAAGAGTACATTTTCTACTAGATATATATTGTCATTGTGAGTTTACTGTGATGCTTTTTGGGTTGATTAGTGCACCTGATGTGTTTATGGACTTAGATGAACCAAACCTTGAGGACTTACCTAGATAAATTTGTTGTGATATTTATTGATGACATAGTATTTATTCGAAGAATGAAGAGAAGAATGAGGAACATTTACGAATTATCTTAGACATCTTGAGAGAAAAATAGTATTTGCTAAATCTTTGAGGTGTGATTTTTGGATGGTACGAGTAGTTTCGGGGAATATTATATCTAAGGATGGAGTATCATTAGATCCTACTAAGGTCGTTAAGGAGTGACCTAAATCGAAATCTGTGACTGAAATTCGTAGCATTTGGGTTTAGCTGGTTACTATAGGAGATTTGTGAAGGATTTATTTTTTCAAAATAGATAGATTAATGACTGCACTGATGTAGAAAGCCATAAAATTTCATTGGGATAAGAGGTGTGAGGAATCATTCGAGTTTTAAAGGAAAAATTGACCACTGTTTTAGGATTGGCCTTACCAGATGGAAATGAAGTTTCTGAAGTTTATACCTATGCATTTTAAGAATGGATTAGTTAGTTAGTGTTTTTCAACAGAATAAGAAAGTGATTGCTTATGCATTTAGGCAGTTGAACCCCTATGAAGAAAATTACCCTACTTATGGTCTAGACTAAGCAGTCATAGTAGTTGCTTTGGAAATTTGGAGACATACTGTTTAGTGGACCATTTAAAGTTTTTATGATCGTAAATTTTAAGATATATATTTACCCATTAGGAGCTAATCGTGAGATAAAGGAACTGGTAGGATTTGATTGGGGAATATAAGATCGAGATTCAGTATCATGTAGGAAATGCCAATGTGGTGGCCGATGACTTGAGTAAACTTTTCCCCATAAAATACCGTTAGTGATGCACCATGATAATTTGAGGAAAGAGTTTCTGATATTTGGGATCAAAATGGCAAAATTAGGAACCCTGTATAGTGTGTTTTCTGTTGAAAGCAAATTGATGAGTGTATTAAAGAGTTGAAAGGTGGTGATAAATTTTTGTAGGATAAGTTGATGAATGAGTTTGCTTTGTTCAAGCGTGATGACAGAGTGTATTGATTAAGTGTTGACATAGAAATTTGCGTACCTAACCACAAGGAATTAAAGGAAAAGATGTATTATGTTTATTTGGGAGGTGATAAAATGCATGCGGATTTGGAATTAGGATTTTCATGGTCTAGTATTAATAAACAAATGATAGATTTTGTGGCTCAATATATACTTGATATATTAGTGTAGACACCCGCATTTTGACTGCTAGGTGTCTATGGCAGTTTCCAAAAAACACCCGATGATGATCGGACGCTAACATGCTTCTATGCCCTCGGATACGGGCTCAAATCCATTAATCGTTGGCTAATGCACTTACAGAGTACAAACCTCACAAAATCAACCTCAAATCCAGGCCCAGCGGACCATTCCGAGTCAAACAAGACTAATTTGGGCCAAAACCGACACCGGAATTAAAACCGACTTTTTTGCGATTGGGTCAATCCCGGTCAAAGTCGTTTCCGAGACATACAAAACAAACCCTCAAACATCAAAAGTCCACTTCAAACACAAACCCATCAAATATCCATGGTCACGGTCCAAAACAAGAGACCCGCGCGACCCAGCGGGGCCACTCGATCGAGTGCCCCACCCACTCGATCGAGTGGGCCTTTATTCAAGCCCGACGGCTAACGCACTGGGCCACTCGACCGAGTCAGCTGGTTACTCGGTCGAGTAACCCTAAACCGGTGCCCTAGCTTTTCCTATATAAGCAACCCTTTGCACACACTTCAAGACACCTTTTACCTTCTTAAAAAACTTCTTTCCAACCCTAATACACCCTAATACACCCTAAGCAAAACCCTAAGCAAACCCTAAGCAAACCATAAGCAATACACTAGCAAAAATCCTAGACCTAGTTTAGGAATCAACAACCCGAGCCACCATAACTTAACCTCCATAAAACCTCGAAGACTCTTGTGTTATAGCCACGGTTACGAGTCCGTTCCGAGACAAGAACATGTAGGTTGAGGGTGTCAAAACCCCGCTTCTTCTCTTCTCTTCCTCCTTCTCGCGTCATGTTGTCGTTATACGGGTCGCGTTTTTTTATTTATTTCATTTTATCGTTATTATCGCATCATTAATATTGATAGTACTAATATCAAAACATTAAAATACTTATCGATTTGTGTCGAGTATGAGTGATATCGGAATAAGGAAACACGAATATACAAGTGTACTGCACACAGCGTTGACGGTCGCTTGTTCCGATATCCCGATTACTTGATTATTGAGATAAGTTAACTTCAACAATAATTTTCATATCGTTTGTATCATTATTGTTATTCGCATGTCACATCGATTTTCAAAAAGCAAACATCGTATTTCAATAAGGGTCGAAACCCGTTGACACGGATCCGACATCACAATCCTTAGGGATCTATTTCGATGTCGGAGAAGTCGAGGGAATCAAGTCCTTTAATTTAAGCAAAGTGTCGATTCGTTAGATCCGATACCAACTTCATAGTTGGATGTCGCATCTAACAATCTAGTCAATTTAGTTCAATTAATTCGATTTCTCGTTGATGTTAACGTAGATGTCATGTTGTAATTATGACGCTACAAACGCGGAGAGAGTCCCATATCGTTTTTATTGACTTAAAACGACACAAATCGATTTTCTCTATTTTTTTCGCTCTAGTATTCCGTATCGATTCAATAATCGAATACGGGATATAACGAGCATTTAAATTTGGAATCGGGCATAAATTCAACAATATTTATATTCGGTTCAATCAAATTAATGATTTATGAAAAACCCGCATCGAGCATAAGTCATACAATATTTATGCTCAATTCGGTAAAACCGTCAAATTATCAAAAATCAAAATCAATCTCTAAATCGACACAAAATTGCAAACGAATTATGATTCGTACAGGGGGCCCTCGACCGAGTGCCTAGTCCACTCGGTCGAGTGGCACCCCAAAATCGAACCAGGAAGTCAGCCACGACCTCCACTCGGTCGAGTCTCACAGTGACTCGTTCGAGTGGCCACGTACTCGACCGAGTTGGTCAATAACTCGGCCGAGTACGGTCTGTAACGCAAAACAGGAATTATTTTCAGAGGGCTACTCGATCGAGTTCATCGACCACTCGATCGAGTAACCTCATCACGACCAAAACAACGGGTCGTACATCCTTCTTTTCAAATTCGATAGTATTTTATGATTTAGGTCAACACGTGTCTAGTTAATCACGTGTACACTATCTTTTCAAACCATGCATCATTTCGTTCGCATCATTCAATTCAATTCAATATTTGCACAAACCGTTTTTTTTATTCGTTATATCGTTACTAACCGTTTGCTTATTTCTTTTGTCAATTTAATTTTTGTTCGTTTATTGTACTAAATGAACCCACATGCTAAATTCCACTTCGACGTAGAATTAATTGCATTACATTGACTTAGAAACCCTTTTCAATTCAATTCACATGTTTAGGGAAAATAATCTTTGCATATCTTTTTCCCGTTTAACTAGCGCGCGTATTGTAAGTCATTCGAATTCTTAGTAGAGGCCGCTAATGTGCGGGCGGGGTTGGGTGTCCTTTGTGGGCTTCCCAACACGTACCCTCACCCCTTACTCAGAACCTCGGTTTCCGGATGCCCGAAACCGTTGGCGCACGAGAGTCATTCAATACACAATATCCGATAATGTCGGTATTGGTATCAAATGCAAAGGGACGAGCCCAATAAACTCTGACATCGGAAATGGACCGTATTTTGTATACAGACCACTACGACATAGAGTGGGCTCGAATGGTTCCGAATAACCACAAAATTCGGTGGCGACTCCACTTCGACCTAAATTTCAATTCGATCCGTTTCATATGGAGATTCATTCGCCTACCCAAACCCGCGCGTGGCCGCGTCGGGGTGGACCTATGTCATGTCCACAATTTGGCGACTCCGCTGGGGATTAATTGATGTGTGACTTACCATCGGCATCCTCAGGGTGAGACTCGAATAGAATTTGTTTGACACATACAATACGCGTGTTAGTTTTACGGTTCATGCATAACCCATATTTTCCCGGGCCGGTACTGGTGACCGACGTCCCACTATACCATTGATGTACTCCAATATGGATATGTCAAAAGGTGTCCATAGTCGATTCGAGTGGGTTTCGCGGCATGTTCTAAGCTCAATTCGACTTAGAGAGTTCGTCCCGATGAACGTCTAGACTATGTACACTGGTATAGACTCTCTCAGACCGACCGAGACTTAGTGTAGAGCATACATGGCGTCGTTATAATGCTTGTGTGACTACGTGCTACTTGGTTTCCGAGTCGTTTTCAAAAATATCAACTTTTCAAAAATTACATCCTTCTTTTCAAGATATTCAATTTTCAAAACCCGGGACATACCGAATTTAGGACTCGAAAAGCATTTCGAACTTCCAAAACCCTCGGCCCAATACCCTTTTCGTTTTTCTCGAAAATTGGGCCCTCAACCGATTTTTTTTTTCTCGGACTTTTTCAAAAACAATCAATTTTCAGAACTTCCCTCTTCTTAGGACTTCCCATATTTAGCATTGTCGGGTCATGTCTTAAGTTGTCAAGTTTCTCTAGCGTCGAAATTCTGTCGATCTTACATCACGAGTTTCTTCCCTATCCCAGTCCGCCTTATTAGACTAAGGCAGGGCCCACCTAAGTAGGACATACTCTTACGAAGGTGGGCCCGTCAACACAATCGAGTCAAAAGTCTGGGGATGTCCCACGTGAACCTTCCTTCGAACAGGACTAAGCCCACTTGCCGAATCCTAAGGAAGGCCCACACTTCACAAGTCACCCGTCTAGGTGTCTTTCTTCGAGTCATTTCCTCTTTTAGTCTTGTTCGGGATGTACTTGCTATTCCGGGATCCGGGCCGGTTTCTGATTACGCGGTGTTCTTACAGAACATGCCACCCGCAACCCGACATCAACGCAAAATGGAAGAATTGAAGGATGCCCTAACCAAGATCGAGACTCAACTAACCTCCATCCTTGCTAACCAAGCAACTTTGGACACTCGCCTGAGCACTGTAGAGAAGACGGTCCCAGTTGAAGGAGCTGAGTCCACTGGGTCCATAGCCGAATTGGTCAGTGTTGTTCGCAGGCTCGAGGAACAAGTTCACTTATCGACTAGCAACTCAATCCAGTCCGAAAATGCTCGCATTTATTCACCTTTAAATAACGAGCTACCGGCCAACCTCAACTTGACGGGAATTCCTATGTTTGAGGGTACCGAAGACCCGGTCCATCATATCCGGGCCTTCAAAGACTTCATGGCAGTCAAAGGGGTAAAGTCCGCCATGTTCAAGCACCTATTCCCTTCCTCTTTGGAGAAGCATCCCAGGGCCTGGTTCTACAGGCTCGATCCCAAGAAATACAAGACTTGGGATGATGTGGCGACCGAATTTGCTCGGAACTACGCCGATAACACTGAAATCCAGACTACAATGCGTACTCTGGAGGTCAGAGCCCAAAGAAGGGTTCACAAAATACTTGCAAAGTTGGAGGGCCGAGAGTGTGAAGTTGGTCGACAAGCCCGGCGAGAAGGCCTTAGTGGAAGCCTTCGTCAAAAATATACTCCCATCCTACCAGGTCCATCTCTGGTATGCTATCATCCCAAACTTCGTTGTCCTTACTGAAATGGGCACGAGAATCGAGGATGACTTGAGACTAGAGAGCCTGACTAAGGCCTCTACCAAAGGCTATCAAGGGGCAAGTTCATCTACGATCAAGCCCACACCTGCAGTTGCAACTCGCAGCATCTTTGACGAGGTAAACCTGCTCGACACCTCATCTAAGAAGAATACACCAAATCGGTTATTCACAGATGTAGGGACCACCTATACTTACGCCTTACAAAGGCTATCATCAAAGGGCCTGATCCAGCCGATAGGCCCAACTGCAGAACCTCCAGTAGAAAAGAGGCCCAAAACTTACAACGCCTAAGCCTACTGTCAGTATCACCGGGGTAACGGGCATGATACTGAAAAGTGTTGGAGGTTAAAGCACCTGATCCAAGATCTTATCGAGAGCGGGAAAATCCCGTTGCCTGGAGACAAGCCGAGCAACAAAGAAAACCCGTTCAGCGCCCATGCTATATTCACAGGGGAAGTAGTCGACTGTTCTCACCTCATTTCTCCTCTTATCCCACAAATCAATGGGATATGGTTTGATGACGAGGACGACGTGTATTTAACCAAAGGGGAAGCTGTCCCCATCACCCTTGAAGAGGTCCGAAAGGCTAAGTCCAAAGCCTTAGCCACTAACCACCTCGCCGCAGCCGGGCGCTCTACTCCTATATCCGTCACTGAACCTGCCAGGACGGAACCTACCCTTGAAGAATCGAGCGCTGACACGGATCTGGTCCAACAAATGAAGAGGGTCCGAGCTGATCTAACCATATGGCAACTATTGGTTAGCTCGCAGGCTCATCGGGAAGCACTGACTAAGGCTCTCGATGAAATCAAGGTCGATTCACAAGCTACCCCTTCTGAAATGGTAGCCACTATTATGCCTTTTCTGAAGGGCAAGTCAAAGGAAGAAGGCCCACTCATAACCTTCTCTGAAGCTGATCTGCCACCATTTGGGCCCAATCACAAGCTGGCCCTATACATCACGGTCATCTGCAAAGATAAATATCTCCCGATGACCCTTATCGACGATGGATCAGCCGTAAATGTCTTTCCTCTGAGGACCGCAAAGGCACTCGGCATCACCGATGCCGACTATCTCCCGACAGCGCAAACTATCCAGGCTTTCGACGGAAGCCCGAAACCAGTCGTCGGGGCCGTGAAATTGAAGATCATAACGGGCCCAATCGAAAAGGAGTTGGAATTTCAGGTGATAGATGTCACCTCATCATTCAATCTCTTACTAGGAAAGCCTTGGATCCACGCAGTCAAGGCCGTGTCATCTACCCTCCATCGAAAAGTCAAGATGCCCCTCAAAGACGGTATCATCACGCTGGAGGCGACCCCAATTACCGTAGCAAGCTGCAACGCTATGGGCCGGGCCGACCCACGAGGATTTGATTTCGTGGGCATGATCGAAGAAGAATATCTCTTTAGGCCATACTTCACAACTAGCATCGACACGATGCTACAAAATCTGGGTTACCTACCCGGAATAACCTCAAGGCCATATCTTCCCGCTGGGAAGATTATCGAGGTCTTAAATGATGGCGAATCACATTTCGGATTAGGGTATGCTATGACCCCGGAAAACGTGGTTCGGGCCGGTATTCACAAGGCCATCGACATTCTCAAGGGTACTTATATAAGCCCTTATAGCCCGAAGTTAACGGATTACTTCGTCACTCCAGTCTTCGGAGCCATCCAAGTGGGCCTCTACCGACCCACCGTCACATATCCCGAGACCAAAAAGGCTCGGGAATGCAACTATATCCCTGACGATATATTCACCATCGTCCAGGCCGAATCCCAGGAGGATGAAAACAATTCCGAGCCCGTGCTGGGGTTCTTATTCGGAGAAGACAAGGGTGTCCCCGCTCCGAAAGACGACTTGCTCAACCTGATCCTTCGCAGCGATCGGTTTGACCCAACCAAGCTAATCACCAAGGTCGGTACCAACACCGAGACGAGGGCTTGGAGGAAGACCATAAAATGGACCGACGGTCAAGGACGGGTCTACAAGCTGACCACCGGCGAGGGAGACATGCCGGATACCGAGTCTGAGTCTGAGTCTGAGTCGGAGTCTGAGTCCGAGTCTAGAGGGTCTGGTGCTAAAGTCGAGTCTGTAACCCCTCTTCCCTTGTCCACTGAGGTCTCGGGGCCTGTCCCAAGACCTCTCCCTATCCCACCACTGACCAATGATCAGATGGCAGCTCTATTCGAGCTATTTTCAAATTTTACCATCAATAATAATAACGAACACCGTTCTGCTTACGACTTGTCTTATTTCCAAAATTTTCTCAATTTCAAAAATTTTATATGCAATGACATTGAGAAACCCGACGAACAGGTACCTTTACCTCAACATCTGGTCGAGCAGCTCGAGCAAAGGGAGTCCCAAGATCCGGTAATCGAAGAAACCGAGCCCATCAATGTGGGAACCCCTTTAGAGCCCCAGATGCTTAAGTTGGGCCTATCTTTAGATCCAGAGGAGAGAAAACAATTCACAGACCTCCTCCAAGAGTTTAAAGACGTCTTTGCATGGTCCTACAAGGACATGCCGGGAATAGATCGGGAAATAGCCGAGCACCGAATACCCATCAAAGAGGGGTGCAAACCGGTAAAGCAAAAACTCAGAAGAATGAAGCCCGAGTGGTCTCTTAAAGTCAAGGAAGAGGTCGATAAACAATTCAAAGCAGGCTTTATACAAGTGTCTGAATATCCAGACTGGGTTGCAAACATCGTGCCGGTACCCAAGAAGGACGGCAAGGTGCGGGTTTGCGTGGACTTCCGGGACCTTAACAAGGCCAGCCCAAAAGACGATTTTCCGTTACCACACATCGACATACTGGTGGATAACACGGCCGATCATGCCCTTCTATCGTACATGGACGGGTATGCCGGGTACAATCAGATTAAAATGGCAGAAGAGGATATGGGTAAGACCACCTTCATTACACCTTGGGGTACTTACTGTTACACCGTCATGCCATTTGGGCTTATCAACGCCGGGGCCACTTATCAACGGACCGCCACTACTTTGCTCCACGACATGATGCATAAGGAAGTGGAGGTCTATGTCGACGACATGATCGTCAAATCCAAGGACCGAAGCGGGCACATTTCAGCCCTAAGAAAGTTCTTCACCCGGTTACGTAAATACAACATGAGACTGAACCCACAAAAATGCAGTTTTGGGGTAACGTCGGGCAAATTACTGGGCCATATCGTTAGCCAACACGGCATCGAGGTCGACCCAGCTAAAATCAAAACCATCACCGAGATGCAACCACCCAAGACCGAAAAGGAAATAAGGGGGTTTCTCAGGAAAGTCCAATACATCAGCCGGTTCATTTCGAAACTAACCATGGTATGCGAACCCATCTTCAAAAAGCTAAAAATCGGAGAACGGGTGCTATGGGACGACAAATGTCAAGCGGCTTTCAACAAAATCAAGGAGATTCTGTCTGCTCCGCCGGTACTAATGCCACCTCAACACGGTCTGCCTTTGTCGTTATACCTAACGACGACAGAGACGGCCATGGGGGCTATGCTGGCCCAGACTGTCGATTCAGAAGAACGGTCTATTTACTACATTAGTAAAAAGTTCCTTGAGTATGAGTGCAAATATACAATGCTCGAAAAGACGTGCCTAGCATTGGTTTGGGCCACTAAAAAGCTCCGACATTACATGCTCAGTCACGAGGTACATGTGTTATCCAAAATGGATCCTATCAAGTACTTATTCGAGAAGCCCATCCTCAACGGCAGGATGTCAAGATGGACTTTAATGTTATTCGAGTTCGACCTCAAATTTGTACCATTAAAAGCCATCAAAGGCCGGGTAGTTGCCGAGTTCCTCGCCGACAGCCCAATATCCAAAGAAGGCCACACCAATACATGGGCCTTTCCAGATGAAGACATATTCCATACCGATACGGAGGTGTGGGATCTATATTTCGATGGGGCATCCAACTTCCGAGGATTTGGGGTCGGTATCCTGTTAATTTCACCCCGAGGGGAACACACTCCCTTATCCATCAAGTTGGACTTCGGCGTGACCAACAACGCAGCCGAATACGAAGCATGCATTCACGGGTTGCAAGCCGCCGCCGATTTAGGGGTAACAAACCTCCGGGTCCACGGTGATTCATCGTTGGTAATCAATCAAGCACTTCAAAAATGGAAAACTCGGAACGCCAATCTCGTGGCTTACCAAGCACGGGTAAGGGTTTTAGAGAAACGATTCGAAAAGGTAGAATACATTTATCTGCCCCGGGAAGAGAATCAGTTCGCAGATGCACTTTCCAAATTAGCATCTTTACTGAACATCCCGGATCACCTGACCAGCATGCCAATCTGTGTCGAAAGACGATCCGAGCCAGCCTACATCCACGCCATTCAGGATATCGAGATAACTAACCCGGAATCTTGGTATCAAGCTGTCCTAACCTACCTGACAACGGGAGAGTACCCCCCGAAAGCTGAAAATCGGGCCAAAAAGGCCCTACGAAGATTAGCAACCCAATTTGTTCGAACTGATGACGGGCAATTGTACAAAAAGACGGCACGGGGGGCTCTCCTCCTATGCATCGACAAAATACAGGCCGAAAAGGTCGTGGCCGAGGTCCATGATGGTGAAAACGGTCCCCATATGAACGCCCATATGCTATCCCGCAAAATCATGAGGCTCGGGTATTACTGGAACACCATGGAAACAGACTGCCAGTTATATGTCAAGCACTGCCATAACTGTCAGATCTTTGGTAATGTACAGCATATGCCATCTTCCCTGTTATGTACCATGACATCACCATGGCCATTTTCGACATGGGGTATTGACATAATCGGAAAGGTGCATCCTTCCGAGACGGGAGGCCATTGCTTCATTTTGGTGGCCATCGACTACTTCACCAAATGGGTCGAAGCCGAGTCATACCGTGTCTTGAACGCCAAGCACGTGGCCAAATTTATCCAGAACAAAATAATATGCCGATACGGGATCCCTCACGAGTTCATCAGTGATCACGGGACCCACTTTCAAGCTGAAACTGCCACATTGCTGGCAAGATATAAAATTCAAAGGCATACATCTTCGCCTTATCGACCTCAAACAAATGGAGCGGTAGAAGCGGCCAATAAAACAATTGTCACCATACTTAAAAAGATGGCTGAGAATTACCGGGACTGGCCCGACAAAATACCCTTTGCCCTATGGGGATATCGAACCTCAATCCGCACCGCGACCGGGGCAACTCCATATTATTTGACATATGGAATGGAAGCGGTCCAGCCGGTCAAGCTAGAAGTGCCATCCCTCAGGATCTTACTTGAAAGCCAAGTACCTGAAGCAGATTGGGTCCAAGCCCGATACGATTCGCTAGTCCTTTTAGACGAACGGCGATCCCGGGCCCTCAACAACATCCAAATATATCAAAAAAGAATCCAACGGGCTTTCAACAAACGGGTTAGGCCCAGGAACATCAAGGAAGGAGATCTGGTCCTAAAATCGGTTCGTGCCTTACTACCGGTTGACCCGAGGGGTAAATTCAACCCAACTGGGCTGGGCCATACTTAGTCAAGAAGGTCCTATCAGGAGGAGCGGTGATGCTGACAGACTTGGACGGGAACGAATTAGTCAACCCAACCAACTTGGACCAGCTGAAGCGCTATTACCCCTAAAACCCATCTCAATGTCATATGCAAAAATTTATAAAAGTTTGTCTTTTTATAAATTTTCAAAAAATTATAGACAAGTCAATAAGTTAGAATTAATTATTCTACTATCGCACATCTTGAATCAATAATCTTGATGTATTTCGAAAATTGCAAAAATCAATCAAATCAATTCTGAACTACGTTTGGTTTGATTCCGCTATTTGTGGATACGTAGGCAACCCCTCAAAAGGGTACAACCACTGCAATAAACGAAAAGACGGGAACTGTGTTCAATAATATGTCTTTTATTAATATCTCGATAAACTCGGGATTACAAAAAAAAAACGCCAAACACGGCATACAAAAAAAACCACACCAAAAAAAATACTAGTAATATTCAAATAATAAAATAAGAAGACTAATATCTGGGCATCTTCCCCTTTCCATTGTCCTTCGGGTCGCGTGGAGCCCGAGGTCGCCGAGGTGAAGGTGAGCGTTCCCTAATCACAAGGGGAACCTCCTTAGCCCGAACCCGCTTCTTTGGTGACGGGTTCTCTATCACAGTCTTCGGTCCGAGTCGAGCCCGTACGTGTTCGGGTAATCTATCCCGTGGGCCAAGTCGGTCCTGCACGGGCAGTCTTGGGCCCAGTCTCCTTCCCAAGTCAGTCTGGGGGCTCACTTCTCCCAAGCACCTTTAGCACTAGACCCTTCAGCTTGAGTCTTAGTCTTCTTCTTGTGACCTGACATTAGACGAACTAGGGTAGCTGGAGTGTCTCCTTCATCAAAGAACCCCCTGTTGTCTTTGGCTTGCTCTCTTCTCAGCAGGTCGAAGGCTTCATCGACTTTCAAAGCAGCTCGGGCTTTAGCATCTCCTGCTTTGGTCCACTTGGTGTAAGAATCTGAAACCCAGATCGAGTGGCGAGATTTGACAACGGGCCAAGTATGCCGTGTGTATCATCTTTGCATCCAGGTATCACACATTAAATCGGTCAGTTAGGTAGGGTCACTCACAACTGCTTCAACTTTGGGGATTCGCTGGGTCCATCCATACTGCCTTAGTATGCGATCTGGGTAGAGATGAACCGTCTGCCTGAAAGAAAGGATCATCTGTAGCGGGCTCTGTCCCTCGGGTCCAAGCCACTCCAAAGGTAGATGGGCCACCACGGAACTACCCATCGAATTAACGGGCCACCATGGAAAGACAAAACCTCGTCCCAGTACTTTTGCGTAATCTGACGAGAAAAGTCAATGGCCCGCCTCCTCGTCATCACCTGGTTATGACGGTAGTTGCCCGCATCAAGAGGAGGATCTATCACTGATAGCCTCTCATATAGCCAAATCTGCAAAAGGAAACAAAAACATGAGCTTCCAAGGCAAAATAGGCGTTCGCCTAAGGCCACTCGGTCGAGTGCTTGGGACACTCGATCGAGTGGTACCCCTGAACGCAAACAGGGGACTTTTTACGAGGGCACTCGATCGAGTGCCAGGGTGACTCGATCGAGTGGCACCTCCGAAGACAGATCAGGAGGGTTTTATCGAGGGTACTCGACCGAGTGCCTGGGTGACTCGATCGAGTACCCCCTGCAGTAAAAAGATTTCGCAAAAAAAATCAAAAATCGAAAACCGAGAAATTGAAAAAAAAAAAAAAAAAAAAAAAGAGGCCAAGTGACATACTTGCAACAAACGGGTGCTCCCGGTAAGACGAATTAATGAGTCCCTCTTGCGATTGTCCAATCCTTGGATAATCTCGCCCGTGATCAGCCAAGCCAGGCTGTGTTCAGTCTCCATCAAATCTACTACGGTCAAAAGACGGGTGCTTCCCATGCAAGATAGCGAATCCATGAGACCCTCGAAAGCGTATACATGAAGCATGCAAAAAGAAAAAGCCCTACGACTGTAAGCCGGTCTGACCCGAACATCAAGAGAATTCATAAATTTGTCAGCCAAGTCGATCAGAGAAATTTTATCACCTTCCATCATGCGGGATACCTCGTTGTGAGAAAGCCCTAGAAATTCTCGAAGCTTCCTCCTCGGGTCATAGATCGAGTACGGGACGGCTGGACGAAGCACCGGGTTCCATCCTCCTATAGCGGCAATCTCCTCAGGTAAAGGGCAAACTTCGCCCCGGGGAAAAGCAAAGACATGATAAATGTCATCCCAGCAAGCCAAGCATGCAGCCAGAAAATAGCGATCAACCACCATCTGACGGAACGGGTACAGCTGAGTTATCCCCGTCTGATTCAAAGCCACCCTATCCGTGTCCCTAAAGCGACGGGACCACTCCTGCAACATCACACTCAACCTATCGATTCCCATGGCTAAACTTCTTAAGAAGATAAAGAGACTTTCTTTTTGCCTAAAGGGAAATAAAGAGACTTTCTTTTAAGAAGAGATTGATTTGTGATGGGATTTATGAAGAAATCAAGAGCAAGAGGGGGCTATATATAGCATTAGCCTTGCAAACCGTTTAGGAAAATTTCCTAATCCTAATTGGAATCAAACCGCAAGCCTAGTCTCGATACTAGCACGGAAATCTCCATCCCGGACTTTCCTAATCTTTGTTAGGAGTCAAAAATCTCAAAGTTTCCAAAATTCAAAAATCTCAAATTTTCAAGATTTCAAAAATTCAAAAAACAATTCTCCCCAGCGCGAGTCATTTTACTACCTATGTGTTGCATGCATTTTACGTGACTCATACAGGTACGACTCAAGCAGGGACATGCAAACCACTACACCTCCCCAGCATTTTCGCAGGATGGGCCAACACACAGGCGCACCCAGGACTTACACGACAAGTCCAAATGCCCCACGGAGTTATCGTCATCAACTCAGGTATGACTTTTAGCCTATGGCTGGCGAGCCCTTCACGCAAGTCTAATGGACTATAAACGACCCGGCCGGAAGTCCACCAGGTTTCAATCCTCGATTGGCCTGGTGGCTACTCTGACTTTCGCCTTGTCCAAGCCTCAGTCAGAGTGGGGGCTCTGTAGACACCCGCATTTTGACTGCTAGGTGTCTATGGCAGTTTCCAAAAAACACCCGATGATGATCGGACGCTAACATGCTTCTATGCCCTCGGATACGGGCTCAAATCCATTAATCGTTGGCTAATGCACTTACAGAGTACAAACCTCACAAAATCAACCTCAAATCCAGGCCCAGCGGACCATTCCGAGTCAAACAAGACTAATTTGGGCCAAAACCGACACCGGAATTAAAACCGACTTTTTTGCGATTGGGTCAATCCCGGTCAAAGTCGTTTCCGAGACATACAAAACAAACCCTCAAACATCAAAAGTCCACTTCAAACACAAACCCATCAAATATCCATGGTCACGGTCCAAAACAAGAGACCCGCGCGACCCAGCGGGGCCACTCGATCGAGTGCCCCACCCACTCGATCGAGTGGGCCTTTATTCAAGCCCGACGGCTAACGCACTGGGCCACTCGACCGAGTCAGCTGGTTACTCGGTCGAGTAACCCTAAACCGGTGCCCTAGCTTTTCCTATATAAGCAACCCTTCGCACACACTTCAAGACACCTTTTACCTTCTTAAAAAACTTCTTTCCAACCCTAATACACCCTAATACACCCTAAGCAAAACCCTAAGCAAACCCTAAGCAAACCATAAGCAATACACTAGCAAAAATCCTAGACCTAGTTTAGGAATCAACAACCCGAGCCACCATAACTTAACCTCCATAAAACCTCGAAGACTCTTGTGTTATAGCCACGGTTACGAGTCCGTTCCGAGACAAGAACATGTAGGTTGAGGGTGTCAAAACCCCGCTTCTTCTCTTCTCTTCCTCCTTCTCGCGTCATGTTGTCGTTATACGGGTCGCGTTTTTTTATTTATTTCATTTTATCGTTATTATCGCATCATTAATATTGATAGTACTAATATCAAAACATTAAAATACTTATCGATTTGTGTCGAGTATGAGTGATATCGGAATAAGGAAACACGAATATACAAGTGTACTGCACACAGCGTTGACGGTCGCTTGTTCCAATATCCCGATTACTTGATTATTGAGATAAGTTAACTTCAACAATAATTTTCATATCGTTTGTATCATTATTGTTATTCGCATGTCACATCGATTTTCAAAAAGCAAACATCGTATTTCAATAAGGGTCGAAACCCGTTGACACGGATCCGACATCACAATCCTTAGGGATCTATTTCGATGTCGGAGAAGTCGAGGGAATCAAGTCCTTTAATTTAAGCAAAGTGTCGATTCGTTAGATCCGATACCAACTTCATAGTTGGATGTCGCATCTAACAATCTAGTCAATTTAGTTCAATTAATTCGATTTCTCGTTGATGTTAACGTAGATGTCATGTTGTAATTATGACGCTACAAACGCGGAGAGAGTCCCATATCGTTTTTATTGACTTAAAACGACACAAATCGATTTTCTCTATTTTTTTCGCTCTAGTATTCCGTATCGATTCAATAATCGAATACGGGATATAACGAGCATTTAAATTTGGAATCGGGCATAAATTCAACAATATTTATATTCGGTTCAATCAAATTATTGATTTATGAAAAACCCGCATCGAGCATAAGTCATACAATATTTATGCTCAATTCGGTAAAACCGTCGAATTATCAAAAATCAAAATCAATCTCTAAATCGACACAAAATTGCAAACGAATTATGATTCGTACAGGGGGCACTCGACCGAGTGCCTAGTCCACTCGGTCGAGTGGCACCCCAAAATCGAACCAGGAAGTCAGCCACGACCTCCACTCGGTCGAGTCTCACAGTGACTCGGTCGAGTGGCCACGTACTCGACCGAGTTGGTCAATAACTCGGCCGAGTACGGTCTGTAACGCAAAACAGGAATTATTTTCAGAGGGCTACTCGATCGAGTTCATCGACCACTCGATCGAGTAACCTCATCACGACCAAAACAACGGGTCGTACATCCTTCTTTTCAAATTCGATAGTACTTTATGATTTAGGTCAACACGTGTCTAGTTAATCACGTGTATACTATCTTTTCAAACCATGCATCATTTCGTTCGCATCATTCAATTCAATTCAATATTTGCACAAACCGTTTTTTTTATTCGTTATATCGTTACTAACCGTTTGCTTATTCCTTTTGTCAATTTAATTTTTGTTCGTTTATTGTACTAAATGAACCCACATGCTAAATTCCACTTCGAGGTAGAATTAATTGCATTAAATTGACTTAGAAACCCTTTTCAATTCAATTCACATGTTTAGGGAAAATAATCTTTGCATATCTTTTTCCCGTTTAACTAGCGCGCGTATTGTAAGTCATTCGAATTCTTAGTAGAGGCCGCTAATGTGCAGGCGGGGTTGGGTGTCCTTAGTGGGCTTCCCAACACGTACCCTCACCCCTTACTCAGAACCTCGGTGTCCGGATGCCCGAAACTGTTGACGCACGAGAGTCATTCAATACACAATATCCGATAATGTCGGTATTGGTATCAAATGCAAAGGGACGAGCCCAATAAACTCTGACATCGGAAATGGACCGTATTTTGTATACGGACCACTACGACATAGAGTGGGCTTGAATGGTTCCGAATAACCACAAAATTCGGTGGCCACTTCGACCTAAATTTCAATTCGATCCGTTTCATATGGAGATTCATTCGCCTACCCAAACCCGCGCGTGGCCGCGTCGGGGTGGACCTATGTCATGTCCACAATTAGGAAGTTATGAGTGAACATATATATGAGACATCAGGGAGGGTTAGATCCTTTAGGAGTTTCCGAGTGGAAGTGAAGTTTAATCTTTATGGATTTTATAGTTGGAATGTCAAGGTTAGAGGAAGGTAATAATATGATTTGGGTTATAATTAATTGATTAACTAAGAGTTTACATTTTATTCCCATAAAGGATATGTTAGAGAAGAAGCAACTTGTTGATCCTTATATACATTATGTGGTAGGACATCATCGGGTTTCAAAGGATGATATATTAGGTAGCGAACATATGTGTTCCAATATTTTGGGAGAAACTTGAGCCAACCATGAGAGACAAATACCCTCATCTTTTTGCCTAAGGTAAATTTTTCATGCTTCAAGGACGAAGCTTTATTTTAAGGTGGGTAGAAATATACATGACTACTTGTTTTTGTGGTAAACTAAGCATGTTCTTGTGTGATTTCATGCTAATATCTATTTATTGGTCACAAATTTGGATATTTTGGCAATTATCGATGCTTAATAAGCACAATGTTATTGGTTATTACTTGAAATTGACTTGTTTACACGTGTTTGTGATTTGTTTGTGCTCAACGCACATATTGGTGATTTTGTGCTCAATGCACATATTGGTGATTTTGTGCTCAACGCACGTATTGTTGGTTTGGTAGTGCTAACCGCACTTATTTGATTGACTGATTGATTTTGTGCATTACGCACTTGTAAAATGGTTGAACTTGTGATTTTCATAATTTTGAAAATAATTTAAATATTTTTGTCCGACATGCTCTTAACTTGGCAAGTGATATTTTTACCTTAGATTATGAGAATTTTGGTGGTTTCGAACTTTGGTATTATCTTATGAAATTAGGTGATCTTATCTTGTGGATTTAGGTGGTGGTGAAGTTGTATATTTAAAATTTGAGGAATTAGGTAGTTATGGTGTAACACTCGCAATTTTTCTAGCTTTTTTTATTCTTTCCGTTATGACATCGTCATAACCCTATCACATTTCGGCCTCATATTTCATCATTTTACCAAGCTTTATTTTTAGTTTTAAGTTTAATGATATTTATTTTTAATGTTAAAGATTTTAACTCTCTTAAATCCATTTATTTGGTTTTCTTCGTAAACTAATTAATTTTCCGTGAGGAATTCTATTTCTCTTTGAATTGACGTTTTTAAGCTCGGATTTAAGTTATTCCTTTTCCTAAAATGTCTAAACCCATTTATATAATGTTTCCAACTAAGAAATATTTTTTTTATTTACGAAAATTTAGCCTTTAATGATTTTATTACGAAGTTTCGTAAATAATTATTTTCTAACGCGAGGTTTCCTCGAATTGCTTTGAAATACCTTTAACAATTTTACGATTTTCTTTTTATCAACTTACAAATTATTTTGGGACATTTTCCCACATTTTGGACCGTGACCCCCCTTGGCTCACCCCTACTACATTTTTTTTATACACTTCATTTTATTATGTTAAACATTAGATATTTATTTCTTTCTTCATTCATTTTGGTGGATTAATAATACAAACTCTTCACACTCCTCTCACATTCACTCTTAGCTGAAATTTTTGAGGTGAATGTACCTAGTTTTCATCAACTTTTAAGTCACCATTCATTCCATATCTCTTCACATTTTCCTCTTTATTCATTCTTCCATTTTATTTTAGCAAAAACCTTTTCTTTCTCCCTCTTTTTGGCTGGTGTTCCTGCCCATTTTCAGCAACCATTTTCGTCCATAATCAAGCTTTGATCGTCCTATTTTCACCTTCTAAATTATCGTCTTTCTTTCCCCTTCGTTAAGGTAATAATCGATGTTATTTCCGATTGTTATTTACCTTGATTCTTTTAGTTTTCTCATGGTATTTTTGTACCATGTCTGTCATGTGATTTAGGATTCTTGGTCGACCCCGAAGCCGACGAATTTATCGTAGACTCGGATTTGGATTGAAGGTAACGTCGTTGTTACTCGTTATTGCATGAATTTATTTATGTGATTGCATGTATATTTTTATATTTTATTTTTGACAATATATGTATGTCATATAATCTGGAAAAATTTTAAAAGTTGAAAATTTGCATGTTTCGGTATTTTTATCGCTTTAACGAGATTAACGATTAAATCGTCATATTAATTTGTAAAATCGTAATATTCGGCCTAAACATGTAATATATGTTTATATTCTGTAAAAATGATGTTTTTGATGATTTTTAATCATTTAGTATTTTTCTGATATTTTAGTTATCGATTATTGAATTATTACCGTTTACGGACAAAAACGATTAAAAGCCGATTTTTAGTTCTAGTACTTAAACATTTTATTTTAATCTGATTTATGACGTGGTGAAACTTTATGGTAAAATAGAATTTTCTGATTTTATTCATAATTTTTCGGAATTGTTAAGTGGATGAATTAATTAATCACTTTAAATCATCGTTTATCGTTAAAACCGTGTTTGTTGTTTAAATTCTCAATTTTTGGTCTTTGGATTAAATCTGGAAAAAAATACGGTTCTGATGATTCCATAATAAAATGTAATTTTATAATTTTTAGTGCTTTAATAAAATGTTTGGGACGATAAGTTTTATTAATGGAATCGTTAATTGAGAAAACGGGTTTTAAAGACGGTTTTGACGGGATTTATTAAATCTGGAATTTTTGGAAATCTGGAAAAATGGTAGATTTTGGAAAATCATGATTTTTAGGTTTAATAATAATTTTTGGATATTAATACTTAAATCGTTTTGTAATTACTATTTTTATTAATCGTTATTGTCGAGATTGGACGATTAACGAGAAAACGCTTTAAAACCGAGTTTTAGTATTCTGGAAAATTTTCTTTTCTGGACAGAATGTCCATAAATATATTTTAACTATTTTACGTAATTTTTGTACTATTTATTAAAGTCTTTAATTAATAAGTATTGATTTCCGGACAAATTGTGATTTATCGTTAAAATGCTTCGTCTTACCTAAAAGAATTATTTTTCCAGCAATTTTGAAAGTATTTAAATCTGAAACTTTAAGAGTTAAATCATCCCTTAACATACTCTAAATGTATTTGTTGGTTTAATTAAATAAAGACGTTCAAATATTTAATTTGATGTTTGCCGTAAAATCATATTTATAATTTTATTGTCGAAACTAATAATAATTAGGGAATTTTAGCTTTATAACTTTTGAAAACACCTTATTTAGTAATATTAAAATGTTTAAGAGGTTTTTAATCATTTTATAACGCTTATACGATATTTTAATAATTTCATAAAATTAAATGTTCACTTTGGTAATTAATATCGTTAAGGCCGAAAGTATTAGTTTTATAAATCTATATCGTTTACTAAAAATGTGATGTTAGTATAAACTAATATCTTCGCTATTTTGATATGATGCTATTTTTGGTAAAGTTTCTAAAAATAGAAGTTTCCTAAAATAGAAAGTTTCCTCTTTTGGAAAGTGATTCCTTTTCTTTTGTTCTCCTATTGTTTGTATTGAATACATCTTTTAAATATCGATAATGGATTGTTTTGGAGTTATGGAATAAGAAAAAGTGTGGGTTTAGAGTAATATTGTCTGGGATGTACGTTTTGTCATCAACTATAAAGCTGGTGTGTCTGTGTTGAGACACATTGGTCGTTGAACTGAGCATGGTTTGTGTTCAGGAGTGTGTATATTTTGACCTTAAACTTAAATTAGATATCGCATCGTGTAAGTCGCCGTCGGGTTGAACTAGATTACGGTTGGTGTCCAGGAGGGGTGTACATTACTTAAGCCAGGACCTCGCTGCACGCAGTCCTGTTATAGTTGAGTTGCCTAGTTAGAGACCGAAGTCTGATTTGTTTTGACTAAGTTCTCGAAGCTAGTTTAGTATTGTTCTAGTGAAAGTCTAGATTCTACATTAATTATATCCGTAACGTCATTCTGAATATTTTTGTTATTATCGATATAATTTTGATTTGCAGGTTGACAAATGTTTTATGTTTTCTCCGGAAAACTCATTTTTATTATCTTATTTCGATACGTGAAGTTTTTCCCTGAAATCTTATTTTCATTATAATGTTTTACTGTTTTCTTTTTTTACTATTTTTTTTTCTATAGTAGTAATTACAGTTTTTAAAATCCTGTTATACGGCTGGGAGAACGTTGACGTTGCTCCCCACTGATTGTGGCTGTTATGTTTTAACATGGCAGGTATACATGTTCCGGGTGTGGGATAGCGAGCAGTGTGGATCCTGCTTATTTATTTTTAATAATTATGTCTTATGGATTGTTCAAACCCCTTTTGTGGATTGTTTTAAATTTTGGCCATTTTATTTAAGGCCTATTGTTTGACTTTACCATTTTAATTTTACTAAGACATAGTTACAGTGTGCTTTAATCCCGACTCTACAGTGTTTCCGCCACTGTATCGCGTTAGATTTTCTAGGGGATTACATATGGATTTTGAGGATTTAGAAATGTGAGATATCTTTAAGGTTGTTTTTAATTTGGCGGATTTTGGATATATGGAGTAAATGATTTATTTTGGAGATATATGAAGAACTTTGGTGGATTTTGGATATATTGAGTGAGCCGGTCATTTTGGACATTCGCGACTAATGTGAGGCTATATTTTTGAGGATGAGTTTAAACTTCGAGGACGAAGTTTTGTTTTAAGGAGGGAAGTCTGTAACACCCCGTTATTTTCCGAGTCAATTATAAAGCTTGACTTTTCTACTTTTCTTTAAATCGGGTTGTTAAGTTGGAAAAAAATATTTTTAATGTCGTTATAATATTAAAGTCTTTTGGGTCGTCTTATAATAAATCGATTTTGATTTTTAAAAGTGAAACGTTATTTTATAAACCGACTTTTTATCGAAGTAAGTTTCGAGTCAAACACAATAAGGAAAGGAGGACAAAAAAACCTAAACTACATATTTAAACCCCATCCGTGACCCCTTGTTTCTTCTGCCGCTCTCTCCCTCCTTCTTGTCTTCTGTTTTCAAATATTGTTCATCAACACGTTATCTTCTTCTTCAACTTGTAAGTATTCCACTTTTTTCTAATCTCAGTTGATTTAAATCTTGTTTTGTGTTATTTTTGTAAATCGATTTCAGTCCTAAATTATCATGGGTCGGGATTGAGAAACGTGTCAAACAATTTGTTGGTACCGGGTTATTCTGATTGTATTATTGTTTCTCAGGGATTAGTGATTTTTGTTGTGAAAAATTTCAATTAGTATCAGAACTTTGTCGGTGTAGAAGATGGGTGATTAATAGGACAACTAATTCTTTGTATTAAAAAAAAAGAAAAAGACAAAAAATTGGATGAGAAGAGGCGTGGCTGCAGGGCTTCTTACAAGCAACATTGATGGTGCAATTGATGATGATGATGATGATGCAATTATTGATGATAATGATGATGATGCAATTGATAAGGAAGATGGAAGTTGGCTATGCGTATTTAGGTTGTAGGCTTTAGAAATCTTGCTGTTTTTTTAGTATTTAGTTGATAATGTGATATAAAGGATTTGAGTTGTTTTAAAGGGGCGTGTCCAAAACCGTTCCCTCTGGAGTTGAGTATTAGGTGAACTGTTGGTGGGGTGATAGTTTAAGCGACCTTGTGTGATATATTACATTGGGTTCACATCGACTTTAGTTTAGATTATTGAACCAATTTATATTATTTGTAGCTTGTGGGTTCGAGGAGAAGGAATTTTTGAATTAATATTAGCTTGGATTGACCGTCTCGAGAGGTAAGGACGTTTTGACCTTTTCACCTTTAAGTAAAGAGCATGTTCGGTTTAAATTATATTTTTGAAAAAGTTTTATAATTATTTTGTCAATGGTGAATTTTTATGATACTCTTCTGATATTTTGGATATTGGAACTTTGTGACACAAGTCACATCTTGTCATTGTTTGGTACAATTTTTGGTGGTTATAACAGACTCTGGGAGCTCTGTTAGTCTATGAGGTTTAAGGTGCGTTTGAGATGTCCCTGGGATTTCGTCCCGAAACTGAACTCCTGGCCCAAGTTGTGTTAAGTGGGGTTTTCCGGCCCCCCACTTGCTAGGTAGTTAGACTTCCTCCTTTGGCAGCCTTATCCTACTGACTGCCCAAATGTGAGTAGTGCGCACTATAGTAAGTCTAGCTAAGCATAGGTGGTACCTCTAGATCGTGCAAAAGGGTAGGACTTGGCACACAGGTGGTGACAATATATTTTGATTGGTTTTGGTTTTGACTACTATTTTCACAATATTTTTGGTTTGGTATCGAGACGGTGATACTTAACTCTGATTTCAGTTTACTACAAATTATAATTATTGTTTTACGTTTTCAATATAATATATTTTACTCAGCTTTGCTGACGTCCTTTTGTTTTGGGTCGTTCCCCCGCTGGAACATGTACTTATTTGTGTTTTGGGTACAGTTGATAGGTACAATTAATATGCTGCATGGGTGCATTTGGTTTCAGGATGCTGAGCGAGGAAGGACTTTATTATTTAACATTTACCTCCGAACTATTTATATTTATGTTGAATTTTGGGTTGAAGTTGTTTTAAACCGTTTTGGATTTTGTGGGACTTAAGTTTTCCGCTGCAACGTTTTCGTTTAATTATTTATCGGATTTATATTTCTTTTAATTCTTATAATATTCTTTTGCCTTGCATTTGGCTTGGTGAGCTAAATGCGGAGTAACGGCTTAAAATTTTCCTATTTTATTCTTCTATTTTGGTCGCGAAAATTTAGGGCTGTTACACTCCCCCCACTTCGTGTCTATACTAGGCGCCCTCAAACCACCCCCTAGATACGCCTACCGCCACTACTTCCGCACTCACACCCGCCACTGAGGCCTCTCCCCCTCCACCTCCTCGGGTTACCACCCGATCCATGAACAATATCCGGGTTCCTAATCATAAATATGTCGCTATAGCCCGATGCCCACATCCTCCTCACCTCCCGTCACTCTAAGATCTGCTCTTATCGATCCCAAATGGAAACTCGCCATGGATGCTGAGATTTCCGCTTGTCTCTTCCTCTCCCTCTCTTAATGTCATTGGGTGTAAATGGGTGTTTCGAATAAAATACAACCCCGATAACTCGATTAATAAATACAAAGCCCGTTTAGTTGCCAAAGGCTTTCACCAGCGTCCCGAGGTTGATTACTCGGAAACTTTCATTCTTGTCGTGAAGACCGTGACTGTCCGACTGATTCTTACCTTGGCTCTGACTCGTGGTTGGTCCCTCTGTCAACTTGATATTAACAATGCTTTTCTGCAAGGTACGTTAACTGAAACTGTTTATATGTCTCAACCCCCTGGCTTTGTTGATTCTACTCATCCTAACCACGTCCGTAAGTTATCTCGTGCTATATATGGTCTAAAACTGGCACCTCGAGCCTGGTACACTGAACTAAAAACTTATCTCACCACTTACGGCTTTACTCGGTCTCAATCTGATCCTTCATTATTTTTTCTTCATCATCAAGTCATACCGATCTATCTGTTAGTCTACGTTGATGACATCATCATCACTGGACCCGTGTCCCCAACCCTTACAAATTTCTTTACTGCCTTTGCCTGTCTTTAAAGATCTTGGTTTCCCGTCATACTTTCTAGATATTGAAGTCACACCCACACCGTCTGGTCTCCGTCTTACACAAACCAAATATATCCATGATATCCTCACCTGCGCCTCCATGCTTGACTCTAAACCTGCCACTACTCTTATGGCCTCCTACCCGCCTTTACTTCACTCCATCGGTCACTCTATCGCCAACTCCACGGACTATCGTACTCTTATTCGCAGTCTTCAATATCTCTCCCTTACCTGTCCCGATATTGCTTTTTGCGTCAACAGACTGGCTCAATTTATGCGGGACCCTCAAGAGTCCCATTGGACAGTCCTTAAACGACTGCTTTGTTATCTCAAAGGTACTCTCACGATTGGTATTGACCTATTTCTTCCACCCCTCTATCACTCTATGCTTTTTGTGATGCAGATTGGGCCGGTGACAAAAACACCCACGTCTCAACCACCGGTTTCATTGTCTACCTGGGTCGCAATCCTATCTCTTGGTCGTCTCGTAAGCAACAATCTGTTGCCCTCTTTACAACTGAAGCTGAGTTTTGTGTTGTCGGTACTGTCACAACCGAACTTATATGACTCTGGTCCCTGCTCATGGAGCTCCGTTGTCATATTACTGCCTCTCCGGTTATTTACTGTGATAATTTAGGTGCCACACATTATGCAGCTAACTCGGTTTTTCACTCTAAAATGAAGCATATTGCCCTTGCATTCTATTTTGTCCGCGAGCATGTTCAGCAAGGTGCCCTCGAGTCCAGCACATCTCCACGGATGATCAGTTGGCCAATGCTCTACCTAAACCACTGCCACGCCCGCGTCTCGCTTTTGCGCAAGCTAAGATCGGTCTTTCCTCTAGAACGTCCGACTTGAGGGAGCATATTGAGAATATACCTTAGTTATTCTGTATATCCTAACCTCTCCTAAATTAGAGTAATCAATCATGTATCATAAGAAGAAATATCTTCTATTATTGTGTACAGCTAATCTACGAGATTCTAGGTTACGGCCACTGCATATAGACTTGCATCTTACTGTAACTGTATATATTGTATTACCTCACATAATACAATCAATTAATTCTGATAACCTTTCTACAGTTTAAACAACCCAATTTTATTCATCCTACAAGTTATACCACAATGTGAAGTCTTCAATTTGAGTTATTAAAATTCCGTTAGGCAGGTGAGATATGCTAAATTTCATTTTGTTTTGTTTTTGAAATACAGGGTAAGAAAGAGCATGTAGACAGAGGTGCATCGCTGAAAGCTATGAGAAGACCACACAACTTTAAAATTGATTACCGTTGGCCAATCAACAGTTGTAAAGCTGTTGTTAAACGCAGCGGCGGATCTCAGAGTCAATGATAAAGGGGGCCAAATTCAAGGAAAACATTCACCTTTCAGAAACTCAGTAAAAAAGTTGCATAGCACCTTGGTTTCACAATCAAATGACATTATTACTTGCAAGTAAATTACTCCAATGCACTGGTTTGATACTTTGATCCAAACAATAAGAAAGTAGAGTACATAGTTACTAACTTTGTCCATTCTTTTTAACTGCTCAACCAAGATTGAAACATTGCAATACTACTTATCTCAAATGGAAGATTCGTAGTCCAACTTTTTACTTGCACCACGAAGATAAGAGTACCACAAATAGTTTTTTATTTGCTTCTTAAATAGTCATATTTGTTGGATTATCATCCGACATCGTCAATTCAATGGTTTAGTTATATGCTTCAAAAGAAGTTCTTTTGCTTTTGTCCCACATTGAGAAAACAAGGAGTTTGGGATTTATCCCACCTTGAGAAAGCTTATTTTTTATAGTTTTCCTTGTGGTTGTTATCTCACATTGGAAAAATAGGAGGAACCGAGGAAGGCATTATGTTTATAAGCTTCATCCTTCCTTGATTGATTATTGTAAAGTGGACCTGTTATGGGGGTGTTTAGGTTTGACCTTAAACCACACGCGCGTTCGCTCGACTCGAGCTTTGGGCTTTGGACGTAACCCTGCTTTTACGTACGGGAGTCTGAATGTGGTAGGTACAAGCCACCTACCCTTCTCATTTTTTACTGCCTCCGTTAATGGAGCTTTGGTTTCTCGCTCCGTCAAACACTACTATATATAACACTGTAGACACCCGCATTTTGCCTGCTAGTGTCTATAGCAGTTCCCGACAAAACACCCGATGATGATCGGACGTCAACGTGACTTAATATGCTCGAATACGGACTCAGAATCAATAGTATCCGACGTGGGCATTTAGCGGAGTGCAAATCTTTCAAAACCGACCTCAAATTCAGGCCCAGTGGGTCATTCTGAGTCAAATGAGACTAATTTGGGCCAAAACCGACACCGGAAATAAAACCGTCTTTTGGCGACCGGGTCAAAACCCGGTCAAAGACGAATCCGACACAAAAAACAGCCCAAATGCATCTTCTAGAAGCTGGCGCCCAAATTGAATTCAAAAAAGATAACGCAATCAACAAAGTCAACCCCTTCCTAAAATAGCTCGATTTGCTTGATCCACTCGATCGAGTGGACAGACCCACTCGGTCGAGTGGAGCGCCAAAAACCGGGTTTGGCCCGTTTGCAAGGGCACTCGATCGAGTGCACTAGGGCCACTCGATCGAGTGACCCTAGGTCGTGGGGTTCTCCTATAAATACCCCATCAACCCATCACATTAAACAACTTTTTTACATCATAATTTCAGCCATCTCTTCATCACACTTACACAACATTCAACCCTACATTTCTACCATATTCAACCTATACACTCACATCCTCTCTATACACACATACATATTCAAAATCCCGAGATCAAAACTCGTCAAAGACCCGAGAGCATCCTCTCCCTAACCAAACACACCCTAACTCACCCTGCATATCTCGACACTCCCGCGCACACGCCGCTACTACGAGTTCGTTTCCGAGACCATTTAAGCATGTAGGTTGAGGGTGTCATCAAACCCCGTTTCTTTTTCTCCCTTCTCTTTTTACTGTTTTTTATGTATATATTATTATTATTATTATTGTTGTTGTTGTTGTTGTTATTATTATTATTATTATTATTATTACTACTACTACTACTACTAACCCCTAACACTAACCTTTAATTTTGTGCATACTAACATTTTATTTATGTATTCTAACACTAACTTTCATTTTTGTATACTAACACTTTAATTCCGTATTCTAACATCTAACATTATTATACCGTGTATATATACATACTAGTATTAAAATCTCGGTTTCGAATACGTTTAACTATGACGATCGCCTAAAGTCCATCTAATTCCTTTAGGAGTAACGACGGAGGTGGCGCCCTTTCGAGGAGCGCCGCCCCAATGTGCTCAAGGACGTGATGTGATCGTGATCGGTCATAGTTGAACGTATTTGATCCCATTTTCAAGATTAGTGCGGAACCCGTTGACACGAAAACCGACATCACATAATCCGAAAGGATTAGTTCCGATGTCGTGACGTAGAGGGATGCAATTCCGTCACTAATTCAAAATTTCAATCTAAACGATAACATTTTCATAAAATTCCGATGACGGTATTATAATCGCTTGCATATGCGATTATAGCACCGAAAGCCGAGTTAAGTACAAATCGTACAATATTTGTATTTAATTTGGCCCACTATCGATTTTAACCAAAAAAGCAACACGAGTTGTCACTCGTACAGGGGCTACTCGACCGAGTACGTAGGCTACTCGATCGAGTAGCACCCAAAAATCTGGACAGTAGCTACTTTAAATACACACTCGACCGAGTCAGACCATGACTCGATCGAGTGGGTCCTGTAGCCCAGAAATTCAAGAGCTTCAATGCAACATTTGAGCCTCATCATTCTTTTTACGACTTTTAGTCGGCACGTGCATAATCAATCACGTAATTCTAATTTTCAAAACTCATGCATATCACGACACCTAAAACGATTTTGATCGACGGTCTCGCGCTATTAATTTTATGTCGACGACTCTTTAGTCGTATCCGTCACATAATTAATTTAGACTCCATTTCTCGAGGTGATAAGTCGGGACAAGGCATCGAGGTTCGAGATCGGGTTAGCACCACACCTAGGTCTCGAACCTCCGTCCTTTGATTAATAAGCAATATAATGCGTAATTAATTAAAGTTCGTCCGTCTAACTAATTCACGATCTAGTGTGCGGTTATTGTATACGGGTCTTTGTCGAGTCGTGTATTTATTTATCGCTCTTCTTATTTAATTCAATTATTCTATTTTATTGCTCGTTGTATTGTGAATTCCGGGTTGTATTCCACCCGTGTAATTTGTAATTTATTTACGAGTTTTCTATTCTTGATGTTTGCCATTTATTTCCTTAAATGAACATCACATGCTAAATCACTTTGACGTGAATCAAGATGCATTAAATGACGTAGTTAATCAACAACTCGCATGCTTAGCCCGAAAACGCTGTTTGCATATCATTTAATCGTTTTACTAGCGCGCTCACACGAACACGAACGATGTCTTAGTAGAGGCCGCCATGTGCGGGCGGGGTTGGGTGTCCTTAGTGGGCTTCCCAACACGTACCCTCACCCCTTACTCAGAACCTTTGGTTTCCGGATGTCCGAAACCCTTGGCGCACGAGAGTCATTCTATATACGAAAGCCGGTTTAAACGGTATCGATATTGCAATGCAAAGGGACGAGCCCAATGAACTCTGAAATCGAAGTGGGCTTACTTTGTGTATAACCCATGACGACATAAAGTGGGCTCGTATGGTTCCGAATAACCACAAAATTCGGTGGCGACTCCATTTTGACTTAAATTTCGAACCCGAGAACAATCTCACCACGAGATTCATTCGCCTACCCAAACCCGCGCGTGGCCGCGTCGGGGTGGACCTACGTCATGTCCACAATTTGGCGACTCCGCTGGGGACATGACGTATATTCAACCCCGACGAGCCCACTCATAACGTTAACTCGGAATGCTGCCAAAATTTAGACTTACGATTTGACTCGAAATAGCCTATTTTTAGCCGGCATGCTTCCCATTTCAAATTTCGAATTTTCGATTCCCTTTCGATTTTCGAATTTTCAAAATTCAATTTCAATTTTCAAATCTTCGTGATGCCATCCGCGATTTTCAAATCTCCGAGATGCCGTTTTCGATTTTCAAATCTTCGGGATCCTATTTTCGATTTTCAAAATTTTGGAAATTTATTTTCGATATTCAACTTTTCAAAAAACTCGGTCCTGTCTCGGCATGCTGCCAATTTCAAAAGACGGGATCGCCTCCTCAATTTTCAAACCGCGAAATTACTCGCAACCATTCTAATATTTCAAAATGCCCGATCCTATTGGCCCACTGCCAATTTCAGGACTGTCCTCTCAATTTTCAAAATTCAATCATTTTTCAAAAACCTTCCTTATTATAGGACCTACCGTAATTCGTGTGTCGGGTCTTTTCGTAATACGTCGAAGGTCTTTAGCGTCGAAACTCCGTCGATCCTACATCACGGGTTTCTTCCCCATCCTAGTCCGCCTTTTCCTAAAGGCATAACCGACCAACACGAGTCATACACTCGTAAATGGAAGGTTCGTCTGAACACTTGAGTCCTAACTAGAAAGTCACACGCGATCTTTCCCTTCGACAGGACGGTCCCCACGACCTTTCCTAGGGGAATTTTGCCCGTCTTTCAATCCGTTAGTCGAGTCATCCCAATTCAAGTCCTTTAACTTAAGGGTCTACCCTAATCACAGGGTCTATCCTTATTCAAGTCAAGTCAAGGGTCTCTAGCGTCGAAACTCTGCCGATCTTACATCGCGAGTTTCTTCCCTTACCCCGTCTGCCTTCCTCGAGGCCGAGTCATCCTTTTACAAGGCATAGCCCTGTAGCGAAAGGTTTGTGATCCTTACGTCTAAGGGTCACTCGTCCGACACTCGAGTCTTAGCAAAACCTACAATCTCACTCGGGGGCTACCCTTCAGCAGAGCGATCAATCACGGTTGCTCTAAGGGTCATGTCCTACATGTGGTGTCTCACGTGTGTCACTTTCGAGTCATTCAGATGCCGCACCATCTGAGTCCTATTAGAGTCTTCAGTCTCACTTGGGGGTTGTCCTCCACCCGAGCATGCGACCACAGTCACCTTAAGGGGTACCTTACGTTAATCATACATCGGCGTCCTTATGATGTCTTCTTCGAGTCGTACCTATGCTACGAACACCAAAGTCTCCTAAAGGTTTAGGTCGCCACGGTTGGTCCAAACACGTGACGCGGTCAAACACGGTCGCCCTATTTTTGGACTTACCCTCGTGCAGCTTGAATCTCATCGTCGAGTCCAAGCCAGGGTTGTTACCTCGTCTAGGTCAACGTTCGAGTATCCCGGTCCAAGAGTCTTTGTCGACCCGTCACCCCGGGCCATGTCTAGTTTGACTCCCTCTCTTGGATTCGCGCAAAGTCGAGTTTAGGCGAGTCGTGGCACCTGTCGTTTCCTCCAATCAAGAGTCTTTGTTGACTCGATCGAGTGGGCTTGTCAATGGGTTTAGAACTCTCGATATCCCTCGACCAGATACGATCAATCCCTTGACCGGGACACAGTCAACTCAAGTGAAGGATCCCACGACCGGGGCTAAGAGGTCAACCCAAAAAAAAACAAAAAAAATTCAAATACCCATGACCGTGGTCAACGTTCAACTCAAGTGAAAATCCCTTGACCGGGGTACGGTCAATTCAAAAATTATCTATGCCCATACCATCGAATAGGGAAGAGACAATCAAGCTGGTCAGCTAACACCACACTTAGCCTTCCCACATTGCAACCCTCAAGACCTTCTCGAGACTTAGGCTAAGAGACAGCCCGGAATTTTGAGGATTCTAGCTCCATAGGATACACCCTAACCATTAGGGCCAGACATGGAAATCAGATCCCGCATTATCAAACCTACCCTGATCGAAGTCCGAGTCATTTTTACTCGACTTCCCCCTTTCCTACCACATTGCAATACCTTACCCTCGAAGCCTTAGCTCCACAAAATCGAGCTCCAGATTTCGAATCATCAAAGCCCCTTACGACCTAGCTCCACATATCCAAAAACATCCAAACCAGTTACCAACCCCAAACACGGGAACTCAACCTGCGGTCGGCATAGAACATGCCCAAATAGTTCACACCACCTCTGGAGGCTACCCCGGAGAACGCTCACAGTCACGGGATCAAAATCCTAACTGTTCTAGCCCTTTGATCAAGATATCATTGGGAATGCACCTAGCCTACGCCATCGCTATGGCTAGTTACACACAAAGCCCTAATAAACTAGGCACCATAATATATCTTTCAATCCACTGAACTACGGCTTGGTTTGATTTCACTACACGTGAATACGTAGGCAGCCTTTCAACAAAGGCACAACCACCCACATTGACACAAATTCAAAAAGCACCATCATTCCTATCACGACACTGTCATGTTCTCAACAATTAGCTTTGTCATCTTGGGGGCTTCTCCTAGGCAGAAGTTCTCCATCCACTCACATAATCCAAATACTTTCAAAAACTAGCCTCCTGTCTATAGTGTGTCCTAGTACTCGGCTCAGTCGAAGGCGAGAATCTGTCAGGATTTTAGACAACACCTACCTTGGGAATGTACCCCAAAACCAAAAAATTCAAAAGAGCACCAGACTACATCATTGCTACTACTAAGTCCTGTCGTTACAGTCTCGTTACAGACTACTGCAGCCACCTTATAGCACATCCTTCCCATTCCGACGTTCGACCGTGTTGCCACTCGCCTAGGCTACGGAATAGCGCAACTTAAGAGTCTTGTCATCTTAGGTGGCCCACCCCCCTACCGAGTCACAGTCCAACCCCTTCGAGATGCCAAGTCGTGTCTGTCAACTCGTCCGGTCACGTCCAGAGTCGAGTCTGTCGATATGTTTCTCCCTTCAAACTCTCATTTTAAAAATTTTTGCAAAACTTAGCCATTTGAGAAAATCCTTTTCGACAAGGTCAAATTTCGGTCTATTTAAACTGCAAATTTCTTTTCTACCCCTTTCAATTTTGAAAACCTATCTCCTAGCATGTGAGTTGCTTTCAGGATTTCGATTTCAAAACTAAGCAAAAATCATTTTCCCTAGCGCAAACTAGTCTATAGATGCTAACTGCATTTCCTATGTGCTATCTTGCTATATACTATGCCTGCTATTTCTGCCTATGTATCTAACATTTCAGGTGCCAGCTAGTGCTTCCCAACGGAACATCAAAGGCGGTGTTTCTCCTGAAATGCTACATGCAAGTTGTCATGTGTCAGCATACGGGTACACCCAAGACTTCAGAAGCAAGTCTTCGCGCAGCTACTTTACTCCCCAACACGAGTCAGTGTTTTGCCTATATGTTACATACAAGTTGTTATGTGTCAGCATACAGGTACACTCCAGACTTCAGAAGCAAGTCCCCGCGAAACTATTTAAATTCCCCAACGGAGTCAACTTTTCCCCGTTATGCTACATCCAAGACGTGATGTGTCGGCATACGGGTACACCTACGCCCCGAAAGGCAAGTTTTACTCCCCACGGAGCATCATCATCAGGTCAGGTACGACTTAAGGCTTCAAAAGCAAGCCCGTACAGCTCGCATATTTCCCCAGCGGAGTCGCCAAATTGTGGACATGACGTAGGTCCACCCCGACGCGGCCACGCGCGGGTTTGGGTAGGCGAATGAATCTCGTGGTGAGATTGTTCTCGGGTTCGAAATTTAAGTCAAAATGGAGTCGCCACCGAATTTTGTGGTTATTCGGAACCATACGAGCCCACTCTATGTCGTCATGGGCTATACACAAAGTAAGCCCACTTCGATTTCAGAGTTCATTGGGCTCGTCCCTTTGCATTGCAATATCGATACCGTTTAAACCGGCTTTCGTATATAGAATGACTCTCGTGCGCCAAGGGTTTCGGACATTCGAAAACCAAAGGTTCTGAGTAAGGGGTGAGGGTACGTGTTGGGAAGCCCACTAAGGACACCCAACCCCGCCCGCACATGGCGGCCTCTACTAAGACATCGTTCGTGTTCGTGTGAGCGCGCTAGTAAAACGATTAAATGATATGCAAACAACGTTTTCGGGCTAAGCATGCGAGTTGTTGATTAACTACGTCATTTAATGCATCTTGATTCACGTCAAAGTGATTTAGCATGCGATGTTCATTTAAATAAATAAATGGCAAACATCAAATAATAGGAAAACTCGTAAATAAATTACAAATTACACGGGCGGAATACAACCCGGAATTCACAATACAACGAGCAATAAAATAGAATAATTGAATTATAAGCAGCAAATGTTAACTAGAAACGGACCCGTAATATAAACTAGACCGTAAGTTGTGCAAATGGACGAACTTCGATTAATTACGCATTATATTGCGTATTAAGCGAAGGACGGAGATATAGAACCTAAGCGTGATGCTAGCCCGATCCCGAATCCTGATGCCTTGTCCCGACTTATCACATCGAGGAATAGAGTCTAAATTAATTATGTGTCGGATACGACTAAAGAGTCGTCGACACAAGATTAATAGTGCAAGACCGTCGATCAAAGTCGTTTTAAGTGATATGATATGCATGAGTTTTGAAAAATAGGATCACGTGATTGACTTTACACGTGTCGACTAAAAGTCGTAAAAAAAATGACGAGGCTCGAATGTTGCATTAAAGCTCTCGGATTACTGGGCTACAGGACCCACTCTATCAAGTCATGGCATGGACTCGGTCGAGTGCGCCTTTAAGGTAGCTACTGTCCAGTTTTTGGTGTGCTACTCGATCGAGTGGGCTTGTGCACTTGATCGAGTGCCCTCTGTACGGGTGTTTAATTAGTGTTTTAAAACGACCCATTTTATAGCTTTTATGTTTTTGAATCGAGATGCAATTACGCTAAATATAAATATTGTCCAATTTATATTAGTTTAAATCTCGATGGCTCGTCATACTCGACATTCGGTTATAGAACCGACATCTAGTATTTAGAGCGAATTTGCAAAATCGAGTTTGATCGGACTAGAACAAATATCGATTCCCTCCGCGTCATAATGTCGTAATCAATCCTTTCGGATCGTGTGACAATTAATTCGGCGTCCATGGGTTTCGTCCTAATCCGATTTGTCGATGATTCTTTAGAATAATATTTTGAAAGAAATGTGGTCGGACATATTTAACGACGAATCTCCATGATCTATTACGCCCTTAAGTGTTTAGGGCGGCGCTCCTCGAAGGGCGCCACCTACAATACGACTTGTAAAGGGATTAAATAGACTTTAGGCGGAATTCGTAATTAAACATATTCGACCCAAAAATTCGACCGTCGTTGCAAACTTAAGTCCTCGGCATTTTAACATCGTAATTTGGCCTTAAGGCCTACGATCATTAATTTAGCCTCAACGGATGTTGCTCGGATCGTTTTGAAAATAGTTTTGTTAAATAATTATACGCGGTATTAATATTATAACAAAATGTAAATGACGATAATTAAATGTTAGAAGTTAGAATACGATAAGTAAATGTTAGATGTTAGTTGACATAAAATAAAATGTTAGTAGCAAAATTAAAATGTTAGTAACGAAAATGAAATGTTAGTGTTAGTAGTTAGTAGTTAATAATAATAATAATAATAATAATAATAATAATAATAATAATAATAATAATAATAATAATAATAATAATAATAATAATAATAATAATAATAATAATAATAATAATAATAATAATAATAATAATAATAATAATAATAATAATAATAATAATAATAATTAGTAATAGTAATAATAATAATAATAATACATATATTTATATAATCGAAAAGAAAAGAGTAAGGAGAAAGAGATGATGGGATTTAATGACACCCTCAACCAACATGCTTAAACGATCTCGGAAACGGACTCGTAGTGGCGGCGTGAGCGCGGGAGTGTCGAGATATGTAGGGTGAGTTATGGTGTGTGTCTTTGACGAGTTTTGATCTCGGGATTTTGAATATGTATGTGTGTGTATGTGTATGAGTTCCTAGAACTCAAAATGATGAAGGTTTAAGATGTGTAAGGTGGAATGAGGTTTGAAAGGGTTGGAAAAACCTTGTTTTGAAGGTGATAAAAGGTTGAAAGAGTTCTTTTTTGGTCATGGCCAGCTCTTTTGTTTCGGCCTTTTGCTTTTTTTCTTTGGACTTCTGTTTTTTGTCCAGTTTTTTTTTTTTCCGGCTATCCCTCCCTTTGATGTTGTGGGTGGATATGGGGGTGGGCCCATCGGTTGGATTAGGCTTGTGGAGCTAAACCTTTGTAAGGTATAAGCCTAGTTGGTGAGTGCAACTCGCGGTGGAGTACTCTACGGTAAGCATGGTGATTTGGATCTCGGTATTGTCATCATAATTCTGAGCAGGCTTAGTGGGAGCATCGTCCCGAGTTGGGTATTTTTGGCATCAAGCCTATAGAGTCACGATGCTTCTTTTTTGCTTCTGGTCAGACTAACACCTAAGGTAGAGATTGGTTAGTCTTATTGGAAAGGTATTTATTGTGGGAAGTGGGCTAGCCTTCCGTCTTGAACCCGAACTAGGAGACTACCTAGATTTGTCATAGGATTCGACACCGCTCCTGCTAAGGGTAGTTATGTGGCTTTCTATACCAGACATGGAACAGGTTAAGGAAAACACGGGCCTTAGTTCCTACAGTCATTATAGATGTGCCTATAACAGTCACGTGCATGTGCTCACAGTGTATGATGGTGTTCATCATGTTCTCGGAAACACATAAGGAAGCATATATGAGAGACTGAAAAGTTGATTTTATTGAATTTTGAAAAGAGGACAGAATACAGTTGACTCTAACTCTGACTTTGAAATGAGGATGTAGGATTTCCTAGACTCGGACTCAGACTTAGACTCGAATCAAATCCGGACTTCTGGATGCTCGGTTGGTATATGTTCTTTTTGGTAAGGTCCTTGATTGGAGGAAACGACAGGTGCCACGACTCGCCTAAACTCGACTTAAGGGGTATTTCAGAATAGAAAACTCGTAAATAAATTACAAATTACACGGGCGGAATACAACCCGGAATTCACAATACAACGAGCAATAAAATAGAATAATTGAATTAAATAAGAAGAGCGATAAATAAATACACGACTCGACAAAGACCCGTATACAATAACCGCACACTAGATCGTGAATTAGTTAGACTGACGAACTTTAATTAATTACGCATTATATTGCATATTAATCAAAGGACGGAGGTTCGAGACCTAGGTGTGGTGCTAACCCGATCTCGAACCTCGATGCCTTGTCCCGACTTATCACCTCGAGAAATGGAGTCTAAATTAATTATGTGACGGATACGACTAAAGAGTCGTCGACATAAAATTAATAGCGCGAGACCGTCGATCAAAATCGTTTTAGGTGTCGTGATATGCATGAGTTTTGAAAATTAGAATTACGTGATTGATTATGCACGTGCCGACTAAAAGTCGTAAAAAGAATGATGAGGCTCAAATGTTGCATTGAAGCTCTCGAATTTCTGGGCTACAGGACCCACTCGATCGAGTCATGGTCTGACTCGGTCGAGTGTGTCTTTAAAGTAGCTACTGTCCAGATTTTTGGGTGCTACTCGATCGAGTAGCCTACGTACTCGGTCGAGTAGCCCCTGTACGAGTGACAACTCGTGTTGCTTTTTTGGTTAAAATCGATAGTGGGCCAAATTAAATACAAATATTGTACAATTTGTACTTAACTCGGCTTTCGGTGCTATAATCGCATAAGCATGCGATTATAATACCGTCATCGGAATTTTATGAAAATGTTATCGTTTAGATTGAAATTTTGAATTAGTGACGGAATTGCATCCCTCTACGTCACGACATCGGAACTAATCCTTTCGGATTATGTGATGTCGGTTTTCGTGTCAACGGGTTCCGCACTAATCTTGAAAATGGGATCAAATACATTCAACAATGACCGATCACGATCACATCACGTCCTTGAGCACATTGGGGCGGCGCTCCTCGAAAGGGCGCCACCTCCGTCGTTACTCCTAAAGGAATTAGATGGACTTTAGGCGATCGTCATAGTTAAACGTATTCGAAACCGAGATTTTAATACTAGTATGTATATATACACGGTATAATAATATTAGATGTTAGAATACGGAATTAAAGTGTTAGTATACAAAAATGAAAGTTAGTGTTAGAATACATAAATAAAATGTTAGTATGCACAAAATTAAAGGTTAGTGTTAGGGGTTAGTAGTAGTAGTAGTAGTAGTAATAATAATAATAATAATAATAATAATAATAATAATAACAACAACAACAACAACAACAACAATAATAATAATAATATATACATAAAAAACAGTAAAAAGAGAAGGGAGAAAAAGAAACGGGGTTTGATGACACCCTCAACCTACATGCTTAAATGGCCTCGGAAACGAACTCGTAGTAGCGGCGTGTGCGCGGGAGTGTCGAGATATGCAGGGTGAGTTAGGGTGTGTTTGGTTAGGGAGAGGATGCTCTCGGGTCTTTGACGAGTTTTGATCTCGGGATTTTGAATATGTATGTGTGTATAGAGAGGATGTGAGTGTATAGGTTGAATATAGTAGAAATGTAGGGTTGAATGTTGTGTAAGTGTGATGAAGAGATGGCTGAAATTATGATGTAAAAAAGTTGTTTAATGTGATGGGTTGATGGGGTATTTATAGGAGAACCCCACGACCTAGGGTCACTCGATCGAGTGGCCCTAGTGCACTCGATCGAGTGCCCTTGCAAACGGGCCAAACCCGGTTTTTGGCGCTCCACTCGACCGAGTGGGTCTATCCACTCGATCGAGTGGATCAAGCAAATCGAGATATTTTAGGAAGGGGTTGACTTTGTTGATTGCGTTATCTTTTTTGAATTCAATTTGGGCGCCAGCTTCTAGAAGATGCATTTGGGCTGTTTTTTGTGTCGGATTCGTCTTTGACCGGGTTTTGACCCGGTCGCCAAAAGACGGTTTTATTTCCGGTGTCGGTTTTGGCCCAAATTAGTCTCATTTGACTCGGAATGACCCACTGGGCCTGAATTTGAGGTCGGTTTTGAAAGATTTGCACTCCGCTAAATGCCCACGTCGGATACTATTGATTCTGAGTCCGTATTAAGTCACGTTGACGTCCGATCATCATCGGGTGTTTTGTCGGGAACTGCTATAGACACTAGCAGGCAAAATGCGGGTGTCTACAGAGCCCCCACTCTGACTGAGGCTTGGACAAGGCGAAAGTCAGAGTAGCTACCAGGCCAATCGAGGATTACGACCTGGCAGCCTTCCGGTCGGGTCGTTTATAGTCCAGTAGACTTGCGTGAAGGACTCGCCAGCCATAAGCAGAGGGTCATACCTGTCCTGATGATGATAGCTCCGCGGGGAGTCAGACTTGTTGCATAAGTCCTAGGCGTGCCTATATGTGGGCCCATCCCGTACCATTTCGGGGAAAATGCCTTCTCGGGCGTTCCGCTGGGGAAATATGCGAGCTGTACGGGCTTGCTTTTGAAGCCTTGAAGTCAAATCATAAGATAAGTTAATGTGTAGTCAATATTTGAAAATATAAATGTTGAAAACGTGTTACATGTAATTTATACCTTCTCATCAAGTAGGATCATTTCAAACCGACAAAATTCATTTGGATTATTCCAAGCCGGTACGGAATACATCCTAATGACTCTTACCCTGATTCTCCACGTCTCCTTGGTGTCATTAATGTCACCAACCATATTGAAACGTCGGGACTGAGGGACAACCATTTTTTGGGTATAGTGTAAATAAAATAAAAAGATTAGAAAATTCAAAGACTATTAAGTATACTATAGAAGAGAAGGTAGAATGATGTTTGTATGTGAAATGTGCACAGATTAAATATACGACGAATGAGTTAGGTAAGTTTTAATTATATGGAATATAACCTAATCAATCAATCAATCAACTATATTTGCGCAATTAATAAATCAATCAATCAATTAACAAAAATGAATTTGGTAGTATATCTCATAATAATTATCATCTACGAACTTGGTATTATTTTCTCTAATCTAGTTAATTAGTAGCAATATTATTCATTAGATAAGCAATCATAAATCATACATCATCATAAATCCGTATCAATCATTTTACAAAATTGAGTCAAATTATATATTATTATATTATTTTATATCACTTTATTACTATATATATATATATATATATATATATATATATACACACACTATATAATCAATATTATGCACCATACATATATGGCATAATTTAGAAGAATATTCTATATTATGATCATCTACGAATGTGGTAGTATCTCGAATTTATTCTCGAATGTGGTAATATTCTCGAATTATACCTCCTCCAATCTTTATTTATCTTCCTCTTTGATTAAATTCTACCTCACATATATTAAACAAAGGGGAAGATTATTAAAAATCGGAGGGAGTATATGAATATACATGATAGTAGTATACCAATCAAATAATAGTTATATTATATATTCTATATGAGTATATATGAGTATATATTATACTCCGTATATGATAGTATCAAATTAAAAAAGTCTATCTAAACCAATCACACAAATCCTGTCAGTTATATACAAAATCAAAAGATTGATCGTCTTCTATAATTTAAAGATTGATTTTAAATCAAAAAGATATACAATTATATCGTGTAGAACAAATTATAATAATATCTTCTAGTATAGACTCAATTAACCAAAATTTCATTTCTAGTATAGACCCCGTGCATGTATGCACGGTATTTATAGAAATTTATATATTTTTAGTTAATTATTTATACAAAATGGATTTTAATTAACAATCTGATAATTTTTCATTTTTTCTATCTTTGTTTTTGGATATAATAAAATAATTTGAAATTGCATAATTAATCAAAATAACGATCTCGACTAATATAATGAAATATGTAGTCCAAAAAATTATTATTACAATCATTTCTCGTTTAAATATTTTTTATTATAATATATGAATAAATTGTGAAATGTATATTCACTTTAGATTTATTTTAAAATAGAGTATATAATTTTCTACTCTTGATGTTTAGATGTACTCACTCCGTCTCGTTCGTATGTTTGCCTTTAATTAAAATACTACTCACAATAAATATAAAAGACAAACAAATGAATGAAACGGAGAGAGTAGTTATTCTCTATGATCTCAGTATATATCATTTGTTCATAAAAGTTCATAGTTGTTGTTCGAGATTCAAGCAACTATATTTCTGCAATTTATTTTCAACGATACACCCATCATTAGTTTTTAAATACGTAACTTGTAAATATTATTTATATGATATGATTCATAATTGAGTGTGATTCTTTTCTTATTTGTTATATTTATTTTATCAAGATTAAGTGCTTAAAATTCATTCGGGAAGAAGTTTTGAGAATTTTTATTCTCTTAGTAGCTAATAAAGGATTACAATATTTAATTACAGTGTTATATCAGTCATGATTATTACAAAAATAAAATGTATTTCCGTTGGTATTCATATAGTGAAGTTTTAAACAAACATATTCTAGTTTGAGGATTGATTAATAATGAATAATTTGGTTATATTTTGGTTAATTAATACGGAGTAATTTAATACTGTAGAAACGGATTATTTTCTTAATTTTCCTTAATTAAATTATTGGAGTGTATAGCTTTAGGATTAATTTACTGATAATTGAAACAATGAGATATTGTGGTGTACTGGTAGAGAATAAGTACAAGGGTTCGATTCGCATATAACTCATTTCACTTGTTTTACTAATTTTTTATTGAATTGATGTCATGTACTGATCCAACCTAATTCCGATGTGACCTAATCTATCAGTTAACCCAAAAAAGTCCCGACTCGATAATAACCCAACCTGTCTTGACTCGACTCAAACCCGACCCGGGTGACCCGATAGCGCCCTCCCATATCTCACCATTTTGAAGACCCAGGGGCCAGGACACTAGACTGAATTCGCAAATCACAATCAAACCTTGTGCATTAAGAGCCTCAAAACCACAACCATCTGAGACATCGGCGAAAGAAAGAAAGAGAGAAAGTCGAAAATGGCGTGGAGTGCGACGATGATCGGAGCTCTTCTGGGGCTGGGCACGCAGATGTACTCTAATGCTCTCCGCAAACTCCCTTATATGCGCCGTATGTTCATTTCGTTTTCTTCTTTAGATTTGTTCCTTTTATTTTGTATATGGAATTTTGATGATGATTTATCATAGATCCATGGGAGCATGTATTGGGGATGGGAATCGGAGGGATTTTCGTAAATCAGCTTGTGAAATGGGATAGTAAGCTTCAGGAAGACCTTGATAAGATGCTTGACAAAGCTAAAGCCGCTAATGAACGCCGTTATATGGGTATCATTCTCTTTTTCATTTCTTTTGCACTTGATTGTTTGTGATTTGACTTCGGCCCAAGCGTGAGTGGTTAGGTTTAAGGGTTCCTGCAACTGCAACTGCATCAGAATCTTACTCTTTTTTCGCAGTCATCATTGATGTTTATTTCTCAAGTGGCACCCAAAACCCCATGTATACTGCACATTGCTCACTCTGGCCTTTTGGCAGGTGTTCTTCTATGATACTTGTTGTTCCTGTTATAAATGGCTATCTACTAGAGAGTATCTCCAGGATTTTCTATATGGTATCCCTTTTTTTTAATGTGGTACCTTGCACTTTTGAAAACATACCTTGGGTTTATGACGCATGCCTCAACTGTGCCTCACACCTCATATCAAGGGATTTACCTCAAGTTGCCTTTTGGACATTCCCTGGCCTCAAGCCACTGATGCGTTTTGGACTGCGCCGTATCTCTCCTCACGCCTAGGCCCGCCTTTTCAAACTAAAAAATGTTCTATTGAGTTATTTTGTAGGTTGAAAGCTCTGAAAAGGTAAATTAATATCTTTCAGGCATTGTACGAATTGGGATGGAAAGTAACTGTAACTCTATGTCGTGTTCTACTTTCCATGGTATGCCTCTCCTTTCCTCCTAAAGTTCTAATCAAATTAACTGAAAATCTTCTTAACAACTCACTAAATTCTACTCCCTCCATTCATATCCAAACTACACATATTCCTCTTTAGTCCATTCAAATTCACTTATCACATTTCCTTTTTGGTCAATCATTATGACACTTTTACCCTTACTTTATGATCTATTAACAAAAAATATTCTTCTTATGGCCCACCTTATATCCTTCTTATTGTACTTTAATAATTTTATATTCATCTCCTAAAAACTTGTGCAAAAAGCATATGTGACAAGTGGATATGAATGGAGGGAGTACTACATTAGACAATCACGGTTTCGTGTCGGGTGTTTAGCTGGGGCTTAGTTTAAAAAAGTTCGCCTGAACCGCGTCTAGGCATAAGGTCATTGAGGCGATACAAGGTCCAAAAGGCACTCCTAAGGCGTATAAGGCGCACGATCCTCAACTAGTGAGGTGTACCCGGAGGCTCATTACTGCACTAAGTCCATAGTTTTTTTTTGATATTTAAAATCTTTGATTTTACCCTTCTCTTCCTCCTCCTTCATCTTCATTTCTACTTGGGCATACACCTTAACTCTCTTTAAAAGCCAAAAAGGGACTATAATCACACAGTTTTATTCTAAAATACATGTTCACTCAGTGTGCTTCGAGTCAGAAATGCTCTGTCTTCACCTTGTTGCCTTGCAACTGCATGGCCTCAGTCCTTCTCAAACTAAGGTTGGGGCATGTGATACTGATTATCGTGTAAAAGAGAATGATATCAGTGGCAAAGAATAAGGTCTGTTTTAGGACAGTTGTGACTGCTTAAAGTGGAATGAAAATGAAAATGTTTACTTTTAGCTTGCGATGCAGGTGTGTTCATCTTTTTCCCTATTGTGCTTTTGTTTGGTTGTGGGGCTTGGGAGGGACATCACATGGTAATGAGCAACCAACCAAAGTATCCAGAAATTATTCAACTTTATAACTTCATTTTGTTGGCTATGAAAAATGAATATGAACCTTTTTTTTTTCTTTTCCTTGTGGTCTATTTAAAGCCTAAACCTGAAGTGCAGTGTCTTTTATATATCTGATCATTGTGCTTAAATGAAGTGGTTCCAATGTCTTATTGTTTGGAGAGCATGGTGGTTTGCGTGTGTGGCATTGAAATGGGTGAAACAATGTGATAGTCTCACTACTACACATGAATGGAAAGCTCAAACACCACATGCCTATTCTCACTCTGATTTCATTTTCTAAATCAACGCCAGAAAAACATTAAAATAAAATAGAAAACTTTGTATACACGGTTTTCATTTCTGGTTGTAAAAGATATAATACATTTATACTTTTAGCTTGTGATCTAATAGATGTTATTCGTGTTTCTTTACAAAAAAAGTTTGCGTAGTACTCCCTCCATTCAAATCCACTCTTCACATTTCGTTTTTTTGACACTATTCACACTTGAGGGGAATCTTCAATATTCTCGACAATCTATTAGTGAGAATATAGTCATGTAAGATTTTGTTTGATTCGTCTTTATGAGTACATTAAGAATATCAAATTTTTATAATTTTTGCTAATGTAAAATGAAGATATTGCTAGTGTAAAACGTGCCTCGGCAAATGCACAAAATGAATAGTGACAAGTGGATTTAAATGGAGGGAGTACTATTCTCAGAGCTCATATAGGAGATGACTGGTATCTAAGTGCTAATTGCTAATTGCTAATTGCTATTGGGAGCTGTCGATGGGTTGTAGGATTGCCATGTTCTTAAAGTTCAAACTGCGTTGATTAAAATAGGATGCGTGTTTCATTTGTTGATCTTTTAGCCGTGAATGTAAAGAGACACAAGCTAGGTTACTCACAATAAGTACAGATGTGGTACCCAAGTGTTGGAATCATCATGACTCATACTTTGAGACATGGGTACCTGTCCTATTGTAAGGATATGGATAAAGGAGACACATCTTCAAATCAGAAATTATTTAAACATGTGAAATCATTGGAGTTTAAAAACTGAAACGGAAAGATATTTTACACATAAGGCGTTATGCTTCATGTATGCGTGCTCCCTCTTAGTTTCGTCATGCATGTCTCTCGATCTGTCTGAGAAGTGTGGGTTGCTAACAATGGTAAGTGTTGCACTAAGATTCCAAACCCATGTCGTTAATTGGTGTGTTTGACACAGGCATAAGCCCAAAATTGAAATCTCGCCGTAGTAACACATGACATAAGAAGATTGAGTGATTCACGTATGTGAGGCTGTGTGTCTTGTATTGCGATATTATAGTGAGCTTGATTCTACTCATTTCTGCCAAAAAACGCAAGTCCCTGTTTTTTAAACTGTAGTGTTACTGCTTTGTAAAATCTCATTTGAGTTTAAACTGGTCTCTTTCTATTCTATGTAGAGTATGTATTTATTCAATACGAGCTGTCTTATTTTTGAAGATTTTGCGATTTGAGTAGAAATACAAAACTACACGTCTACACATTCAAATACAAATACTTCAAGGTTTTTAGAGGGTTAATGGAACAAGTAAAGGGTAATTATGAATATTAATAAAGACGAGAAGATAATGAAATTGTACCTCCAAAATGGTTACACACACATAAAATCAGGATCTCGTACGAACCTATAATAAATAAGAGGCGTCAGATAGAAAAATTAATGCCTTATGTAGATCTATGAAGTACCTGACATTAATTATCCAACCTCTGTCACCACTTTTCTCTACAAGGAACTACGTACATCGCCGACCATCCCGTCGGAGATCGACGCTACATTGTCAGCCACCATAAGCTACCTCTACTATCGGCCACAACTACCCACCTTCGACGCCGACATGTTTTCAATTGACACCTCAACTGACAAAATCATCATCTTCCCCATTCTTGTCGGAAACATCTACCGATGGCGGCCATCATGACGCACATCGACGATGGTGGTCTCATTTCCGACTATGCGTGTACTTCGTAAATTGTGCATGTGTTTTTCCCTCAAATTTCTAGAGTTCATTTTGAATTTCTTAGATCTACAATAATCAACAAATGAATTTGAAAAACTAAGTAGGTAGGTGAACTCACTCTAACTTTAGGGTGTAATGTTGTAAATTTTTGCCAGAATATCGACAAAAGAATCTATATATTTACACTCTAATGTTGTATATGATCCGCGATGATGATAAGATGGTGCACTGTTGTTTTTGGTTGTCGGAGTATTGGTGGTTGTAGAGATGGTGCGAATGTGGTGAGGTTAAGAAGTGGTGGTGGTGGTGATGTAGGGTGTCAGTCGATGTTGGTGCGGTGTTGGTGGTAGTACATACACTTATTAATGACCTAGTTACACTTATTAGTGGTTTAGTAGAAAAAACTGCAACTGAAGTGTTAGTACGGTTCGTACCGTGACTTAGTTCGCACGGGATCTCATCCTTGTATATAGAGTGTGTATATATGTACACACACATATATCTTGTACTCTAAAGAGTATGTTTTAGAGGTTATCTTATCGGTGTTTTCAAGAGGTATTGGCCGCATTTGAAGATCCTACAATGGAGATCAAGCCATCTGGCCAATTTTGAGATTGATTCTCAAATGGAGATTTAATACAATGTCTACAACTAATCCTTCATCGTTGGTTATAGTCTTGTGGAAACAGTCAAACCCTAGATCAGTGTGCTTGTGAGGATGGCTTATACGGAGTAGTAGATAACGACTCCTTCACACACTATATACTTATAGAAATCAGATGACATTAGATATGTGCATCTTGGCAATGTTTAGTGTGTTTGATGTGGATGACTTGTGGAGTATATATTTTATACAGTATGTTTGATAGAGGATGAAATTTATCATGGATTAGGAAGACAACTATCTGAGAACCACTACTCAATCATTAAATTGTTTAGCATTGCAATGTTGTTAGCTTGTTGCTGACACCCTTGACTTTTTAGGTCTAATATCTTTTGCTTCTTCTTCCCTTTGTTTTCTTCTGTTTTGTTTCTGTTGTAGTTCAACGATTGCTTTATTCTTTGCATGGAAAAAGATACATAAGATAGTTTAATTTAATATACCAATAGGATTAGGAAGCAGATACATCATTCAGCTAATACATGAATTGCTTATTTTATTCTTGTTTTTTCGATGCAGATGAAGACGAGTAGCTTGCTTTTGAGTAAAAGACGATGGTGCTTATGTGGGATGCGTTAAGTAAACCCTGTTTGTTAAGAGCTGCATTTCCTTTTTTGAACGGTTTCCTCTTCCTTGTATCCATATGAAACTTTGTGATATTTGGCTACTTCCAAACTTTTTTTAATAATGATGAAGATCTTCACATATTCAGCAGATATAGGATGTTCAAAGCTGTAGACAATAAGATGTTTAAAGGTCTTTTGGTTACTCACTTATTCCCATCTATTTTATTTGTGCAAACACATTTTTACTGTACTAGTAAACCAACATTTGGTTGTTTTGCGACCGATATTTGATCGACAAGGTTGATTGGTTGGCAATCAGTGTATATTCCACCGGACACAGTTGATCAACAAATGTATTACGATATGGTAGACATCGAAATCATGAGAACTACAATTGGACCTAGATGGTTTTTTACTGATTACACTAGTAGATACGAGTAATTTTTTCCACCGGACACAGCTGATCAACAAATGTATTACGATATGGTAGACATCGAAGTCATGAGAACTACAATTGGACCTAGATGGTTTTTTACTGATTGCACTAGTAGATACGAGTAATTTTTATCCTTGCCTTCTGCGGTTTATTTGTTCATGCTACTCGTTTGCAGTCTTTATAAGTAAGTCATGTCCAGTGCTCATGCCATATGATTCTACTGCATAAGTTCATAAGCCAACATAACTGATTTTTACCATATGTCGCGAAACTAGAGGGGTACTATGATATTTATAAATCGTTCTGTCACTGTTGTCTTGCAAAACCCTAAACAGAAACAGTTGCAGATATTTATAAATCATTCCGTCATCGTTATCTTGCGAAATCCTAAACAGAAATAGTGGCAGATTGTACGACGTACTTGACAAGCTCATTCACAAATTCTAATCTCACTCAGTCACTATGAAATGGTCACAATTCACACAGTTCACAGAAGTATCGGGCCTCTATTTCTATAGATTTGCAGAAGTTGATCACAGATTTGGCGTGAAGTTGGTCTTTCAGCAGGATGTGTCTTGGTGCACTGGAGAGCTATTTCCAGGACCTGGAATGCAGCGTTTTCTTCGTTAGGGAGAAGAGGCTTTAATGTCACATCGACCAACTCCTCCCTTTCCAACGTCTGCATTTCGATATGAGTTTCCACCCACCTCACCATGTCCATATCTGTGCCGAAGCTTGTATCTGTCGGCATTTTCCCGCTAACAAGTTCCATCAGTACAATCCCCAAGCTGTAGACATCGCTCTTCTCGGTTGCCTTCATAGTGTAAGCGTACTCTGTTCGCCAAACACAAACCAAACATTAGTTTGATTGATGTCTCTACTACAGGGCGTAATATAAACCAAAACTATAGCACGGCCAAGTTAATAGTGCCTCAAACATCTGTCAATTGTTGCAATAAAATCATGTGTAAAGAGTAGTAATAAATGAAGAAGATAAGGAGGCATCGATGAACAAGAAGTACCTGGAGCAATGTACCCGAAAGATCCAGCAAACCAAGTCGTTGATTCGGTGTCATTCAGGGACTCGTAATTGCTATGAACCTGCTTTGCCAACCCGAAATCTCCAAGGTGAGCTTCCATATCGGAATCAAGTAATAGATTGCTTGATTTAATGTCTCTATGAATGATCTTTGGGACACAATCATGGTGCAGGTATTCAACCCCTTGGGCTAACCCAACAGCTATCTTTATCCTAGTCTCCCAGTTGAGTCCCTTCTTCCCGGGCCCGTCCTTGGAGTTATGTTTGTCTTGACCATGAAGCCAGTCCCAAACACTTCCATTCTCCATATAATCATAAATCAGTAGATTTGAGCCACCTTTGTTACTGCTGCAGTACCCAATTAGCTTCACCAAATGCCTGTGTCTTATTCTCCCAAGGGTTTTAATCTCTCTAGCAAAGCTTTTATCCAACATAACATCATCTTTCCACGGGATTTTCTTCACTGCGACTGTCTCCCCATATCCCAAAACCGCCTTGTAGACTGTCCCAGACCCACCCGACCCAATTATGAATGCATCGTCGAGATTCTTTGTTGCTTCCATGATGTCGTCCCATCGGAACTCTGTCCTCTTTCCTGTAGGTGATTTGGATTTGAGCAGGTGGCGATTCGTGTTTGATGAGCTCGTGTAAGATGTGGTCCCCACTTCACTGGCTCTCTTGAGTACGTCTCTCCTCCTCCGCCTGAAGCAGAAGGCCATTCCAAGCAGTATCGCCACAGTGGCGATGATGGTGAGTAGCGATGAGAGTATCAAGGTTTCAGTTGTTTTCTTATGCTGTCGGGGATTGATGGCGCTGCAACGTTGAAGGGGCCCACCACATGTAAATGAATTCCCTGCAAAAGAGCTAGCTGGCCACCGAGTAAGCTTGTTATCAAGTTTCCCTTCAAGGTGGTTGTATGAGAGGTTTAGCATACCCAAACTGCGCATTTCGCCAATTTGGGGAGGGACCCCACCCGTAAGCTCATTGTGAGATAAACTGAGACCTTCAAGCTTTGTAAGCATTCCAATTTGGGATGGGATTTTTCCAGTAAAATTGTTGAAACTAAGGTCTAGCATACTCTGGAGATTCTGAAGCTGTGATATCTCAAGGGGTATTTCACCCTCGAGGAAATTTTGTGACAACCGAAGCTCATAGAGTTTGCCTAGTTTGCCTATGGATGAGGGAATTGTACCAGAAAACCTGTTTTTACTCAGGTTCAGAACATTCAAAGAAGAAAGTTCGCCAACTTGTTCAGGAAGAGTGCCATTCAACTGATTATCATCAAGGGAAAGGACCAGTAATTTTGAGCAATTGAATAACTCGGGAGGTAGAGGACCATCAAAAGAGTTAGAGGACAGTTTGAGTTCTCCTAACTGAGGTAAACTCCCGAACCAGGTTGGAATTTTGCCAGAGAGATTGTTCCCGTTTAAATCGACATGAGATAGTTTCTTACACAAGGACAGTTCAAATGGTAATGAACCTGAGAGCAAATTCCCTGAAAGATCTAACAAGGACAGTTCGTGTAAGAACCCGAGAGTGCGAGGAATTTCCCCGGTCAAATGGTTGTTCCCCAATCTTAACCTTTCAAGCAAAGGGGAACTTCCCAAATGAGGAGGAATTTCATTATCAAATTCATTGTCTGTCACATCAAATGACAGAAATGAGGTTGAACTACACAAGGGAGCAATGCTACCATTCAACTTGTTATGGGAAAGATTGACTCTTGTTAAGTTGGAAACCCTTTTAAGTTCATCGGGGATGTTACCTTCCAAAGAGTTATTGTAGAGCATCAACTGCTCCAGAGACAGCAGGCTACCAAATGTGGGCGGAATTCCACCAGAAAGGTGATTATCGGCCAAATCAAGGATTGTCAACTGCTGACAGTTGCCTAAACTTGCGGGAATTCCACCCACAAAATCATTTTGTCTGAGGTGAAGGAAATTTAATTCCTGGAGCAATCCAATGGAAGATGGCAAATTTCCAGTGAAGCGATTCCCAAAGAAATCTAGCATTTGCAAGCTGGAGCAGTTGCCAATTTCACCAGGAATTTCGCCCGTGAATTGGTTCTCATATATGTATATAACTTCCAGTTCACTCAACTTACCAATCTCCTTAGGCAAACTTCCCACAAACCTATTCTGATAGATTGCCAAAGTCTGCAAATTCCTCAAATTACCAATCAATGGTGACAATGTACCACTCAAACTGTTGTTGTACAGATAAAGATCAGTGAGTTGGACGAGATCATACAGCTCGACGGGTATAGACCCATCAAGAGTATTATTCGACAAATCAAGACTCTTGAGTGACACACAGTTCCCAATTTCTTTAGGAATCTCGCCCGAAAGCTGAGCATCAGAAAGATACAAGTCTTGGAGGCTAGTCGTTGTTGCATTGGAGCAGATACTAGCTGGCACGCCACCCGTGAGCCTATTACTCGATAAAACTAAGGAAACAAGCGAACCCAATTGGGCGACCTCATCAGGTATGCCTCCTGTAAGCTTGTTCATCGACAAATCGAGAGTTTGGAGATTACCCAGCTTCGCCAATGACTTGGGAATTCGACCCGTCAGCTGATTCCCCATCAAATTGAGATAAACCAGCTGACCCATTTCAGCAATTACCAGTGGAATTTCACCAGACAAAGTGTTATTAGCAAGGTTCAAAGTTTGCAGATTTTGCAGCTCAGTAAACTGTGAAGGAATACTACCTTCCAGCATATTTACTGCAGCAGTAAAAACAGTGAGTTGTGTACAATTTGAGAGCTCGACCGGAATACAACCCACCAAATTATTCTCTTGTAAAACCAAGTTCTCAAGTTTACCAAGTTCCCCTAATTCAGGAGGTATAGACCCACTTAGTCTACAGGAGGCTAAACCAAGAGTGACCAAATTAGAAAGTTTCCCAAAAGAGGAAGGTATACCCCCGACAAACCCATTATCGCCGATTCTCAGGACTCGGAGACTCGCGAGTGAGCCGAGTTGACTCGGCACTTGCCCGCCGAGTTGGTTGGAAAAAAGGAGCAAAGATTCCAAAGAGGTGAGGTTAGAGATAGCAGTTGGGATGGGCCCAGATAAGTGGTTGTTAGAAAGATCAAGGTGGAGTAGTTGGCGTAAGTGGCCGAGTGAAGGTGAGATTGACCCACTGAGTGATGACCCGGACAGGTTTAGACTCACTACAACTCGGTCCGAGTCACATGTGACTCCTACCCATTTGCAGAAATCCGGGTTTGAAACAGCCCAGTTTGTCAAAATTCCATTTGGGTCACTAACAAATGACTTCTTCACCTCTAACAGTCTCTCCACTGTTGAATTCTCCCTTGAAATAACGTCTCCAAATAAATTTACCATGAAAAACAGAGTAAAAACGACAGAGAAAAACATCCTTGAAGTTGCCATCTTTTTTGGGGTGGGTTTCAACTTAGTAAATGTAGTAGAGCATTATAGTAGTGGCATTTGTGAATGAAATTGTGGGAAGTGGGTAAAACTTAGGTGATGAAAGTAATGAGAGAATTTATGGAGGCATGGGAGAAGTTGAGTGGAGTATTGCAGGAACGAATACAGTTGAGGCTTTGATAAGAGTGTGAAAATGTGAGAGAAACACGAAGGCACATTAATGATCACCGAAGCCCTGTTCCATTCAGACATGGAGAGAGAAGAGGAAGAAGAAGAAGGTCAATGACACATTAATAATAGGGATGGAGTAAGTTTTAAAAAGTGGTTGACTTGATCAATCGCTGATTCAACGTATACATCATGCAAAATATTATTATTGGGATATAGTGAACCGATACTACTCCTACTGCTATAGTGAGTATGCTATCGGGGTTCCTTTTGTGGGCAAAGTGGGATGGATTGGCATTAAAACAATCTTGGCTACCTAAGTAGTACATGGGCATCACAAATATTGCCATCATAATTGTAACAACTTTCCTAACGCAAACTTCTTCCATTCAGACATGGACGGTACAACAAGCGTAGCAACAACCCTGAGTAGGCACCCGAATCACCTCATCTGGTATGAGGCGCCTATGACTTCTTTTCTGAACTAATTAAAACATAGCCCTGCTGTCCTGAGTAGGCACCTGAATTAATTACACGTTTTCTGGCACACAAAAACACAACGAATAAAGAAGATTGGAATGGTTTTAAATTGACTTGATTGTATTGATATTAGTGGTTACATTTTATAATTATAGATACATAATCAGAAATTATACACTAAGATATTCTAGATATACAGTTACCACTAATGACAGGATTACGGCTGTGATTCCGTTTACAAACTATAATTACAAGAATAAAATCAATGTATTTAGGGGATATAATAATAAATGTAAACATAGATATAATATTGAGGGAATATGTGAGGTATATTCCTAATGGGCGCCCGCAAGACGGACTAGCCGGAGGCAAGGCCAATCTTGGAGATAAGCGAGGTATGGAGGGGTCGACCGAAGGGTTTCGTTAGAATGTCAGCAAGTTGATCAGCAATGGCAATGTGTTGCACACGGATTGAACCATCGTGTACACGTTCATGGACAAAATGGAAGGCTAAGGCGGTGTGTTTCATCCGAGAGTGAAACACCGGGTTGGATGAGTAATGTGTTGCATTGAGATTATCATAATTGATGACAGGAGGGGAAGAAAACGATATGCTAGACAGTAAGACACCAGACTGACGCTTCGAGTGTTAACAAACCATCTCAACCAAAACCTGAAGGCAATGGTTGAAGGCCGTTTATATTCTATCACGCCCCCTCACTCGAATGCCCTTTGGGCTTGAAGAGTGGTTAGTGCGCACCGGCTCCCCCGTACAGTGTGCTGAGATTCCACTTGAGAGTTCGAGATATTGGGGCCTGCCAGGGTTCGAACTCGTTACCTCTGGCTTTGATACCATGTTAACAAACCATCTCAACCAAAACCTTAAGGCAATGGTTGAAGGCTGTTTATATTCTATTATCGAGGACCAAGAGACTGTATTGCGACCAATATAGATGCTGAGGTAGCCCGAAGTGGAGACAAAATTACATTTGAGCCCGCCCCAGTTAGCATCCGAGAATGCATGAAGGGAAGATGGGCTGACCCAATAGAGGGGAAGGCTGGAGAAGGACGTTCCATTAAGGTACCGTATAAGACGTTTTAAGGCCTGTCAGTGGGTTGTACAGGGAGCTTGCATGAATTGATCAAGTTTGTTAACCGCAAAGGCAACATCGGGACGAGTGAGTGAAAGATATTGTAGGCTTCCAAGAAGGGCACGATAGGAGGTGAAATCGGGATGAGGGTCACCTCCATCGCCCATTAAGCACGTGTCGGGAGTGATGGGAGTCAGTGGTGGATTAGACTCAGCCAACTGGCATTTAGTGAGAAGATCTCGGATATACTTACTTTGAGATAAATAAAGACCGTAAGAGGTGGGACGCATGCACCTCGACACCTAATGTAACAACCCGGATTTTCGATGACTTAACTTAATAGATAATGCGATTATCTAAGTCATTTAATTAAAATTATATCAAAGTGTAAATAAATCCGGATTGCTACAGATCCTTACAATGAACGACTATTAATTACATAGTTTTGATTCACTAGTACAGAATATAGATTGTATTTTTATACTAAACACATTATTAAATTCTCTCGCTCGATTCCCTCATCGTCTCATATCTGCAAAAAAAATTAAAACAGGGGCCGCTAAGCAGAACATCAACCAAACCGTTCTTCTAACATCGCCTCATACACATAAGACAATCATGTGAAACCAACAATATGCTTACAAAAATATTAAAGGATATCACTTAACAAATAGTTTTCTTTAATTCAATTAACCAACATGTGAGGAGATGAAAACGGTAAGGTTATAGAAGATGGAACATTGACAGCCATTTGATTTTTAAAATAATTTATTTTTCACGTAAACAGACAAAACACACGAGTCATGGCTTCTAGTACCACCGCTACACTCTATTTGTTTGCATCTCACCAATAGAAGTTGTAACACCCCGTGTTTTTGACCATTTTAGTTATTTCTAATAACGATTAATATTAATAAATCGAGTCTCGACAAACTATTTTAAATAGTAATATTCAATTCTTGTGCCTTTGAATCCTTTCTATTTCACTTCATTGTTTGCAAAACAAAAATTTCTATCGTGATCACAATTCTGCGCGATTTTGTAAAATGGTTCCTATTTTCTCATATGGACTCCGATTGAGGCGTTTCAAAAGCCTAACTTTATTAATTTTCCAAGATCTACACAATGGTGATATTTAAAATTACAATTTATAAGTTCATCATAAAAATATTGTACTGGACATCTCCTTTACTACGAAAATCATCACCCGACGAATCGTTTCTCGATATTCGATTTCCGTACTTCTTTCCTAACCATTGTGTGACCAAGACAACACAAAATAACAGCCTCAAGCATGCTTGAACGTCACCTTGAAGGCCAAAGTTCAAAATATTCTTTTCCAATCAAAAACACCATTTCTAGTAATATACCTTCCAAAAGCATGATTAGCCATTTTAAGCAATTGTCAATTGTTTGTCTATCCTTTGTTCCCTTCATCAAATGGATGACTATAACTCCATATAAACAGCCATAGGACTCCATTTAACTTACTTATTCATCCATCTATTACCCTCCTTCAACTCTCTTCTACAAACCAAAGAAAACAACACAAGTTTCATAAGTTCTTAAGGTGTTTCAACCACCATTTTTCAAGAGCTCTCATCCTTTATTTCTCTTATATTCTACTCTCTCTTGTCTGTAGACACCAAAATTTTGTATATTTCGGTATCTATTTATGTCTAATATCTTTAGTATTTAGAGATAATTATCAATAAATATTGTGATAATATCTTAGGATACTTTAGAATATTCTTAACTTCCTATCTAAGATACTAGGCTATAAATACGGGTCTTGTGTCTAGGTTTAGAGGAGGTCAGATGGAATAAGTCTCAAAACGACCCCATCATCCTACTACCAAATTATAGGTAAATGGAATAAGTCACAAAAGAGACTCCGTCTTCCCCCTACGGATCTAAGTCGATAAGACCTCCGTAGAACTATCAAAAACCCTACCTTCGAGATTGGAATCAAGAGATCCACGGAAATTGTAACACGCAATCTTTCGATTATCAAACAAAACTCGTATTCCATATTATTTTGTATCTGTTATTCAATTATCGCAGGTGTGAAAGTTTATGTTTTACAAATTGGTGAACCTGACGTGAAGATTTTCGCTCTTCATCTCCAATTTCGAAGGATCCAAATCTGTAGAAGTCATGGGGGCAAACAAATCGACCTCTAAGTCTTCCTACCAAATTTCGAGACAAAGTTGCAACCGACTTCGAAGTCTCTACAACAAGTCTCGAGGGGGCATTTGTAGACACCAAAATTTTGTATATTTCGGTATCTATTTATGTCTAATATCTTTAGTATTTAGAGATAATTATCAATAAATATTGTGATAATATCTTAGGATACTTTAGAATATTCTTAACTTCCTATCTAAGATACTAGGCTATAAATACGGGTCTTGTGTCTAGGTTTAGAGGAGGTCAGATGGAATAAGTCTCAAAACGACCCCATCATCCTACTACCAAATTATAGGTAAATGGAATAAGTCACAAAAGAGACTCCGTCTTCCCCCTACGGATCTAAGTCGATAAGACCTCCGTAGAACTATCAAAAACCCTACCTTCGAGATTGGAATCAAGAGATCCACGGAAATTGTAACACGCAATCTTTCGATTATCAAACAAAACTCGTATTCCATATTATTTTGTATCTGTTATTCAATTATCGCAGGTGTGAAAGTTTATGTTTTACATTGTCAAATTTATTTTGTCTTATAATTACTAACTTAGATTGTTTTTGTGTCCTTCTAACTAAATTATGAAGAGGAGCAAGAGAAAATGGAGCATCGATCTTCGTTTTCATATATGTTGTAGAATCGATTATTTATGCTTAAGGTAACCTAAATTTTCTTCGCCCTCAAATCTCGTAGTATAGTGTTTAGACTCTAACTAACATATAACATCATGTTTAGGACTAAATCATTAGATCACCAAGTTTAAAGTTAACTATTTATTGATTTATCACTTAACAATACATGCTGTAAAATGGATTCTGTGATGTATGTTCACGATTTTTCAGTGTAAACTATGTTTCGAATTAGCCTTAGGTTTCTTCATGAAAGTTGTATATATGAATGTCTAGATTATGATAAAAATATTAAAAGTAAGTTTTTACGAAAATATTTATTTAATAATGATTTATTTTGTAAAATGGTACTGTATAATTTTATGTACTGTCTGAGAAAATAATATGTTTCGTGATGTTAAACGTTTCTTTTGGACTTGGAAAAATTATTTTATGTTCCTGATGATGTCTATTATGTGTACATTATATTTCATATAAATCCATCATATATATTTTCATTTATAAAATTTGTACTAAAATGGGTCAGATCTGGAAAGAATATTTTATTTATGAACATTTATAAAGTATTTTAATCTAAATTTCTGGGAATACGTTATGTACAAATAAAGGTATCTAAAATAAAAATTTGGTTCACTTTTCTGATGTTTAAGTATTTTAAACGATTTAAAAGACAGTATTGAAAACCGTACTGTTTTCGTTTTTAATTTGTTAAAAATAATAAAACTTATTATTTTTGAAAAATGAATTTATATCTGGAAACCTAACTCATAGAAGTATGCTGAGTATGAAAATCGGAAGTTAAAAATAATATTTGAAAAATGACTCATTTAATAACCTTAATAATATTACCGATTTTGTTATTACTTAAAATTATTTTTGTAAAACTCTAAGTTTTGAGAAATATGATACATAATAAGGTTAAAAATTATTTTTATGATTATTATAAATTTATTTCATTTTTGAAATATTTTACTAAGTATAAATAGGTTTTAAAAGATAAGTAACTTGTACAAGTACGAAACCGTATAAAAATACTAAATACGTACACTTGAACAATAAATTACCCAAAAGTACTAAAAGACAAATAACCCAAAAGTACTAAGTTAAACAATGCTTAAATGTGCAAAACAGCACTTAAACTTTATAATACGCACTTAAGGACTAATTAGTGGCTAAGTCAAAACTAAGGGTTGACTAGTCCATCTTGGTCAAACTTTGGCTTTTTAAGTCAACATAGACCAAGTCAAGATAAAGGAACCCATCTTAAATAATGTACTTAGAAATAATTGAATTTTAATCAAATCTCAAATAATGAACGTTCAAATAATATATATCAAATAAAACGTTCCAAATCTCTAACATCAAATATACTTAAGATGATCAGTCAAGTAAGATACACTTAACATAATTATGATGATCGTTTAGTAAATAGTTCCTAAATTAGCTTAAGGAACTGTTGTACCTTCGGGTCAGTCAGTGTCCTACATGAATCAGTAGTGGACCTTCCCAGTGTTCCATTTCTTGGGGCTTCTGTACCTACAGGATAGTATGCATCCTTCCGGTTATCTGAACTAAGGTCTTACGGGAGTCTGACCGTTTGATACCAAGTGACCCATATGTAGCAACTGTACCTTCGGGACGGTATGCGATCATTCTGGTTGTCTGAACCAATGATCCTATGGGAGTCTAAGTGTCCAGCATCCTTATATGTCTCCTATAGACAATCTATATTGTAGTATCGTTACGTGTTGGGCAGTGTTATGCCGAGTTTTAGAGATCGACGTGACGGGAGATTGCTCGGAGAGCTTTTGCTATGAGAGTACGGACATCACATCCTGAAGCTGCGTGTGGATGGATTGTCGTTAGAGTAGTAGTCACCGGCTATCACTGAGGGCCTGCGGGAGTCCGAGAGTTGTGTTAGGGGGTACGTGCGCATGTATTTGACAAGGGCCTGATCAGCTCTACTCTCTTTCTGATATCTTGGCACTTTTATTCACGGTTGTGTACGTGATTCTTTTCCCTACTTCTGCGTGTTGTCAGTGGGCCTCGGGGTGGTGTGGGTAGGCTTCTGCGAGTTGTCGTCTACATCATCAGCAGTCTGTTCTCCCCCGCGATTAGAGTTCTAAATCAAATCATAGCTGTTGTTCGATCCTATTGAGCACTAGGAGTGAGATGTAAACCTCCTATTATCGATATGATTGGCGGGATTGATGTTCCCATCCGCACTTATGGTGAGATGCAAGCCTTAAGTGTGCATGAGACATTAGTAGTCACGTCCCGTGCATTATGTGAAAGAAAACCATTGTTTTTAAAAGTAAATGACTACAGTTTTCTAAATCACATGTGTTAGTATGCTTCGTTACTGTTGTATACTCTTATGACTAAAGATGTGATTGAAATGCTTGATAATGGAAAGTGATGTTTTGTTATATGTCTTGCTTGAATATTGATTATGATTGATATTATGTTTCATATGATTTGTATTATGTATGTCTTACTCTATTTTCACATGACACTTCTATGAATCCATGATCTATGATTTACTGTATTATTCACATGATACTCATATGATGTATGTATTACTTATTTCTATATAACCTACATGTCTTATATATTTAAATTGATTCGCATGTTAACTGAAATCACTTCATGTGTATCTCACATTGTATACATGTCGATTTGTAATGTGACATGCCTGCTTATCTGTTAATTAAATAACCTAAACGTTATACAACATTGATTATTCGGGGCCGTGTTAGACGGACGGTTAGGTTACTCCTACTAAGTGGGACATGTATATTTAAATATGCATTCAGGTTGACAAACTCTGAAGACTGGACATGGGGTTATGCATGAGTGCAAGAGATACAGTGTAGCAGATGAGAGTGTCAAACTATAAATATTGTGACACAAATTTTGTCAGACTATTGTATCTAGAAATTTGTAATTCGGTTTTCAGTTGTTGTATTTTAACAAACGGTTCATTTTTCGGTAAAAGACTCACTTGAGTAGACGGTTTTCAATTTTTACCACTTTTTACGACAAAACTATTTTCTGCCTTGTTAGTTAATGTCATTGGAAGAACCGGGTTGTTACAGAAGTAACTGTGTTACCGACTCGTAGACCGAACCGATCTTATGAGGTTTATATCTCACCTATAAGGCTCAATTGGGCCGGACTTCTAATATGTTTATACGTTTATTCAGACGGGGATTTGGGCAAAATGAAAGCTGATGATTACATTCTCTGCATCAATAAGAGGGTACCCGCAGTTTTCAGAATCCTGCTCTGCCCCCGTTACCTAGGTAGTAATACTGATCAAGTATTTGTCTATATATGCGCACATACCCTACGTAGACTCTTGAACCGCAACCCTCACTACCGTAGGACGACTACCTTAAACACTAGGTTGACTCTCGGACCGCAGCCTCCGAGTATGCTTTTCATTACATACAAGTGCAGTCGAAACACCACGTATGGTAGAATCCAACACATGCTATTTGTCCCACACTTGCATCGTAAACCTTATATAAAAGTCGTCCATGATCAAGTAGTATTTTATTTGGTGACCTTTAATAATTGGTCGGACTCATTTGAAATAGTCAAATCTTAAAATTCTTACTTTCGGTGTGACAACGTTATACTTTAATCCTCAAGTGTCATCCAAAACATTATATTCCAAATATCGTAAACATTGTATTTTAAATTTATTTCAAAATAATTTCTTTAAATGAGGTTTTTATATTAAAATAAAACTAAGGTATAATAAAATATTATTTTAAAACTTAAAGTTTCTGAAAAATATAAAAGTTTCTGAAAAATATAAATTAAGTCATACTTACTCGATTTACGAAATTTGACGTGGGGTTACTTTCAATACTCATGAATGTTGTGTAAATGTTTCAAAATAAAATAAATTCATTTACTATAGAAAACGTAATATATAAGCTTCTGTATATTTAAAGAGAAATAAATAAGTGAAGTATGATTAAAATAACATATTTTGTAGGTTACTAATTTATACCATTAATATAATACATAATATAAATAAGCATAAAAAATACTAAAGAAGAATACTAAAGTCAAATTAAAATATGAGTAAAATCATAAACACGGAAATGATATATAAATTATACTCCGCATAATATAAATATATAATTGTAGACATCCGCATTTTGACTGCTTGTGTCTATAGCAGTCTCCAACAAAATACCCCGATGATGATCGGACTCTAACATGCATTAATACGCTCGAATACGGCACTAGGAATCAATAGTATCCGACGTGGGCACTTAGCGGAGTACAAATATCTCAAAACTGACTTCAAATTCAGACTCAGTGAGTCGTTTCCAACAAAATAAATCTAATTTGAACCAAAACCGCCACCGAGGGCAAAACCATCTTTTACGACCGAGTCAAAACCCGGTCAAAGTCAAAACACGAAAATGAAACAAGCCATAATTTCTTCCCCATACGTAATCAAATCCAAGTCAAAACCAAATCAAAACCTCCCTTATTTATCCCAGATTTTGCTCCGGGTCACCTAACGACACTCGATCGAGTGACCCCCTAAAAAACGACCATACCTCTTTTTCCAGGGCACTCGATCGAGTCCACCAAGGGGCACACGATCGAGTGACCTAAACCGGGGGGTAAACTCTATAAATACCCTCCTTGCTCCACCATTTTGAGGATCTCTTCTTCTTCTTCTTCTTCTTCCATTTTTTTGCCTTTTAGAGAGCTCTTCCTACACTCTTGCACACATAGCCATTCCCGAGAGCCTACCTCACAAAAACCGAGAACATTCTTCTCCCTAATCACACACCCTAACTCACCCTACATACTCGAACCGCTCCCGTGCCTACGACGACACTCACGAGCCCGTATTCCGAGACTATTAACATGTAAGTTAAGGGTGTAACGATCCCATTTCCTAACCTTTAACTCTTTTACATATTTGTATACTAACTACTAACATCGCTAACATTTTATTTATCGTTACTAACATTTTACATTTTTGCATCTAATATTTTAATTTCCGTTCCTAACATCTAACATTTGATTTCCATTCCTAACATCTAACATTTAATTTACGCTTTTATATCTTGCTATACTAATACCGTGTATACTATCATACTACAAAACTATTTTCAAAATCGATTCGAGCAAATGTTTGATGACGCTAAATCGAGTGTCGTAGGCTCTAAAAGCCAAACTACGACGCCAAAATGCAAATGACCTAGTATTTGTGACGACAAATCGAACTTTTCGATCGAATACATTCGATAACTAACGCTGCCTAAAGTCCGTATAATCCCCGAACGGGTCGCACCGAAGGTGGCGCCCCATCATTAAGGCGCGCCACCCCAGGCGATTGAGGGGAAGAGCGCCTTATGGCGTGCGCCTGACCCGTCAGATCATAATGTGATCGCAGTAATTCGTTATCAAGCGTATTCGATATCACTTTCAAAATGTCGCTCTAAAGGCCCGATGTCGTCCTCACTCATGTGCATCCTGGAAACCTTCCCAGGAGGTCACCCATCCTAAGATTGTTCCCAGCCAAGCACGCTTAACTGCGGAGTTCTTTTGCATGGATGACCAGAAAAAAAAATGCACTTTGTTGATACGAGTACTATTTCAAATCCCTTTAAGCAAAGCTCATAAATAGGACATCTTCAATCAATGTGGGGTGTTTCAATCACTCCCACTTGAAGAACGCAACGTCCTCTTTGCGCCTGGCAGCATAACCGCTGACCCAAAATCCACCCCTGCTAGGTGCCAAATGCACGGTCGCAGGATTGCTCTGATACCATTTGTAACACCCCGGCCCAATCCTAGGACCGGAAATGTTAACCGCGGTAGCTCGCCAGGCTTTGTACTGGTCCCACAGACCAACACGAGTCCTTTCCAGCGCATTTTGTCCTCACTCATGTGCATCCTTGAAACCTTCCCAGGAGGTCACCCATCCTAAGATTGCTCCCAGCCAAGCACGCTTAACTGCGGAGTTCTTTTGCATGGATGACCAGAAAAGAAAGTGCACTTTGTTGATATGAATACTACTTCAAATCCCTTTAAGCAAAGCTCATAAATAAGATATCTTCAATCAATGTGGGGTGTTTCAGACGTCATGACACAGAGGGGTTTGATATTTATGTTAGTTCAATCATTCTCGATTCTATAAACCTTGCTCCAAAATGTTCGATATCGATCCCATAATCGAGTGTCGGGCATGAAGAGCCATCGAGAATCAAACTGATGCAAAACCTAGTGACGTGAACTGGTCGTCGTATGGTCCGTAAGACCCGACAACGACGTCGTGACACGGAGGGGCCCGATATTTCTCGATTCGAATCATAAATTCGTAAATTGAGTCGTTTTAGAAACAAATGTCACTGGGTACAGGGGACACTCGATCGAGTGACCCCCTAAAGAGTGGCAGAGATTTTTTCGTTAAGGGCACTCGACCGAGTTCACCTAATGACTCGATCGAGTGACCCCTTACAAACCTCCAATGAGGGTTAAAAGACGATAAAAAGTTCATTTGAGTTATATTTACGACGCTAAGTCGATACGTGCTAAATCTATCACATATTCCTCTTCTAAAACCCACACATTATATTGTTTCTAATTTATCGTCGTCCTATTTCTTCTACGACTTTGAGTGACGTCCCATACGACTAATCTTATGTCGACGACTATTTAGTCGAGTTCGACGTTCGATAAGTCGAGACAATCCCCATTTCACTAGGATAAGTTGGGACAAGACCCCGAGACCCGGGGATCAAGCTAGCATTACGCTTTGGTCCCGTGCGCTAACGCGTACTTAAGCCTTTGTCCTCCGGTCAATACACAATGTAATGTGTAAGTGATCAAAGTTCGTCCAATCATTTGATTTGCGGTTTCAATTTATGTTTTCTATTTACAGGTCCATTTATAGTTACGTTACCGTTGCTAATTGATGCGTGTCGTTTCCGCAGTCAAAATTAAATTTATAAACACTACTAACTCTACGGTAGATAGGGTAAGCAGAGGTCGATCACACAGAGACTGACGTTATTATCTAAGACGATTTTTTATTTAATAGTATAAATATATATAAAAGAGGAATTTTGTAGGTTTTGGAAAAATAATAATAAAAAAAATAAAAAAACATAACATAAATAAAAAATTAATTAATCATAACAATATTCGAGACATGCAATATATGATATAGTCGGGTTGATCATCGATTCAATTAATTAGACTTAAATAGATCGGTAAATAGTTAATCCCATGAACGCACGCAAATTACCAGTTTTATCGTTTTGACTCGTTAAACCCCGTGAACGCACGCAAGTTTAATCCTAACCAAATTTATCAAATTAACCATGAACGCACGAATTAAATTAACAAATTTAGTCGCATTAAGAATATTCATCAATTGAATTATATAAAACCAGAACGCTGCAATTAAATATAACTCAACTATCATACAAAATTCTAGCACTTAAATTAGACCAGAACGCTGCAACCTAATTTTAAACGCTATTAATTTAACAATCGACTCATGTAAATAATCTAGGTGATCAGGCTAAATTAATAAACATGAAAACAACAGTCAAATTGTGAAGTTCATACGAATATCAAAGTACTAATTAAACGTTAAAACAATAACGTAATCTCATAACTCATTGACACTAATCGGTACATTACATGTTCGAATAACTGAAAGATTAAACTAAGTAACTAATTAAACGATAAATAAACTAAATAAGATAGATAGATACAACCGTTAGATAAATTAGGAGTTGAATTAATCGCGTCCTGCATTACAACCCGGTTGTATTTGTACCGACCTTGGCCGCAAAGGCCAAGGCCTTCGCACTATTCCTATGTGTGTGTTTTGTGGCTCCTTGTTCTCCCCTCTACATTAAAGCCCTAATGCCTTCTTTTATAGTGTTGATTTGGTCCTAGTGAATTTTTTTCTTAATTAATTGATCTTGCTCTTCCAATTCCACATCTTCTTCTTTCTTTTTTACACCGGATTCTCTTTTCTTATTTTTCCATAACGGGCTGATGGTTTCAAGCTTGATTTCGACCCATTAGATGATGAAATTTGATCTTGGTTTTTTCAACAAAGTTGTTCATCTCGAACTTAGCTTTCTAATGCATTTTGATTCGCATTATTCCGACATCGTATGAGTGAGATATTGTCGTCTTAAGACAGACCTGCAAACGTACATACGATTTTAGTAGTCTCGCAATCTTAATCCAAGTGGGTTATTACTAATTAATTAAAAATATATATATTAAAAACTCAATTTAGCACAAAAATATCAAAAGTTAAATAATAAACCCAACTTATATAAAATAATCATTTTAATTCGAATAATACGAAAGACGACATAAAAATAATAATATTAAAGGGGTAAAAATACGTATAAATACCGACTTATCACTAATCCATTTATTATTATCGCAATTTGTTCAAGTATTGTGAATTCCGGGTTGTATTCTGCTTGTGTAATTTGTAATTTACTTTCAAGTTGTTTGTTTCCGTTGCATGGCATTTACAGCTTTTAAATGAACTCACATGCTAAAACAAGTTCGATATATTTAAGATGCATTAAATGACGTAGCAAAACACATATTTCATGCGTGGCTTAAAACAATGTGTGCATATCATTTCATCATCTTACTAACTCGCGTGCATGAACATCGATCGATATCTTAGTAGAGGCCGCTATGTGCGGGCGGGGTTGGGTGTCTTTCGTGTGCTTCCCAACACACACTCTCGATTTTCGGACGCCCGAAACCATTAGGCAACGAGAGTCATTCGATACACGATACTCGATAACTCCTCAACCATTACCGCCAAAAAGAAATCCTCGAACAGGGACGCTCGAACCGGAAATTTACGGAAAAGAAATCGTTAGGGTACAAAATCCACCGAAAACCAACTAACGCGAGTAGTCTGCACATATTTACCAGGTTGCTACCTCTACAATTTTACCAAGTTAGGGTTTAAATTACTCCGATTCACTCTGATTTAAGATTTAGGTTTTTTTTGGGATTTTATGAGTTGAATGAGTGATTTGCTCAGTTCTTAATTATTTGTTCTCAAATACGTTTGATCCCTGATGCCAATTAACGAGTAATCCTAATATTAAGAACTTATCAGCCAAAATATGCCTGATTCTCATTGATTTTGGATTGTTAGGGAGTAAGTGGTAGAGGAAGCAAAGGGATAATGATACGGAGTATAGATTTTTTCAGCTTCTAACATTCATCAGTTCATTCATTTCCATCATTCCCGTAATTTTCCTGTTAAACATGTATATGTATATACAAAAAGAAGAAAATTAGATTTGGTGTGGGTATTAATAAAAGGCATTACGTGCATCTAACAATTCCTTATTATAGGAATAGTAAATAATCATATGAAATATAGTCTTTAAAAATTATCAGTCCATATATTATACTCAATTAATGTGTTCTACTTATTCGATTGAAGTGTCTAGAATAGTAAATAGTTTGTCTTTATTTATACACAAATATCTTTATTTGAACGGTCATAAGTTTATGACACATATGTTCGTCACGAATAATATTAGAATTTATGTAAAAGTAGAGAAAGAGTAGTACTGTAGTAGTATTAGCTTGGTAAAGGGATTATATCGAGAGACTGGTTAATAACAAATTCTTGTTTGTGACGAAGATATCTGTCATATAATTATGATGGATAAGATAATAGTAGTACTCATTTGTGGAGTAGTATCTGTCTAGATGATTATTATTTGACTCTTTATAACAATACGACAGAAGACCGACAACTAAGCTAGCTAGTTGATTTGGTGAGTTGTATACTTGCTTGTATGTAGGTAATTAGGAGGAAGCATGGGGGTGTTAGTTTGTTGTCAAAATCAAGAACAACTTCTTTTGATTGTTAAAATCAAGAAAATTAAATTTGGTATGTAATTTGATGGATTAGTGAATGTTAGCTAGTTCTCATTATGGAGGGCATGGGTATTAATAAAAGTAGAGTTAAGGGAATGAATTAGTAGTGAGTAAATAGGGGATTTAGGTGTTATGTCTTCAAATTCCTATCCGAAAAACATAAGTTATATTTATGCCACCTGATCACTTCATATAATGTCTTATACTTCATTTTTTTTTGCTTCTAGATATCCAATTTTTGCTTCTATTACTAGGAGTATTTCTCTATTCTCTTATTCCTCCCTTCTTCTCGATCAATTGCTTCTGATAACTATTTTTCCTTGTTTTTGGCTCAAGAATGAATATAGATTGGATCGGAGTTGGATGAATCACAACGGGGTGAAAGATAGGCGGAAACCAAAGTATAAAGTTGGTGTTGACGAGTTTCTACAACTTGCTTTTAGGGATAATAACGCTGAAATAATTTTGAAGTGTCCTTGCTTGAATTATAGATTGGGTTTAGCTCAGAACTGAAGGTACATGCAATGCCACTTATTAGTTTATGGTATAGATTCTAGTTATAACCCATTGGTTAGTCACAAAGAAATTGAAGAGCTAAATGATAGTAGTGAAGATGATAATTTAGAGGATATTTTAGTTAATGAGGATAACGAAATGTCCTTTGATGACACGTGTCCGTTAGTATTTGATGCGATAAATTTATGGAACTCTACGGATACAAGAGTTTTTGATGGTGTAGAAGGAGCCATGGGAGGTGGGTCGAGTATACTTAATGATAATACTCTTAAGGTGTTGTCAAAGTTAGTGGAAGATATGGAGGCTATGTTGTATCCCGGGTGTAAGACATATAAGAGATTAGAGTTCATTATTTCATTATTACATGTCAAAGTTTCAAATAAATGGTTAGATAGTTCTTTTCCAATGTTATTGAAGGCATTACATAGAGCTCTTAATTATGATAAGAATTTTCCAGAAAACTCCTACGAAGCAAAAAAGTACACAAAACACTTGGGTTAGATTATGTTAAGATCGATGCATGTGTCAACCATTGTGTTCTATTTCAAAAAGAGTTTGAAAATGAAGAAAAATGCCCTAAATTATTTTCTCCTAGATGGAAGGATAAAGTGGTGCAGGGTAGGGACGCTTGTTGGAATTATACTAATATCAACAGCCCCTCCAAATCCAAAAATACTAATTCAAAGATAATTAATCACTGGAACCACCTCTTTGATTATTATTGCTTCCCACACCAAAAATTCGTGGACTTCATACTTTTGAGTTCAGATTACTTGATTAAATAAGCATAATCCATACCAACTTTTCATGGAGTATTGAGAAAAGAACACAAAATATAATTGCAATGAATACAGTTTAGAAAACGTGCATGCTAATTTGACACGTTGATGGGGAAAGGCTGCAAGGGTCATCGTTAAATGACCTGGTGGACTAGTGGTGGACAGAAGTTATGGTGAAAGACCCTAAAACCGTTGATGGACAGAAGTTATGGTGAAAGTGAGGAAGGGATTGAAGGAAACGACATTGGGTACTGATAAAGGTCGAGGTAGGGTCTAGTAGTTAGGGAATTGCGCGCGAGTCTAATTTGACACGTACTAAATCATGTTTAAGAGACCGGTAGAGATACCGGTTAAAGGTAACAAATGGTCTCTTAATTTAACAGACCAGTTAAATAGTTAAACCGGTGTGTTATCAAAGATTTTGAGAAACCGGTTGAAATAAACGAACGGTTTCTTATGATTAAGAGACCGGTTAGACAATTCAACAAGTGTGTTACCGGTGGTCTCTTAGGGCATTTGTGTAGTAGTGTGATAGAGGACTTGGACCTGGAGCACGACGACCAGTGGAAGACAAATTCGAATGACGTACTAATGAACTAAGAGTAGAGCTCTCTTCTGAAATACAAGACTTGAAAGAAGCTGATGCATTACGCGAGACTCAAATAGAGGCACTAAAAGCATCTAATAATGATCTTAGAGCATCAAATGAGCAGCTTAAGTCATCAAATGAGAAGTTGAAAGCATTTGTCATGAAAATAAACTCAGATGCAATTGAACGTGAAAAGTTGATGAGAGCTGATATGAAAAAAATATTTGATGAAATCAGGTACCTCATCCTTTCAGCCTTTTTCTTTTTAAATATCATATTGAGACTCTTGTTTTTGGTGGTGTCACTGCCCACTGGTTTAAGGTATTTATTGAGCATGGAATAAATGAGCGGAAGTGATCCATTGGTTTAGGGTATTTAATTATTCATACACTTTTGTCAGGATGTTTTGGGACTAAGCTCTGATGTTGTTGTATAGACTTTCACCATGGGAGTTTTTAGCCCAATATTTCAGAATAGGCTCCTCTTTGTTCCTGATGCTACAACACTTCTGTCATTGGGGTTTGTCATATATAGCTGATATTTTGTTGCTATAACTAAACGAAACAAATTTGTTGCTTGCTAGAACAATTTGCGAAAGTAGTAACCTCGAATAGAAGAGCTGCTTCAACTTCTTCTTATACAGCTTCTCCATCAACCTATTTGACTTCGGTTGACACAATATTTGAATTAAAGGTACATTGGGTTATGAAATTGATGTTTAGTCCCTCCGACCTTGAACTCGGGTTTGTAAGAATCATATGGGTAATCTTTGTAGGCAAATGTGGATTGAAGGAGAGGAAGGTGTGGACATGACATAGGTCCACCCCGACGCGGCCACGCGCGGGTTTGGGGAGGCGAATGAATCTCATGTGAGATGGTTCTCGAATTGAAATTTAAATCTAAATGGAGTCGCCACCGAACTTTGTGGGAGTTCGTGCCCGTTCGAACCCACTCTATATCTTAGTGGGCCGTGCACAAAGTACGGCCCATTTGGATTTCAGAGTTTATGGGGTTCGTCCCTTTGCATTGCGATATTGATTCCGACATTATCAGAAATCGTGTATTGAATGACTCTCGTACGCCAACGGTTTCGGACATCCGAAAACCACGGTTCTGAGTAAGGGGTGAGGGTACGTGTTGAAAAGTTCACAAAGAACACCCAACCCCGCCCGTACTTAGCGGCCTCTACACGCGTGTTAGTTTGACGGTTAAATGATATGCAAACAGTATTTTGACTAAACATGTGAAATATGTTTGATCTACGTCGTTTAATGCATCTTTGAACTAAGTCGAAGTTGTATTTAGCATGCGAGGTTTGTTTTAGTATAACAAAACAAACGACGAGAATAAAGTACAAAAGAAGAAACAAACGAGTTAGTAACGATGATAACGGTTCGTAAGTAGTATAGAATGTCGTAAAAGACATGATGCACGGTTTTGAAAAGATTAGGACACGTGATGGACTTGACACGTGTTGACCGAGGTCATAAAATGAATTTTATTGAGGCTCGAAATATGTTGAAGGCTCACGATTCTGACGTGACAGAGGTCATTCGGTTGAGTCATGGAGGGACTCGATCGAGTGCCTCTTAAAAGACCCTCCTGCCTCAATTTTGAGGTGCCACTCAATCGAGTCAGGCGTGACACTCGATCGAGTGGCCGGACCTCGAAAAAGCTTTCTGCCTCTGATTTGGGGTGTCACTCCATCGAGTGGGCTAGGCACTCGGTCGAGTGACTCCTATACGAACTATGGTTTGTGAATTTGTTTTTAATTTTGAAATTGATAACTTCGCTAAATCGAGTGTAAATATAATATGATTTACACTCAATTCCGTTTTCGATACTCGTTATATTAGATATTTGATTATGGAATCAATATCTAATATTTAGAGTGAGTTTTGTAAAAGATATTCACAAATCGTTTTAAACCGAATTAAGATGAAATAATTCCCTCTGCATCTGTAACCACAAATTTTGTATCGCAGCTAACTGAAATACAAAACAAGGAAACAAATAAATTTTATTAATTATTAATCAAAAGTTCGTGTACAACCTCTAATGTATCCTCTGATTCTAACGCTGTTTAGGGAACACGTGTACGCGGTACACGTGAGGGACGCGTGCGTAGCTGACTTGTACTGCCTTGCACGCGTTGTAATTTGATATTCTCGAGAGGGTCGCTTGGACTTGAATCTCCCTTGAATGTTTGAATTTGTCTTGGATCTTCTGACGGCTTGCGACGGATTTGATGGAGAGTTTGTAGCGACTTCTTGTCTTTTTCTCTCTGGATCCTTTGCTTCAGAATTTTCCAATCGCCTTCAAATGAATGAGAAGAGCTCTATTTATAGAGTTTTGGTTCTCCTTGGTGGACTTTGTAGTCACAGGCCCATTTATGGGCTTATGGGTGACATTGGCCCAATTTGTCTTCTTTTCGGGTTTAATGATCCAAATCGTTCATTTTGTAATTCGGATCGACCCATATTTCTTTTACTCGGGGCAAAATAATTAAATTGAGTTAAAATTTCGTATTAACTCAAAATAATTAATTAATTTAATTTATTCGGCACATTAATAAATTTTTAGTGCCTACAAATTGCCCCCTCGGGACCTTGTCACGTGCACCCCCGGGTGTTTTGGAGTGGCGAGGTCTCGAATATTTTTTTTTGTTTAACTTTGACTTGGAAGTCGACGAGCACCGGACTTCGTACAGGTAGCTCTATCTTTTTTTTTATCGTCACCCTGTCATTATCTGACTTGACGGATGACTCGGGATCCTGTGAATTTTCTTGACTGCACGGTCTACGGCCAACCCGCCTTTTCTTTGAGACAGGCCGACTTTTACGTCACCAAAGAGTTGCCGAGACATCATGAGTTGTGACCAATGATTTAGGAAACGAGATACTTTTGTCTTTTGGAAAGCACTAATAATACTTTCCATCCTTCATGACAATCAAAATCGTTCCTTATCTCCTCTTAATTAGGGTTAAGGCTCCCTCCAAACTATATAAACAAGCCGATTGTACGGATTTCTGTTCAATGCCTTTGTATCCTCTCATGCACGTGAAGTAAGTCTTCATTCTCTATGCCAAATTTCATCTTTATGCTATGTTGCTTTCTTTTTTAATTTCTCCGTCATCTTTTCCTTTTTAGACTTGCTTTGTTTGTTTACCTGTGTGCTGTGTATACCCTTTTGTTTGCCTAATATGAAGAAGGTATTACTAATCAAATTGGCAAGTTGAAGAAACATGAGGCATTGATGTCTCACTTGTCGTGTCATCACCAATTCACTACATGTGCTTCCCCTTTTCTTTTCTTTTTTATAAAAATTTATTTGGGGTGCGTGACTAACATGCATATCGCTTGTTGCCGTCCATCCTTGCTCCAAGTTGCTTGACGGATTTTCTTAGGACGTCTCGAACCCGTGCGTTTGATTATCAAGATAGTAATTCAAAATTTTACATTATTTCCATACCTTGAATTTTATAATTATATGCATATGCCCGTCCATAGATTTGTTTGTATAGGTAGGATGACGTATTTGGATCAAGCTTTTTTTTTTCTCAAGTTACTCGGGAGTTACTCGTCTTTGTCCGTGGATTCTTGAAGATTTTATTTGACTCTTATGGAAAAATTCAACCCGGTGATCTTCCATCTTCAACTGAGTTGTTAAGAGATGAACCCGTTTATTGGGTCATCGCGACTTCTAGGAGCCACGGAGGAAGCACACGGCGGTGAGGAGCCACGGAGGAAGCACCCGGAGTTGTTATGAGGTGAACCCGTTTGGGTCATCACGACGCTCCGACGGAGGACGTCTCGTCTGAAGATTGCCCTCACCTGAGTGGGTGTGAGGGGACCCGTTTGGGACATCACGACGCTCTTGTGAGGAGTCATGGAGGGAGCATCTGGAGTTGTTATGAGGTGAACCCGTTTGGGTCATCACGACGCTCCTACGAAGAAAGCCACGGAGGGAGCACACGGAGATGAGGAGCCCCAGAGGGAGCACTCGGAGTTGTTATGAGGTGAACCCGTTTGGGTCATCACGACGCTCACGTGGAGGAGGCACCGAGTTGTTACGAGGTGAACCCTTTAGGGTCATCACGACGCTCACGTGGAGGAGGCACCGAGTTGTTACGAGGTGAACCCTTTAGGGTCATCATGACGCTCACGTGGAGGAGGCACCCGAGTTGTTACGAGGTGAACCCGTTAGGGTCATCACGACGCTCACGTGGAGGAGGCACCCGAGTTGTTACGAGGTGAACCCGTTCGGATCATCACGACGCTCGCATGGAGGAAGCCACTGAGGGACCACTCGGAGCTGAGAAGCCACGGAGGGATCACTCGGAGCTGAAGATCCACAGAAGGATCACTCGGAGCTGAGGAGTCACGGTGGGAGTCTCGTTTAAAGACCGTCCTCACCTGAGTTGTCATGAGGGGACCCGTTTGGGCCATCATGACTTTCTTGTGAGCAGCCCCACTTGATGAAGCATCGTTTGGTGATGATTTTTTTGCTGAAGCTCCGTCCGATGATGATTTTTTTTCTTTAGCTTCGCTTGATGATGACTTTTTGTGAAGCCTCTTCAGAGATGATTTTTGTGAAGTTCGTTTGATGACGATTTTTTTTTAACCATTCACAGTTTACACTCTTGCGGGTCCGGAGCAAATTTATTTTTAATTTGGAGTGGCGGCTGCACTCAAGCTACATGTTCACTCGAGCTGCCTACGTACTCGCAAAACATGGATGTTTTACAAGATCAAGCCAACGTAGTTCATGGAATAAATTTTTGTGTGTTTTCTTTTGTTTTTGTAGGTTTTTTTGTGTGTGTGTGTTTTTTTTGTTTTTTTTTTGTTTTTTTATTGGGTGCAATTTAACCTCTTGTTTAGGAGTTTTCCTTGCAGTTTATCCTCTTGCTTAGGAGTTTTCCTTGCAGTTTATCCTCTTGCTTAGGAGAGCTTGCAGTTTACCCTCTTGCTTAGGAGAGTTTGCAGTTTATCCTCTTGCTTAGGAGCAGTCTTGCTTTTTTAAAAGGTAAAAGATGTTTCGCCATCGTCCACCCTCACATTGGCGCTTGATGGAGATGAGATGTTTTCAACCATTTCACTTTCATGAGATTTTGAAAATTTTTGTTGATCTGTGAGAACTACATCCCGCATTTTTGCTTTCAGAGGTTGCACTTGAGTGATGTCTACGATCTCCACACGCTTCATGCTGGAAGGGGTGAGACTTCTGATATTATTGCTCATTTTCATTTGCTTGACATCCTCATCTGAGGGAGGCACATTACTTGTCCTTGTGGATACTCCTAGGCGACTAAAGACTCCACTTTTAGGCGGATCTAAGCGTTTAAGCATTGATGTTTCTCCACTTGAAGTTGATGGATTGACGACAAAATTATTGCCCCCTTCACATGTGCCCAGCCTGTTGAAGATGGGCAGACAATTATTTAGAGGAAGTTGATGTCTTTCTTTTGTCGCAGCTCTTCCCAACCGATGGAACACAGAAGATCGTGATCTCTTCATGGGTGGGCTTATCCCATCAAAGACTGAGAGTTTCGATGGACGTGCATTACTTTCATTTTCATTGTCTTTGCTTCCCAGGACGGAGATCGCGTTGACACTAACGCGGTTGACAGTCTTTACAGGGAAGAGATTTCTTTCTTTTGGAGGGTACATTCTGTTTCTCCTTCCTTGTTTTCTTTGATGATGGGCATGTTGTGATTTGAACTTCTTTTGCCCCCTTGATTTCTTGTGCATCGTTGTCTCCCATGTCGCAGTGGTTTGATTGGTTGCTACTGCTTCTTCAAGATCCAAGACGATTTTTCCTTCTTTGACAAGCTGCATGATCTTTTCTTTAAGAGTTATGCATTTTTCAAGAGGATGACTGATCAACCTGTGATAGCGACAGTAATTATGATGGTTCATCATGTTAGCCTCTTCAGGTCTTTTTGAATCTGGTAGCTGTATCACGTTCTTTTCGAGGAGGTCATCCAACATATTTGACAGGTCAGAATCATCAAACGGATACTTTTTGCCTAGCAGCTCTTTTAAAGTAGATCCATTCTTGTTGTCTGATCTAGGATTTTTCGATGTCTTGGAAGGTACATTGCTGACGTTGACGACCATGGACTCCTTAGATGTCGTGGTGATGCCTTCCCTAGTCTCCTTATTATGGTCTTGTCTCTGGGAACGTGTTGCCTTATTTTGCTTGTGGCCGTTGATTGTGATTTCCATGTTATGAGCACGCGTTGCTAACTCCTGGAAGCTTTTTGGTTTGATCCCATTCAAGATGTAGAGGAGATCCCAGTTCATCCCGTTGATGCACATTTCAACCGCTGAAGTTTCATTCAAACGCTCCTTGCATTCAAGACTGAGGGCACGCCAACGGTTGATGTAGTCAATGACAGGTTCATCGTCCCACTGGGAAGTGTTTGTCAGCTCGCTCATGCTTACAATGCGCCTGGTGCTGTAGAACCTGTTGAGGAATTCGTCTTCCATCTGAGTCCAGCTGTCGATTGATTCAGCTTCCAAATCTGTGTACCAGTCAAAAGCGGTTCCCTTGAGAGAGCGCACGAACTGTTTGACAAGGCGATCACCATCAGTTCCAGCATTGTTGCATGTCTCCACAAAGTGCGCGATGTGCTGCTTCGGGTTCCCCTTCCCATCGAACTGTTGCAACTTGGGGGGTTGATATCCGGAAGGCATACGCAGGTCATCAATTCTTTTGGTGTAAGGCTTGATATATCTTCCAGTGGAGGGGCCTTCACCGAGTTGGACCTTGATTGCGTCAGCTATCAGACTCTGCAACTGCTCCGCGGAGTAAGTACCGGTCTTGTTCTTTGGAGGCTTCTCACCATCCTTTTCCTCGTCGTCTTCATCCTTTTCGGTGTCGCTTTCGTGAACGGTGTCCTTGTCGGTGTCACTATGCTCACTGGAGTTTTTCTTCTCTCGGAGCTCGATCACTTCTTTTTGAAGATCCTCGATCTTCTTGTTCTTCTCTTCATTCTCCTCTTGCATTTTTTCAACAAGTTTGGTCAGATTCAAGACTTGGTCTTCAATGCTGGAACCACTAGCCATCATCACCGAAGCGCTGATAGGAGTGACAGCTTCCTTCTTCTTTGGAGACACCTTGAGCTTGCGAGGGGAGGACGTATTACTCTCGGAGATTTCATCCTTGCGTGAAGGAGAAGACGCCGCGATCATAGCTTTAGCGGCAGCAGCAATGGAGGCAGCAGAAATCTTACGCGGCCTAGTAGGGATGTGAGCAGCGCGTAGGCTGGCAGCAGCGGCGTCGAGGGTAGCCTTCTTCGCCTTCGCCCTGGTGACCATGCCAGTGGATTGCGTGACAACGCCGGAAGACTGTTGGAGAACGTCAGCGTAGGCCTTCCTGGGGGTGTTGAAGGTGTTGCTTTGGTTAGTAGACATCTTCTTGAGAAGTAGTCTTGGTTGCTTCGGCGGTAGAGATGAGAGGTAGAGATTTTCACGTCGGGTTCACCAAAATTTGTAACCACAAATTTTGTATCGCAGCTAACTGAAATACAAAACAAGGAAACAAATAAATTTTATTAATTATTAATCAAAAGTTCGTGTACAACCTCTAATGTATCCTCTGATTCTAACGCCGTTTAGGGAACACGTGTACGCGGTACACGTGAGGGACGCGTGCGTAGCTGACTTGTACTGCCTTGCACGCGTTGTAATTTGATATTCTCAAGAGGGTCGCTTGGACTTGAATCTCCCTTGAATGTTTGAATTTGTCTTGGATCTTCTGACGGCTTGCGACGGATTTGATGGAGAGTTTGTAGCGACTTCTTGTCTTTTTCTCTCTGGATCCTTTGCTTCAGAATTTTCCAATCGCCTTCAAATGAATGAGAAGAGCTCTATTTATAGAGTTTTGGTTCTCCTTGGTGGACTTTGTAGTCACAGGCCCATTTATGGGCTTATGGGTGACATTGGCCCAATTTGTCTTCTTTTCGGGTTTAATGATCCAAATCGTTCATTTTGTAATTCGGATCGACCCATATTTCTTTTACTCGGGGCAAAATAATTAAATTGAGTTAAAATTTCGTATTAACTCAAAATAATTAATTAATTTAATTTATTCGGCACATTAATAAATTTTTAGTGCCTACAGCATCGTAATGTCGTAACTAGTCTTTTCGGACAATGTGACTATTATTTCAGCGTCAACGGGATCGTATTACTGATTTGACCCTTTAGATCCGATATTCGACTATAGAGTTGATGTCGTATCCTAGGAAATAATAACGTCGGTTAGGATGCTGTCTTTGTTTGTGTTGAAGTCATCAATCAGCCTAGTGGTTCTTTTACGTTGTTTGTTGAAGTCTGACAGTATGAGTGCAGCAATGACCTCCGCGACAAGGACTCTCCTTGCGACCTTGGACGGCATATCCTCATGTGACGGCATTTCACCATGGTACAGAAGCATGTGCATCAAAGTGAAGAGACCAGACTCCTCTCTGTTCACTACATTTTTCTTCATTCCATTGCAACTTCTTTGATTTCAAAGGTGCAAACGAGGTCTCCCCCCTCAACCTTCTTGTCTTCTAAATAGTCACTCATCCCGGAAGCCTACAAAAGGGAAATTAGATATGCGGAATATGTTATGATTGAGAGAAATGTACATTCAAGAGTACTGTAGAAATATTATACTTACAATTATGTAGGTAGCCTTGTATATGTCAGAATTTTCAAAGTTGTTGTGTAGGTGATGGTCCAGCACATCAATCGTTCTGCTCTTTAAGTTGACACAAATGCAGGCAAAGTACCCATGGAGGTTTACAGGAACAAATATTAGGTCAGCTTCCAAGTTCACAACTCCGCCGCAGTCATTACTAAATATGTCCCAGAACTTGAAGAGCTTGTCTCGTAGGCCGTCTAGTGGTGTGGCGTGGTCGAAAGTCTCAATGAGGTTGTTTATTACATCCTGGGGTGGAAATCAAGATTTTAGTAATCCGGTTCAAATTAAGTTGAGGGTTGAAGATGAAGACTTTGATAGTTGAAGTGACGTTCGTGTTGTGTTGAAGTGAAAGTAATTTCCGCACAGAAGTTTAAAATTTCATAGAATGTTTTGTTGTTTAGACCTAAAAGTGATGTGCTGACGTAACAATGTTAAAGTGTTCCAAAAAGTGAAGTCATAGAAATGACGGTTGAAGTTATGTTATAAAGCTTCTGAAGTTGTGAATGTCGTGGTTAAGATTTGAAATGTTGGTGTACTTTCGTTGAAGTTACGTTCTTACAACTTTGAAGTTTTATATTTCACAGAATAGAGTACGATAGCCATGAGGTGTACATTTAACTATAGTGTATAACTGTAGTTTATATCCATAAGGTTTTCATTTACCTGAAGTTTACAACCTTTGTAGTTGAGGTGTCGTGTGTGTAGTACTGAAAAATGAGGTGGCGATGTGTTGAAGTTGAAGTTGAGAATATTGTGTACTGAAGTTGAAAATAATGTGGCAAGAGTTGAAGTTGCGAACATGGCAGTTGAAGTTGTGTTATGTAAGTTCTGGAGTTGTGAAAACTAAATTAGTGTTGAAGTTACGTTCAAGAATATCTGAAGTTGCGAATGTTGTGGTTAAGAGTTGAAATGTTATTTTCGTGGGATGAAGTTACGCTCTTACAACACTGAAGTTACGTCGTTAAATACTTGAAGTTATGAATTTGATATTTGCAACTAGGTGACGTTACATATATTTTATGTGCTGATTTCGTGGATTTGAAGTTGCATTGTTGCAATTTTGAAGTTAAATATTTCAGAGATGAATATTTAATGGGGTTGAAGTGTCCTTATGTAAGTTCTGGAGTTGCGAATGTTGTGGTGTAGTGTGTGTAGTACTAAAAACTGAGGTGGCGATGTGTTGAAGTTCAAGTTGCGATTACTGTGCACTGAAGTGTCCTTTTGTAGTGGTAATTTGGCACAAGTTGAAGTGTTGCGAACATGACAGTTGAAGTTGTGTTATGTAAGTTCTGGAGTTGTGAATGGTAAATGAGTGTTGAAGCTACCTTCTAGAATGATTTTTTGTTTAGACCTAAAAGTGATGTGCTGACGTAACAATGTTAAAGTGTCCCAAAAAGTGAACTCATAGAAATGACGGTTGAATTTATGTTATAGAGCTTCTGAAGTTGTGAATGTCGTGGTTAAGATTTGAAATATTGGTGTACTTTCGTTGAAGTTACGTTGTTACAACTTTGAAGTTTTATATTTCACAGCCTACGTAGTTGAAGTGTCGTGTGTGTAGTACTGAAAACTGAGGTGGCGATGTGTTGCAGTTGAAGTTGAGAATATTGTGTACTGAAGTTGAAAATAATCTGGTACAAGTTGAAGTTGCGGACATGGCAGTTGAAGTTGTGTAATGTAAGTGCTGGAGTTGTAAAAACTAAATTAGTGTTGAAGTTAAGTTCAAGAATATCTGAAGTTGCGAACGTTGTGGTTAAGACTTGAAATGTTGTTTTCGTTGGATGAAGTTACGCTCTTACAACACTGAAGTTACGTCGCTAAATACTTGAAGTTATGAATTTTATAGAAACTAGGTGACGTTACATACATGTTAAGTGCTGGTTTCGTGGATTTGAAGTTGCACTGTTGTAGTTTTGAAGTTATATATTTCACAGATGAATATTTAATGGGGTTGAAGTGTCGTTATGTAAGTTCTGGAGTTGTGAATGCTAAATGAGTGTTGAAGTTACGTTCTAGAATATCTTAAGTTACGAATGTTGTGGTTAAGAGTTGAAATGTTTATTTAGTGGGATGAAGTTACGTTCCTACAACTCTGAAGTTTTTTTTTCCATAGCATTGTCAGAAGTTTTATAGTTGTAGTGCTGAAGTTACGTCGTTATATACTTGAAGTTATGAATTTGATCTTTGCAACTAGGTGACGGTGCATTTATTTTATGTGCTGGTTTCGTCGATTTGAAGTTGCATTGTTGCTATTTTGAAGTGATATATTTCACAGATGACTATGTAATGGTGTTAAAGTTGAAAATGTTGGCTAATGAAGTTGAAAATGTTGGCTACTGAAGTTGAAAATGTTGGCTAATGAAGTTGAAAATGTTGGCTACTGAAGTTGAAAATGTTGGCTACTGAAGTTCACTTCTGAAGTATTAAAATTATGAAGTTGATTATGTTACAAGGTGTACATATGAAAGTTGAAGTTTGTAGACACCCGCATTTTGCCTGCTAGTGTCTATAGCAGTTCCCGACAAAACACCCGATGATGATCGGACGTAAACGTGACTTAATACGCTCGAATACGGACTCGGAATCAATAGTATCCGATGTGGGCATTTAGCGGAGTGCAAATCTCTCAAAACCGACCTCAAATCCAGGCCCAGTGGGTCGTTCCGAGCAAAATGAGACTAATTTGGGCCAAAACCGACACCAAAAATAAATCCCGTCTTTTGGCGACCGGGTCAAAACCCGGTCAAAGACGAACCCGTCACAAAAACCAGCCAAGTGCACCTTCTAGAAGCTGGCGCCAAGTCTAAATTCAAATAAAATCAATCAAAACAACAATATCAATTCCTTCCTAAAATAGCTCGATTTGCTTGATCCACTCGATCGAGTGGATTGACCCACTCGGTCGAGTGGAGCGTCAAAAACCGGACCAGATTCATTTCTGAAGGCACTCGACCGAGTGCACTAGGGCACTCGATCGAGTGACCCTAGGTCGTGGGGTTTCTCCTATAAATACCCCCTTAACCCCATTCATTTCACAGGATTTTTCCCATGCATTCTACCCTACATTTTCAACCCTAATTCATTCATCCTCTCCACACTTCAATCCTTAGTAACCCTAAGCGATACTACTCAAAAAACCGAGTCTACATCCATCACACATACACACACACATACATATTCAACACCCCGAGATCAAAACTCGTCAAAGACCCGAGAGCATCCTCTCCCTAACCAAACACACCCTAACTCACCCTACATATCTCGACACTCCCGCGCACACGCCGCTACTACGAGTTCGTTTCCGAGGCCATTAAGCATGTAGGTTGAGGGTGTCATCAAACCCCATTTCTTTTTCTCCTTTCCCTTTTTTTCGATTATATATGTATTACTATTATTATTATTATTATTATTATTATTATTATTATTATTATTATTATTATTATTATTATTATTATTACTAGTACTATTATTATTAGTCGATATTAACGACACTAATATTTTATTTACTAGCACTAACCTTTAATTTTGTGCATACTAACCTTTTATTTATTTTCGTTACTAACATTTTATTTATCGCACTCTAACATTTTATTTTTGTATACTAACACTTTAATTCCGTATTCTAACATCTAACATTATTATACCGTGTATATATACATACTAGTATTAAAATCTCGGTTTCGAATACATTTAACTATGACGATCGCCTAAAGTCCATCTAATTCCTTTATGAGTAACGACGGAGGTGGCGCCCTTTCGAGGAGCACCGCCCCAATGTGCTCAAGGACGTGATGTGATCGTGATCGGTCATAGTTGAACATATTTAATCCCATTTTCAAGAATAGTGCGGAACCCGTTGACACGAAAACCGACATCACATAATCCGAAAAGATTAGTTCCGATGTCGTGACGTAGAGGGATGCAATTCCGTCACTAATTCAAAATTTCAATCTAAACGATAACATTTTCATAAAATTCCGATGACGGTACTATAATCGCTTGCATATGCGATTATAGCACCAAAAGCCGAGTTAAGTACAAATCGTACAATATTTGTATTTAATTTGGCCCACTATCGATTTTAACCAAAAAAGCAACATGAGTTGATACTCGTACAGGGGCTACTCGACCGAGTACATAGGCCACTCGATCGAGTAGCGTCCATAACACTGGACAGAACCCTTTTCGAGGGGTTACTCGAACGAGTGCATAGGCCACTCGATCGAGTAGCGTCCATATCACTGGGCAGAAACTTTTTTGAGGACACACTCGACCGAGTCAGACTATGACTCGACCGAGTGGGTCCTGTAACCCAGAAAACCGAGGGCCTTGACACACACTTTCAAGCCTCGTCCTTTTATCGACATTAGTCATCACGTGTAAAGACTATCACGTGACTCTCCTATTTTCAAAACTCATGCATATCACGACACCTAAAACGATTTTGATCGACGGTCTCGCGCTATTAATTTTATGTCGACGACTCTTTAGTCGTATCCGTCATATAATTAATTTAGACTCCATTTCTCGAGGTGATAAGTCGGGACAAGGCATCGAGGCTCGAGATCGGGTTAGCACCACACCTAGGTCTCGAACCTCCGTCCTTTGATTAATATGCAATATAATGCGTAATTAATTAAAGTTCGTCTATTTGCACAACTTACGGTCTAGTTTATATTTATTATATACGGGTCCGTTTCTAGTTAACATTTGCTGCTTTTAATTCAATTATTCTATTTTATTGCTCGTTGTATTGTGAATTCCGGGTTGTATTCCGCCCGTGTAATTTGTAATTTATTTACGAGTTTTCTATTATTTGATGTTTGCCATTTATTTATTTAAATGAACATCGCATGCTAAATCACTTTGACGTGAATCAAGATGCATTAAATGACGTAGTTAACCAACAACTCGCATGCTTAGCCCGAAAACGCTGTTTGCATATCATTTAGTCATTTTACTAGCGCGCGCACACGAACACGAACGATGTCTTAGTAGAGGCCGCCATGTGCGGGCGGGGTTGGGTGTCCTTAGTGGGCTTCCCAACACGTACCCTCACCCCTTACTCAGAACCTTTGGTTTCCGGATGTCCGAAACCCTTGGCGCACGAGAGTCATTCTATATACGAAAGCCGGTTTATACGGTATCGATATTGCAATGCAAAGGGACGAGCCCAATGAACTCTCAAATCGAAGTGGGCTTACTTTGTGTATAGCCCATGACGACATAGAGTGGGCTCGTATGGTTCCGAATAACCACAAAATTCGGTGGCGACTCCATTTTGACTTAGATTTCGAACCCGAGAACAATCTCACCACGAGATTCATTCGCCTACCCAAACCCGCGCGTGGCCGCGTCGGGGTGGACCTACGTCATGTCCACAATTTGGCGACTCCGCTGGGGATACCTGATGTACCACATGTCATCGGGGTTCCTAGGGTGAGACTCGAAGAGAAATCGTTCGTATATTAGTGTGCGCGCATTAGTTTAATGATTCATGCATAACCCAAACTTGCCCGGGCCGGTTACTTGTGACCGACGTCCCACTATACCACGGTGCATTCATACATGGGTGCACTAAAGACTTCGATGGCGGAACTCACCGGGGTTTTACGGCAGGTCCTAGTTCCAAATCGGCTAGGGAGTCCGTCCCGTTTCGTGAGAATGCTATCGTTGTTGGTATAGACCCTACTTTGACCGACCGAGACTTAGTGTAAAGCATACATAAGCGTCATTATAATGCTTGTTTGACTACGTGCTACTTGGTTTCCGTGTCACTTTTTTCAAAAACCGTCATTTTCAAAAATGCATCTTCCCAAAAATACCAAATTTTGAAAATCCCGAAATACTGTCCGTTTCGGGACCTGTCTTTTCAAAATATCCAACTTTCAAAATTCGGAATGCTGCCGAAATTTAGACTTACGATTTGACTCAAAATAGCCTATTTTCTAGCCGGCATGTTGTCCATTTCAAAATTCGAATTTCTGATCCACCATTCAATTTTCGAATTTTCAAATTTCAAAATTCCATTTCGATTTTTTTTTCAAATCCTCGAGATGCGATTCTCGATTTTCAAATCTCCGAGATGCCGTTTTCGATTTTCAAATCTTCGGGATCTTATTTTCGATTTTCAAATTTTCGGAAATTTATTTTTCGATATTCAAATTTTCAAAATTCCAAATATTCAACTTATCAAAAAAAAAACTCGGCCCTGTCGGCATGCTGCCAATTTCAAAAGACGGGATCGCCTCCTCAATTTTCAAAACGCGAAATTACTCGCAACCATTCTAATATTTCAAAATGCCCGGTCCTATTGGCCCACTGCCGATTTCAGGACTGTCCTCTCAATTTTCAAAATTCAATCATTTTTCAAAAACCTTCCTTATTATAGGACCTACCGTAATTCGTGTATCGGGTCTTTTCGTAATACGTCGAAGGTCTTTAGCGTCGAAACTCCGTCGATCCTACATCACGGGTTTCTTCCCCATCCTAGTCCGCCTTTTCCTAAAGGCATAACCGACCAACACGAGTCATACACTCGTAAATGGAAGGTTCGTCTGAACACTCGAGTCCTAACTAGAAAGTCACACGCGATCTTTCCCTCCGACAGGACGGTCCCCACGACCTTTCCTAGGGGAATTTTGCCCGTCTTTCAATCCGTTAGTCGAGTCATCCAAATTCAAGTCCTTTAACTTAAGGGTCTACCCTAATCACAGGGTCTATCCTTATTCAAGTCAAGTCAAGGGTCTCTAGCGTCGAAACTCTGCCGATCTTACATCGCGAGTTTCTTCCCTCACCCCGTATGCCTTTCCTCGAGGCCGAGTCAACCTTTTACAAGGCATAACCCTATAACAAAAGGTTTGTGGTCCTTACATCTAAGGGTCACTCGTCCGACACTCGAGTCTTAGCAAAACCTACAATCTCATTCGGGGGCTACCCTTCAGCAGAGCGATCAATCACGGTTTCTCTAAGGGTCATGTCCTACACGTGGTGTCTCACGTACCCCACTTTTTGAGTCACTTAGATGCCGCACCATCTGAGTCCTATCAGAGTCTTCAGTCTCACTTGGGGGCTGTCCTCCACCCGAGCATGCGACCACAGTCACCTTAAGAGGTACCTTATGTTCATCACATACCGGCGTCCTTACGATGTCTTCTTCGAGTCGTACCTATGCTACGAACACCCGAGTCTCCTAAAGGTTTAGGTCGCCACGGTTGGTCCAAACACGTGACGCGGTCAAACACGGTCGCCCCATTTTCGGACTTACCCTCGTGCAGCTTGAGTCTCATCGTCGAGTCCAAGCCAGGGTTGTTACCTCGTCTAGGCCAACGTTCGAGTATCCCGGTCCAAGAGTCTTTGTCGACCCGTCACCCCGGGCCATGTCTAGTTTGACTCCCTCTTTTGCATTCGCGCAAAGTCGAGTTTAGGCGAGTCGTGGCACCTGTCGTTTTCTCCAATCAAGGACCTTACCAAAAAGAAACGACCAACCAAGTATCCGAAAGTCCGGATTCGATTCGAGTCTAAGTCTGAGTCCGAGTCTAGGATATCCTACATCCTCATTTCAAAGTCAGAGTCAGAGTCAACTGTATTCTGTCCTCTTTTCAAAATTCAATAAAATCAGCTTTTCTATCTCTTATATATGCTTTCCTTATGTGTTTCCGAGAACATGATGAACACCATCGTACACTGTGAGCACATGCACGTGACTATTATAGGCACATCTATAATGACTGCAGGAACTAAGGCCCGTGTTTTCCTTTACCTGTTCCATGTCTGGTATAGCAAGCCACAAAACTACCCTTAGCAGGAGCATATCGAATCCTATGACAAATCCGGGTAGTCTCATAGTTTGGGATCAAGACGGAAGGCAAGCCCATTTCCCACAATAAACACCCCTCCAATAAGACTTATCAATCCCTACCTTAGGCGTTAGTCTGACCAGAAGCAAAAAGAAGCATCGTGACTCTATAGGCTTGATGCCAAAAATACCCAACTCGAAACGATGCTCCCACTAAGCCTGCTCGGAATTATGATGACAATACCGAGATCCAAATCACCATGCTTACCGTAGAGTACTCCACCGCGAGTTGCACTCACCAACTAGGCTTATACCTTACAAAGGTTTAGCTCCACAAGCCTAATCCAACCGATGGGCCCACCCCCATATCCACCCACAACATCAAAGGGAGGGATAGCCGAAAAAAAAAACCTGGACAAAAAAACAGAAGTCCAAAGAAAAAAAGCAAAAGGCCAAAACAAAAGAGCTGGCCATGATCAACATCCCTCGACCAGATACGGTCAATCCCTTGACCGGGGCACGGTCAACTCAAATGAAGAATCCCACGACCGGGGCTAAGAGGTCAACCCAAACAACAAAAAAAATTCAAACACCCATGACCGTGGTCAACGTTCAACTCAAGTGAAAATCCCTTGACCGGGGTACGGTCAATTCAAAAATTATCAATGCCTATATCGTCCAATAGGGAAGAGACAATCAAGCTGGTCAGCTAACACCACACTTAGCCTTCCCACATTGCAACCCTCAAGACCTTCTCGAGACCTAGGCTAAGAGACAGCCCGGAATTTTGAGGATTCTAGCTCCATAGGATACACCCTAACCTTTAGGGCCAGACATGGAAATCAGATCCCGCATTATCGAACCTACCCCGATTGAAGTTCGAGTCATTCTTACTCGACTTCCCCCTTTACTACCACATTACAATACCTTACCCTCGAAGCCTTAGCTCCACAAAATCGAGCTCCAGATTTCGAAACATCAAAGCCACTTTCTACCTGGCACCACATTTCCAAAAACATCCAAACCAGTTACCAGCCCCAAACACGGGAACTCAACCTGCGGTCGGCATAGAACATGCCCAAATAGTTCACACCACCTCTGGGGGCTACCTCGGAGAACGCTCACAGTCACGGGATCAACATCCTAACTGTTCTAGCCCTTTGATTAAGACATCATTGGGAATTCACCTAGCCTACACCATCGTTATGGCTAGTTACACACAAAGCCCTAATAAACTAGGCACCATAATATATCTTCATTCCAATCCACTGAACTACGACTTGGTTTGATTTCACTACACGTGAATACGTAGGCAGCCTTTCAACAAGGGCACAACCACTCATATTGACACAAATTCAGAAAGCACCATCATTCCTATCACGACACTGTCATGTTCTCAACAGTTAGCTTTGTCATCCTGGGGGCTTCTATTAGACAGAAGACCTCCATCCACTCACATAATCCAAAGACTTTCAAAATCTAGCCTCCTTTCTATAGAGTGTCCTAATACTCGGCTCAGTCGAAGACGAGAATTCGTCAGGGACTCGAAGCAACACCCATTTTGGGACTATACCCCAAAACCAAAGATCCAAAAAAGCACCAGACTATAACATTGCTACTACTAAGTCCTGTCGTTACAGTCTCGTTACAGACTACTGCAGCCACCCTATAGCACATCCCTTCCATTTCGATGTTCGACCGTGTTGCCACTCGCCTAGGCTACGGAATAGCGCAGCTTAAGAGTCTTGTCGTCTTAGGCGGCCCACCCCCTACCGAGTCACAATCCAACCCCTCGAGAGTCCAAGTCGTGTCTGTCAACTCGTCGTCCTGTCACGTCCAGAGTCGAGTCTGTCGGTACCTCCCTCCTCAAATTTTCACTTCAAAGTTTGCAAAACTTAGCCATTTGATAAAATCCTTTTCGACAAGGTCAAATTTCAGTCTATTTAAACTGGAAATTTCTTTTCTACCCTTTTCAATTTTGAAAACCTATCTCCTCGCACGTGAGTTGCTTTCAGGACTTCGATTTCAAAATGAAGCAAAAACCATTTTCCCCAGCGCGAGTCAGTCTATAGAGGCTAACTGCATTTCCTATGTGCTATCTTGCTATCTGCTATGCCTGCTATTTCTGCCTATGTATCTAACATTTCAGGTACCAGCTAGTGCTTCCCAACGGAACATCAAAGGCGGTGTTTCTCCTGAAATGCTACATGCAAGTTGTCATGTGTCAGCATACGGGTACACCCAAGACTTCAGAAGCAAGTCCCCGCGCAGCTACTTTACTCCCCAACACGAGTCAGTGTTTTGCCTATATGTTACATACAAGTTGTTAGCATACAGGTACACTCCAGACTTCAGAAGAAAGTCCCCGCGAAACTACTTAAATTCCCCAACGGAGTCAACTTTTCCCCGGTATGCTACATCCAAGGCGTGATGTGTCGGCATACGGGTACACCTACGCCCCGAAAGGCAAGTTTTACTCCCCACGGAGCATCATCATCAGGTCAGGTACGACTCAAGGCTTCAAAAGCAAGCCCGTACAGCTCACATATTTCCCCAGCGGAACGCCCGAGGCGACATTTTCTCCAAAATGGTACAGGATGGGCCCACATATAGGCACGCCTAGGACTTATGCAACAAGTCTGACTCCCCGCGGAGCTATCATCGGCAGGACAGGTATGACCCTCTGCTTATGGCTGGCGAGCCCTTCACGCTAGTCTACTGGACTATAAACGACCCGACCGGAAGGCTGCCAGGTCGTAATCTGCGATTGGCCTGGTAGCTACTCTGACTTTCGCCTTGTCCAAGCCTCAGTCAGAGTGGGGGCTCTGTAGACACCCGCATTTTGCCTGCTAGTGTCTATAGCAGTTCCCGACAAAACACCCGATGATGATCGGACGTAAACGTGACTTAATACGCTCGAATACGGACTCAGAATCAATAGTATCCGATGTGGGCATTTAGCGGAGTGAAAATCTCTCAAAACCGACCTCAAATCCAGGCCCAGTGGGTCGTTCCGAGCAAAATGAGACTAATTTGGGCCAAAACCGACACCAAAAATAAATCCCGTCTTTTGGCGACCGGGTCAAAACCCGGTCAAAGACGAACCCGTCACAAAAACCAGCCAAGTGCACCTTCTAGAAGCTGGCGCCAAGTCTAAATTCAAATAAAATCAATCAAAACAACAATATCAATTCCTTCCTAAAATAGCTCGATTTGCTTGATCCACTCGATCGAGTGGATTGACCCACTCGGTCGAGTGGAGCGTCAAAAACCGGACCAGATTCATTTCTGAAGGCACTCGACCGAGTGCACTAGGGCACTCGATCGAGTGACCCTAGGTCGTGGGGTTTCTCCTATAAATACCCCCTTAACCCCATTCATTTCACAGGATTTTTCCCATGCATTCTACCCTACATTTTCAACCCTAATTCATTCATCCTCTCCACACTTCAATCCTTAGTAACCCTAAGCGATACTACTCAAAAAACCGAGTCTACATCCATCACACATACACACACACATACATATTCAACACCCCGAGATCAAAACTCGTCAAAGACCCGAGAGCATCCTCTCCCTAACCAAACACACCCTAACTCACCCTACATATCTCGACACTCCCGCGCACACGCCGCTACTACGAGTTCGTTTCCGAGGCCATTAAGCATGTAGGTTGAGGGTGTCATCAAACCCCATTTCTTTTTCTCCTTTCCCTTTTTTTCGATTATATATGTATTACTATTATTATTATTATTATTATTATTATTATTATTATTATTATTATTATTATTATTATTATTATTATTATTATTATTATTATTATTATTATTATTATTATTATTATTATTATTATTATTATTATTATTATTATTATTATTATTATTATTATTATTATTATTATTATTATTATTATTATTATTATTATTATTATTATTATTATTATTATTATTATTATTATTATTATTATTATTATTATTATTATTATTATTATTATTATTATTATTATTATTATTATTATTATTATTATTATTATTATTATTATTATTATTATTATTATTATTATTATTATTATTATTATTATTATTATTATTATTATTATTATTATTATTATTACTAGTACTATTATTATTAGTCGATATTAACGACACTAATATTTTATTTACTAACACTAACCTTTAATTTTGTGCATACTAACCTTTTATTTATTTTCGTTACTAACATTTTATTTATCGCACTCTAACATTTTATTTTTGTATACTAACACTTTAATTCCGTATTCTAACATCTAACATTATTATACCGTGTATATATACATACTAGTATTAAAATCTCGGTTTCGAATACATTTAACTATGACGATCGCCTAAAGTCCATCTAATTCCTTTATGAGTAACGACGGAGGTGGCGCCCTTTCGAGGAGCACCGCCCCAATGTGCTCAAGGACGTGATGTGATCGTGATCGGTCATAGTTGAACATATTTAATCCCATTTTCAAGAATAGTGCGGAACCCGTTGACACGAAAACCGACATCACATAATCCGAAAAGATTAGTTCCGATGTCGTGACGTAGAGGGATGCAATTCCGTCACTAATTCAAAATTTCAATCTAAACGATAACATTTTCATAAAATTCCAATGACGGTACTATAATCGCTTGCATATGCGATTATAGCACCAAAAGCCGAGTTAAGTACAAATCGTACAATATTTGTATTTAATTTGGCCCACTATCGATTTTAACCAAAAAAGCAACATGAGTTGATACTCGTACAGGGGCTACTCGACCGAGTACATAGGCCACTCGATCGAGTAGCGTCCATAACACTGGACAGAACCCTTTTCGAGGGGTTACTCGAACGAGTGCATAGGCCACTCGATCGAGTAGCGTCCATATCACTGGGCAGAAACTTTTTTGAGGACACACTCGACCGAGTCAGACTATGACTCGACCGAGTGGGTCCTGTAACCCAGAAAACCGAGGGCCTTGACACACACTTTCAAGCCTCGTCCTTTTATCGACATTAGTCATCACGTGTAAAGACTATCACGTGACTCTCCTATTTTCAAAACTCATGCATATCACGACACCTAAAACGATTTTGATCGACGGTCTCGCGCTATTAATTTTATGTCGACGACTCTTTAGTCGTATCCGTCATATAATTAATTTAGACTCCATTTCTCGAGGTGATAAGTCGGGACAAGGCATCGAGGCTCGAGATCGGGTTAGCACCACACCTAGGTCTCGAACCCCCGTCCTTTGATTAATATGCAATATAATGCGTAATTAATTAAAGTTCGTCTATTTGCACAACTTACGGTCTAGTTTATATTTATTATATACGGGTCCGTTTCTAGTTAACATTTGCTGCTTTTAATTCAATTATTCTATTTTATTGCTCGTTGTATTGTGAATTCCGGGTTGTATTCCGCCCGTGTAATTTGTAATTTATTTACGAGTTTTCTATTATTTGATGTTTGCCATTTATTTATTTAAATGAACATCGCATGCTAAATCACTTTGACGTGAATCAAGATGCATTAAATGACGTAGTTAACCAACAACTCGCATGCTTAGCCCGAAAACGCTGTTTGCATATCATTTAGTCATTTTACTAGCGCGCGCACACGAACACGAACGATGTCTTAGTAGAGGCCACCATGTGCGGGCGGGGTTGGGTGTCTTTAGTGGGCTTCCCAACACGTACCCTCACCCCTTACTCAGAACCTTTGGTTTCCGGATGTCCGAAACCCTTGGCGCACGAGAGTCATTCTATATACGAAAGCCGGTTTATACGGTATCGATATTGCAATGCAAAGGGACGAGCCCAATGAACTCTCAAATCGAAGTGGGCTTACTTTGTGTATAGCCCATGACGACATAGAGTGGGCTCGTATGGTTCCGAATAACCACAAAATTCGGTGGCGACTCCATTTTGACTTAGATTTCGAACCCGAGAACAATCTCACCACGAGATTCATTCGCCTACCCAAACCCGCGCGTGGCCGCGTCGGGGTGGACCTACGTCATGTCCACAAAGTTATATTCATAAAGGTTTGAAGTTATAACTTTCATGGTTAAGAGTTGAAGTATTGCTCTAACAGTAGATAACTTTCAAAGTTGGGAAAACTGAAGTATTTAATTTCGCTAAGACATATGAAGTTAAGTTCCGGAACTCCGTAATTGCTGAGTTGTGTTGTTCGCATTTATATAATAGTAAGCTAAATTTAAGGTCTGCAGAATAGGCTTACCGAGTGTCGTATCCCCAAGTATGTCCTCTTTGGGAGATTTTCGTCAACTTCATCAGATGCGGATAGGCGACTTAGTAGTATTGACCAGCACTCCACCACGGAGGTATCCATGTCGGTGTCAGGGAGTATTGACAGTATATCCCTCCGAGTTAGCAGAGCGTCCTTCCCGTAATATGCCAGCATGTCACTGTAATTGAGAAAATGCGTAGTGATGTAGTCGTCGGCAGTGGTAAACAAATACAGTCGAAACATTGAAAAAAAAGGATGAGGGGAAAAAGTACTCGATTTTGTATTTGTACTCGTGCAGTAGGCTGAAATCTGCTGCGTGCTTCCGTAAATTGGGGAGGGTGCTGAGTAGTTGCTGGTTGTCCCGGCAGAACTTTGACACAACGACGGCTTTTACGTCTACATCTCCGACATCCAAGCTGCACCCTAGATCATCCCCACCCCCAATTTTGAGGCTACGTAAGGAGGACATTGTGTTCTGATTTGGTGAGGCAGGTTGTGGGGATACGGTGGGCGTCGGCTTCTCGATGCACGGTCGTTTCGATGACGTCTCCGGACGTTCAGTCACTCTCTTCGATGACAATACCGTCTTCGAATTTGCGTTGGCAGCAGTCTGTTCTACATCTGGAATGTCGTTTCCAGCGTCAAGACCCGGAGTTCTGTCAAGGTTTGTATTGTCGACAATGTCCCCTGCATCACGTAAAAGGAAAAATGAAATAATTGTCGTCATTTATTTTACATACCAGTGTTGTCGGTTTGGGACGTACCACATGCAGCCTCAGGACCCAGATTTAATTTCTGTGGTGTATCGTCCGCAATGTCACGCAATACCTCCCTCAACACCGCGTCTGCCCCTTCGTAATTCCCCTCGGGACCCGGAGTTTCCGTTGTTGTTTTTGTAGATGCTTCACCAGCAAACGGTGCGTTGCCAGTTGACGTTTGGAAGCGCCTCGCTAGGTCACATACTTTGTCAACATAACGGTGGAATTCCTCGTTCGCCCAGAACGACTGCGATGACTGCGTTGGATCTGTCTGCAGCTCTCTAAAACGGGCCGCTGACACTACCTTGATTCTGTCCGCTATTTCACGGACCACACCATTAAAAGCAACCGCGTTCCTCTCCATCAAGACACATAGGCCATGTAGTTCCTACGCGTACAAGAGTGCAAATAACAAGTAATTAATACTTTACTGAAACTTCAACACCATGTAAATGTCACTTTGAATTTAACGCTATGTGACTTCAACAGTGTGTGTATTAAAGGAGGACAGCTGGGGAAATGTACGTAAATATTAAAGTAGGACTGACGAGGAAATGTACTTACTTCCTCTGCCCGACCCGCCGGTACGCTGTCGTCCTCTAGCATAGGACGCAATTCCAGTTGGACATATCTTTTCACAAGATTCGGATCTGGGGGGTTTGTCGCCGTAAACTGATCATTGTCTTTGTCGGTAATTTCGGGCACAGTTATCACTTCAGCACCGTTCTGAAACGAGCGCGGATACGTAATATTGGACCAAACTTGCCTACCCAACGACCCTCCGAGCATTTCAACGTCAAGCCTTTTCGCGAGTTTGGCATCGTCCCAATGCTTAATTAAGGGGAGCTCGTGGGGGCACGGTTCACCACGAAAATCAAACCTGGTATACGCAGGAAAAAACGGAGATATTAAAAAGGAGGACAAAAAAACAGGAAGGCCTGTGAAGGCGGAAAGTACGTACACCAAACGAAAGGTATGAGAAACAAACCTGTGAAGGTATGTAATCATCAAAAACGGAATACAACCTCCAATAAACTTAGGATCACCCCTTGACTGGACCCCGGCCTGAACGATACCATTCAGAACGTACTTACACCAATCGTACTTTTTGATATCGTCAACTTTATCTACGGCCTTCACAAGCTTCAAGTCAAGTCCGTTGTTGGACGTTGGGCATAGGAAAGACGACATCGCAAATAGGACGAACATCTTGCAAAACAGATCACTGCCTAGTTTGTCCGCCATCATGTCCTTCACAAGGCCTCCCAACTTCACTTGACTAGAGGTTTTTACGTGATATCGGTTCGTTCCTCCAGAAATCCTTCAACGCTTTTACTTCGTCACAATCGGAGTCTTTGTGTCGACCTGTGGGAACCACATTTACCTCGTACGGGCCACGCGGTAATAGAAAACAGTCGTGAACATCGTGTTTGGTGACACTGAACTCTTTGAACTGTGATGCCCTAAAAACGTGGGATCCATCATTAAAGGCTCCCATAAAGACCGAAACATATGAAATCGGGTACCTGCAGAGTTTAAAATCCAACAACCCGCCAAAACCAATTCTACGGACCACCTGTTTCTGTCTCTCATTAAGACTCGATACAAGCTTCGCAAGCCTACGCCCCCTACACTTCACAGGAATGTTACCAACTTCTTCCTCCTCTTCTTCGTCAACCCCCACGACCTCGACAATCTCATTTCCTGATGCCATATAAGCTATGAACAAACATGCATACAAATTGATAAGCATGGTGAGGGAGTTGATAAAACCCGGAAACAGTGAACATAAAAAAAATACAGACATTACCCTGTAAAACCCTAATTTCGTTAACCCAGGAAATCGATCAGCTAATTTCGTAGACACTAATTTTCGCAATTAAACCCTAATTTCCCTAATTTCGCAACAATTATACCCAAATTGTGAACAATTAAACCTAATTTCGTAGACACTAATTTCGTATACCCAGAAAAAATCAGATAACGGACCCAAAAATTAAACCCTAATTTCCCTAATTAAACTCGCAACAATTAAACCCTAATTTCGCAACAATTATACCCAAATTGTGAACAATTAAACCTAATTTCGTAAACCTTAATTTCGTATACCCAGAAAAACTCAGAAAACAGACCCAAAAATTAAACCCTAATTTCCCTAATTAAACTCGCAACAATTAAACCCTAATTTCCCTAATTTCGCAACAATTATAACCAAATTGTGAACAATTAAACCTAATTTCGCAAACCCTAATTTCGTATACCCAGAAAAACTAAGAAAACAGACCCAAAAATTAAACCCTAATTTCCCTAATTAAACTCGCAACAATTGAACCCTAATTTCCCTAATTTCGCAACAATTATACCCAAATTGTGAACAATTAAACTTAATTTCCCAAACCCTAATTTCGTATACCCAGAAAAACTCATAAAACAGACCCAAAAATTAAACCCTAATTTCCCTAATTAAACTTGCAAATTAAAAATTAACCTCTAATTTCACAATTAAACTCTAAATTAAAAAAATTGCTTAGAGAAAGAATAGACCTTGAGCCAACAAGGTCTAAAATTTGGTGAGGAAGTTGATAAATCTGGGTTTAATTTTGCTAACTAAAAAATTAAACCACGAAATTCGTCAAATTAAAAAACAAAGCGCTAGATTATACAACAAAACTTTGATTAGAGAAAGAAAAGACGTTTACCTGCGAAAAGAGGACAAATTGATCGAGAACCAACAATTGTGTGATGGAGTAGCAAATTGATCGGGATGATGAATGATGAATGTTGCTGATGATAAATGTACGAGCGGATGAATGTTGATCGAGAACCAAATTGATCGGGATGATGAATGTACGAGCGGATGATGAATGATGCTGATGGAGTAGTGGAGTGGGAAGTGAGCGGGAGTATGGTTTAATTGTGTTGGGAAAGGAATGAAGGTGGGAATATTGAGGTAATGAAGGTGGGAAGAAAACGAGGAGTATTACTGATGAACCTTTTTTTTTAAAATGATATCTTACTTCAATCTCAGCCATCCATCTTGAATTCATCCAATGGCTTATAATAAGCCTTATGGACTTATAAGAGGAGAAGGGACTTATATGATCCCTTATATATATATATATATATATATATATATAGAGAGAGAGAGAGAGAGAGAGAGAAGAGATCAAATAAGGGTTAGGTAACCTTATAAGTACATAAGGACTAATATTAGTCATTGATTTAATAATGAGATGGATGGTTGAGATTATACAGTTAGATTAATGATAGTTCAATTCATTCAATGCTTCTCTCAATTCCCCATACTCACTACTCAGCCTAGATTTCCAATGCTTCTCTCTCTCCTCCATTCAATATTTCAATCAACCGCCTCTCCATTCTCTATTCAATAATTCTCAATAATGATTCTCTCCATTCCAATATTCTCAAAAACATTCTCTTTATTCCATTCCACCGCCTCTCCGCACCCAATGCTTCTTCAAACTCGATCCACCACCCTCCGGTATTCTCTCCACCTTACCTCCTCTACCAACCACCATCTCCATCATCCCCTCCACCACCACTCCCCCGTCGTGTACCACCGTCGCGCGGCGTGTGGATTCGATAGCGAATACTCCGGCGTTGTCTTGCTCTGTTCTAGAAGGTGCTGGAAGGACCTTGAAGGGTAAAGATCTTTATCAGGTTCGCAATGTCATCTTTCGTCAAAGGTTTCATCGATTGATGAATTGATCGATTTTAATTCAGAATTTTATTAGGCTAGGGTTTCAATGTTACGAATTTTCTTATTTATTTAGATTTGAGTGAGAGTTTTTGTAGAATCAAAAAAAAAATTGTGTCACGGATTTTCAATGTTAATGATCTGGATTTCAATGTTACGGATTTTCAATGTTACAGATTTTCATATTTTAATGATCTGGGTATTTTGTAGAATAAAAAAAAGTTGTGTCTTTGTTGTGTTGTTTTTAATTGGATTGTGTTCTTTAATTTTAGGTTTTACCCAATTCGCATTTTGTCATCAGAATCTATGTGAATTGTTTAAGATTGAACTTCTATTGTTTTGGGATGAATTTGATTTTTGGGTTTTGTTTGTTTGTTTGTCATCAGAATCTATGTGAATTGTTTAAGATTGAATTTCTATTGTTTTGGGACGAATTTGATTTCTGGGTTTTGTTTGTTTGTTTGAGTTAAGGATGAATTTAACGACGAATCTTACGTATTTCAGGCATATGAGTTGAAGGAGTTCAGTGTTACTAAACATGATGGCCGTGATCGCTTTCTATTACCTCGTGGTCCGAATGAGTGGGAGTTGATACCGACTGGACGAGCTTTGTAAATGAATTGCTTTTTATATATAATTGTAACTTCAGTTCACATATTTTGTAACTTCAGTTCACATGTTTTATAACTTCAGATCGTATATTGTAACTCCAATCCATATATTTGTAATTTTAGTTCACATATTTTGTAACTTTAGTTCACATATTTTGTAACTTCAGTTCACATATTTTGTAACTTCAGTTCACATATTTTGTAACTTCAGATCGTATATTGTAACTTCAGTTCACATATTTTGTAACTTCAGATCGTATATTGTAACTTCAATTCTAAAAGTTCATATATTTTTGTAATTTTGCTTCACATATTTTGTAACTTCCGTTCATATTTTGTAACTTCCGTTCATATTTTGTAATTTCACTTCACATATTTTGTAATTTCAGTTCATATGTTTTGTAACTTCAGATCATATATTGTAACCACAATCCATTTTCTGTAACTTCAATTCTAATTATTTCATATATTTTTGTAACTTTAATTCATATCAATTAATATATATATATATATATATAGAGAGAGAAGGGATCATATAAGTCCCTTCTCCTCTTATAAGTCCATAAGGCTTATTATAAGCCATTGAATGAATTCAAGATGGATGGCTGAGATTGAAGTAAGATATCATTTAAAAAAAAGGTTCATCAATAATACTCCTCGTTTTCTTCCCACCTTCATTACCTCAATATTCCCACCTTCATTTCTTTCCCAACACAATTAAACCATACTCCCGCTCACTTCCCACTTCACTACTCCATCAGCATCATTCATCATCCGCTCGTACATTCATCATCCCGATCAATTTGGTTCTCGATCAACATTCATCCGCTCGTACATTTATCATCAGCAACATTCATCATTCATCATCCCGATCAATTTGCTACTCCATCACACAATTGTTGGTTCTCGATCAATTTGTCCTCTTTTCGCAGGTAAACGTCTTTTCTTTCTCTAATCAAAGTTTTGTTGTATAATCTTGCGCTTTGTTTTTTAATTTGACGAATTTCGTGGTTTAATTTTTTAGTTAGCAAAATTAAACCCAGATTTATCAACTTCCTCACCAAATTTTAGACCTTGTTGGCTCAAGGTCTGTTCTTTCTCTAAGCAATTTTTTTAATTTAGAGTTTAATTGTGAAATTAGAGGTTAATTTTTAATTTGCGAGTTTAATTAGGGAAATTAGGGTTTAATTTTTGGGTCTGTTTTATGAGTTTTTCTGGGTATACGAAATTAGGGTTTGGGAAATTAGGTTTAATTGTTCACAATTTGGGTATAATTGTTGCGAAATTAGGGAAATTAGGGTTCAATTGTTGCGAGTTTAATTAGGGAAATTAGGGTTTAATTTTTGGGTCTGTTTTCTTAGTTTTTCTGGGTATACGAAATTAGGGTTTGCGAAATTAGGTTTAATTGTTCACAATTTGGTTATAATTGTTGCGAAATTAGGGAAATTAGGGTTTAATTGTTGCGAGTTTAATTAGGGAAATTAGGGTTTAATTTTTGGGTCTGTTTTCTGAGTTTTTATGAGTATGCGAAATTAAGGTTTACGAAATTATGTTTAATTGTTCACAATTTGGGTATAATTGTTGCGAAATTAGGGTTTAATTGTTGCGAGTTTAATTAGGGAAATTAGGGTTTAATTTTTGGGTCCGTTATCTGATTTTTTCTGGGTATACGAAATTAGTGTCTACGAAATTAGGTTTAATTGTTCACAATTTGGGTATAATTGTTGCGAAATTAGGGAAATTAGGGTTTAATTGCGAAAATTAGTGTCTACGAAATTAGCTGATCGATTTCCTGGGTTAACGAAATTAGGGATTTACAGGGTAATGTCTGTATTTTTTTTATGTTCACTGTTTCCGGGTTTTATCAACTCCCTCACCATGCTTATCAATTTGTATGCATGCTTGTTCATAGCTTATATGGCATCAGGAAATGAGATTGTCGAGGTCGTGGGGGTCGACGAAGAAGAGGAGGAAGAAGTTGGTAACATTCCTGTGAAGTGTAGGGGGCGTAGGCTTGCGAAGCTTGTATCGAGTCTTAATGAGAGACAGAAACAGGTGGTCCGTAGAATTGGTTTTGGCGGGTTGTTGGATTTTAAACTCTGCAGGTACCCGATTTCATATGTTTCGGTCTTTATGGGAGCCTTTAATGATGGATCCCACGTTTTTAGGGCATCACAGTTCAAAGAGTTCAGTGTCACCAAACACGATGTTCACGACTGTTTTCTATTACCGCGTGGCCCGTACGAGGTAAATGTGGTTCCCACAGGTCGACACAAAGACTCCGATTGTGACGAAGTAAAAGCGTTGAAGGATTTCTGGAGGAACCGATATCACGCAAAAACCTCTAGTCAAGTGAAGTTGGGATGCCTTGTGAAGGACATGATGGCGGACAAACTAGGCAGTGATCTGTTTTGCAAGATGTTCGTCCTATTTGCGATGTCGTCTTTCCTATGCCCAACGTCCAACAACGGACTTGACTTGAAGCTTGTGAAGGCCGTAGATAAAGTTGACGATATCAAAAAGTACGATTGGTGTAAGTACGTTCTGAATGGTATCGTTCAGGCCGGGGTCCAGTCAAGGGGTGATCCTAAGTTTATTGGAGGTTGTATTCCGTTTTTGATGATTACATACCTTCACAGGTTTGTTTCTCATACCTTTCGTTTGGTGTACGTACTTTCCGCCTTCACAGGCCTTCCTGTTTTTTTGTCCTCCTTTTTAATATCTCCGTTTTTTCCTGCGTATACCAGGTTTGATTTTCGTGGTGAACCGTGCCCCCACGAGCTCCCCTTAATTAAGCATTGGGACGATGCCAAACTCGCGAAAAGGCTTGATGTTGAAATGCTCGGAGGGTCGTTGGGTAGGCAAGTTTGGTCCAATATTACGTATCCGCGCTCGTTTCAGAACGGTGCTGAAGTGATAACTGTGCCCGAAATTACCGACAAAGACAATGATCAGTTTACGGCGACAAACCCCCCAGATCCGAATCTTGTGAAAAGATATGTCCAACTGGAATTGCGTCCTATGCTAGAGGACGACAGCGTACCGGCGGGTCGGGCAGAGGAAGTAAGTACATTTCCTCGTCAGTCCTACTTTAATATTTACGTACATTTCCCCAGCTGTCCTCCTTTAATACACACACTGTTGAAGTCACATAGCGTTAAATTCAAAGTGACATTTACATGGTGTTGAAGTTTCAGTAAAGTATTAATTACTTGTTATTTGCACTCTTGTACGCGTAGGAACTACATGGCCTATGTGTCTTGATGGAGAGGAACGCGGTTGCTTTTAATGGTGTGGTCCGTGAAATAGCGGACAGAATCAAGGTAGTGTCAGCGGCCCGTTTTAGAGAGCTGCAGACAGATCCAACGCAGTCATCGCAGTCGTTCTGGGCGAACGAGGAATTCCACCGTTACGTTGACAAAGTATGTGACCTAGCGAGGCGCTTCCAAACGTCAACTGGCAACGCACCGTTTGCTGGTGAAGCATCTACAAAAACAACAACGGAAACTCCGGGTCCCGAGGGGAATTACGAAGGGGCAGACGCGGTGTTGAGGGAGGTATTGCGTGACATTGCGGACGATACACCACAGAAATTAAATCTGGGTCCTGAGGCTGCATGTGGTACGTCCCAAACCGACAACACTGGTATGTAAAATAAATGACGACAATTATTTCATTTTTCCTTTTACGTGATGCAGGGGACATTGTCGACAATACAAACCTTGACAGAACTCCGGGTCATGACGCTGGAAACGACATTCCAGATGTAGAACAGACTGCTGCCAACGCAAATTCGAAGACGGTATTGTCATCGAAGAGAGTGACTGAACGTCCGGAGACGTCATCGAAACGACCGTGCATCGAGAAGCCGACGCCCACCGTATCCCCACAACCTGCCTCACCAAATCAGAACACAATGTCCTCCTTACGTAGCCTCAAAATTGGGGGTGGGGATGATCTAGGGTGCAGCTTGGATGTCGGAGATGTAGACGTAAAAGCCGTCGTTGTGTCAAAGTTCTGTCGGGACAACCAGCAACTACTCAGCACCCTCCCCAATTTACGGAAGCACGCAGCAGATTTCAGCCTACTGCACGAGTACAAATACAAAATCGAGTACTTTTTCCCCTCATCCTTTTTTTTTTTCAATGTTTCGACTGTATTTGTTTACCACTGCCGACGACTACATCACTACGCATTTTCTCAATTACAGTGACATGCTGGCATATTACGGGAAGGACGCTCTGCTAACTCGGAGGGATATACTGTCAATACTCCCTGACACCGACATGGATACCTCCGTGGTGGAGTGCTGGTCAATACTACTAAGTCGCCTATCCGCATCTGATGAAGTTGACGAAAATCTCCCAAAGAGGACATACTTGGGGATACGACACTCGGTAAGCCTATTCTGCAGACCTTAAATTTAGCTTACTATTATATAAATGCGAACAACACAACTCAGCAATTACGGAGTTCCGGAACTTAACTTCATATGTCTTAGCGAAATTAAATACTTCAGTTTTCCCAACTTTGAAAGTTATCTACTGTTAGAGCAATACTTCAACTCTTAACCATGAAAGTTATAACTTCAAACCTTTATGAATATAACTTCAACTTTCATATGTACACCTTGTAACATAATCAACTTCATAATTTTAATACTTCAGAAGTGAACTTCAGTAGCCAACATTTTCAACTTCAGTAGCCAACATTTTCAACTTCATTAGCCAACATTTTCAACTTCATTAGCCAACATTTTCAACTTTAACACCATTACATAGTCATCTGTGAAATATATCACTTCAAAATAGCAACAATGCAACTTCAAATCGACGAAACCAGCACATAAAATAAATGCACCGTCACCTAGTTGCAAAGATCAAATTCATAACTTCAAGTATATAACGACGTAACTTCACGACTACAACTATAAAACTTCTGACAATGCTATGGAAAAAAAAACTTCAGAGTTGTAGGAACGTAACTTCATCCCACTAAATAAACATTTCAACTCTTAACCACAACATTCGTAACTTAAGATATTCTAGAACGTAACTTCAACACTCATTTAGCATTCACAACTCCAGAACTTACATAACGACACTTCAACCCCATTAAATATTCATCTGTGAAATATATAACTTCAAAACTACAACAGTGCAACTTCAAATCCACGAAACCAGCACTTAACATGTATGTAACGTCACCTAGTTTCTATCAAATTCATAACTTCAAGTATTTAGCGACGTAACTTCAGTGTTGTAAGAGCGTAACTTCATCCAACGAAAACAACATTTCAAGTCTTAACCACAACGTTCGCAACTTCAGATATTCTTGAACTTAACTTCAACACTAATTTAGTTTTTACAACTCCAGAACTTACATTACACAACTTCAACTGCCATGTCCGCAACTTCAACTTGTACCAGATTATTTTCAACTTCAGTACACAATGGTCTCAACTTCAACTGCAACACATCGCCACCTCAGTTTTCAGTACTACACACACGACACTTCAACTACGTAGGCTGTGAAATATAAAACTTCAAAGTTGTACAACGTAACTTCAACGAAAGTACACCAATATTTCAAATCTTAACCACGAAATTCACAACTTCAGAAGCTCTATAACATAAATTCAACCGTCATTTCTATGAGTTCACTTTTTGGGACACTTTAACATTGTTACGTCAGCACATCACTTTTAGGTCTAAACAAAAAATCATTCTAGAAGGTAACTTCAACACTCATTTACCATTCACAACTCCAGAACTTACATAACACAACTTCAACTGTCATGTTCGCAACACTTCAACTTGTGCCAAATTACCACTACAAAAGGACACTTCAGTGCACAGTAATCGCAACTTGAACTTCAACACATCGCCACCTCAGTTTTTAGTACTACACACACTACACCACAACATTCACAACTCCAGAACTTACATAAGGACACTTCAACCCCATTAAATATTCATCTCTGAAATATTTAACTTCAAAATTGCAACAATGCAACTTCAAATCCACGAAACCAGCACATAAAATATATGTAACGTCACCTAGTTGCAAATATCAAATTCATAACTTCAAGCATTTAACGACGTAACTTCAGTGTTGTAAGAGCGTAACTTCATCCCACGAAAATAACATTTCAACTCTTAACCACAACATTCGCAACTTCAGATATTCTTGAACGTAACTTCAACACTAATTTAGTTTTCACAACTCCAGAACTTACATAACACAACTTCAACTGCCATGTTCGCAACTTCAACTCTTGCCACATTATTTTCAACTTCAGTACACAATATTCTCAACTTCAACTGCAACACATCGCCACCTCAGTTTTCAGTACTACACACACGACACTTCAACTACGTAGGCTGTGAAATATAAAACTTCAAAGTTGTAACAACGTAACTTCAACGAAAGTACACCAATATTTCAAATCTTAACCACGAAATTCACAACTTCAGAAGCTCTATAACATAAATTCAACCGTCATTTCTATGAGTTCACTTTTTGGGACACTTTAACATTGTTACGTCAGCACATCACTTTTAGGTCTAAACAAAAAATCATTCTAGAAGGTAACTTCAACACTCATTTACCATTCACAACTCCAGAACTTACATAACACAACTTCAACTGTCATGTTCGCAACACTTCAACTTGTGCCAAATTACCACTACAAAAGGACACTTTAGTGCACAGTAATCGCAACTTGAACTTCAACACATCGCCACCTCAGTTTTTAGTACTACACACACTACACCACAACATTCACAACTCCAGAACTTACATAAGGACACTTCAACCCCATTAAATATTCATCTCTGAAATATTTAACTTCAAAATTGCAACAATGCAACTTCAAATCCACGAAATCAGCACATAAAATATATGTAACGTCACCTAGTTGCAAATATCAAATTCATAACTTCAAGTATTTAACGACGTAACTTCAGTGTTGTAAGAGCGTAACTTCATCCCACGAAAATAACATTTCAACTCTTAACCACAACATTCGCAACTTCAGATATTCTTGAACGTAACTTCAACACTAATTTAGTTTTCACAACTCCAGAGCTTACATAACACAACTTCAACTGCCATGTTCGCAACTTCAACTCTTGCCACATTATTTTCAACTTCAGTACACAATATTCTCAACTTCAACTTCAACACATCCCCACCTCATTTTTCAGTACTACACACACGACACCTCAACTACAAAGGTTGTAAACTTCAGGTAAATGAAAACCTTATGGATATAAACTACAGTTATACACTATAGTTAAATGTACACCTCATGGCTATCGTACTCTATTCTGTGAAATATAAAACTTCAAAGTTGTAAGAACGTAACTTCAACGAAAGTACACCAACATTTCAAATCTTAACCACGACATTCACAACTTCAGAAGCTTTATAACATAACTTCAACCGTCATTTCTATGACTTCACTTTTTGGGACACTTTAACATTGTTACGTCAGCACATCACTTTTAGGTCTAAACAACAAAACATTCTATGAAATTTTAAACTTCTGTGCGGAAATTACTTTCACTTCAACACAACACGAACGTCACTTCAACTATCAAAGTCTTCAACTTCAACCCTCAACTTAATTTGAACCGGATTACTAAAATCTTGATTTCCACCCCAGGATGTAATAAACAACCTCATTGAGACTTTCGACCACGCCACACCACTAGACGGCCTACGAGACAAGCTCTTCAAGTTCTGGGACATATTTAGTAATGACTGCGGCGGAGTTGTGAACTTGGAAGTTGACCTAATATTTGTTCCTGTAAACCTCCATGGGTACTTTGCCTGCATTTGTGTCAACTTAAAGAGCAGAACGATTGATGTGCTGGACCATCACCTACACAGCAACTTTGAAAATTCTGACATATACAAGGCTGCCTACATAATTGTAAGTATAATATTTCTACAGTACTCTTGAATGTACATTTCTCTCAATCATAACATATTCCGCATATCTAATTTCCCTTTTGTAGGCTTCCGGGATGAGTGACTATTTAGAAGACAAGAAGGTTGAGGGGGGAGACCTCGTTTGCACCTTTGAAATCAAAGAAGTTGCAATGGAATGAAGAAAAATGTGGTGAACAGAGAGGAGTCCGGTCTCTTCACTTTGATGCACATGCTTCTGTACCATGGTGAAATGCCGTCACATGAGGATATGCCGTCCAAGGTCGCAAGGAGAGTCCTTGTCGCGGAGGTCATTGCTGCACTCATACTGTCAGACTTCAACAAACAACGTAAAAGAACCACTAGGCTGATTGATGACTTCAACACAAACAAAGACAGCATCCTAACCGACGTTAAGGTGAAACGTGCTATGGAGAAGATCCGTGCTGGTCCGAAGATCAAAAAACGCACAAAAAAGTAAAGTGTGATTAGTCTTTTCATTTCAAACATTATGCTGTTCTGATAAAAAACTACTAATTTACTACAAAGACCGACTTCTAGTTCCGCTTATATGTTAGTATATGCGGAGTTGGATCAATTTTGCGGAAACATGTAATTTTTGGCGGTCGTATGACAAGAAATAGTTATACTGTTGATGGTCAATGTTTTAAATTAAGTGGGTTGCCTATTCTGCTTCCGACATTGCCTATTTCGCTTACGTATCATTTTTCCGTCGAGCTGTACAAAGTCTACTTCTACACACACGTTTACTTCAACTATACAACTTCAAAGAATTAACAACGTAACTCCAACTCAACCAAACACACAATTCAATAACAGGTAATTTCACCTCATTGTAGCTCTCCAATTCAGAACTTCAAGAATAAAAAAACATCACCTCATCAGTTCAAGTTTAACACTTCTACCAAAATTGCTGAAGCCTACTTCCAACAATTCAATGTGCACATTAAAACTTCATAAAAAAGGTGGACAACGGTTTTTCACTGCGAAAATGTTTATCACACTGGCACCTCATTCTCAGGCTTGCAAAACACATAACTCAACTTTTACACTACGATAATGTCACTTCAAACTATTACACGTTCAACTTCAACTTCTGTGTATTTTAAAACACGGACTACGAAATACAAATATGGAGAACACCACTAAGTACTGAAGTGAAGAACATTCACAGTTAAAATGACAATATCATGGCATAAAAGTTTAAAACATACAACAAAGACGTTACTAAGATAACTCGCGTACATTGACGAACAAAAACCTAAAGGAAAGAGGTGAATTGGAGACGTCTAATATATAACGGGAGATCTCTAGTCCTCCATAATACGTTATCACAAAATGTCGTCCGATCGATCTTTGTCACTGCCACCAGCGGAATCCTCATCCGACGGTGGACTCTGGGAGAAGGGGTTGGGGCAGTTTCTCTTGTCGTGGTGGGCCATTCTTTTGCAATTTTTACACATTCGTTTCGGCCTCTTCGCCAGGTCCGCCGCCTTGGTCTTCGTTGACAACATCCTCTTCCCACTACCTTTGTTCTTCGACATTTTCGGAGACAATATCGTCACTTCAGACGTGGATGCACAACCAAGGTATTTCGCCAACTCCTGTCGTTTTGTCAGAGGTTCCGAAGTTCCACCCACGCTCTCTCTAAAAGCTCGTATCACTTCCCGTAAATTTTCAACTTCGTCTTTACCCTTATCGCGAACAAATCCCACTGCTTCGTGAATCTCCGACCACAACTTCGTCATCGCCAACTGCTTCTCATCAATCAAATCTACAGTACCATCGAGAAGAAAACCATCATCCACCGACATTCCTCCCACAGCATCAACCATCCACCGCCTACATACGTACGCTGCCGGTATAGTATTATGCCCACAGGACGTTAAAATCCAGATTAAATGTCTACACAAAAGCCCTCGCCTTTCGAACAGCTTACAGCTGCACCTTGCGTCCTCATTTTCTGAGGAGGAAAATTCAACTTCAGTCAACACGTAATGTAACTCTAAACGTCGAAATAGCAACTTCAAAAAAGGTAACAATAACTTTTATCAAACGCACCTGGATTTACACGCACTTCGTAGACTCTACCCCTAATTTGATCCTTCACCTTCGTTATCTCAATCCCGTCAACCACCTCGAAGCCACGGACCGTGCAAGTGTTGACTGAGAACTTTACCTCATCTTGGAATTCACTGAATATTTCGTGGGTATACAACTTAGCACCATCGGTCTCCATTGCCACGTGTGTCTCCGTCTTAAGTCTTGAGTGTCTGTTTTCACTGTCGAGTTTCTTTTGGGTGTGCCTTTGGTGGTCCATGGCGCTTTCAAAACGCATCCAAAACTCTACCAACGTACCCGATTTTTGTTCAAACCTCTTAAAAAACCTATTCTCACTCTCCGATCTTTGAGTGGTCCTCATAACGGTTCCCATTGGAATGTCACGGCAGTGAGCCATTACCCACTAACTTCTTATGGAAAATGTGCTCTTAAACCACTCAACGTCTACCAGTCCATGTTCTTCCATTATTTCCATCCATCTCTCATCAAACTCCGATGCTTCAATATCATCGTCCCATACAATTTCATTCAGCTTCCGTATGAATTCAAGGTAATCGCTTCACGTCGAACCATATTTAACAGGGACTTTGTTCATTATGTGCCACATGCAAAACCGGTGTTTCGCCTTTCTGAAAACAGATTTAACAGATGCTATAATCCCCGGGTCTTGATCCGTTATTACGTATTCTGGTTCCTTTCCACCCATAGCGTCTAAAAACCGCTTGAAAACCCAATTGAAAGACTCCTCGTTCTCACGCGCAATGAGTGCACCACCGAACGTCACAGACTTCTTATGATTGTCAACACCAGTGAACGGAGTAAATATCATCGAGTACATGTTCGTCCCATACGTAGGATCAAAGGACATAGCATCCCCGAACTTTGCGTAGTTTCTTTTGGCGGGAGCGTCTACCCATATCGCTTTATTTAAACTCCCGTCTTCTGCCAACTCGTAGTAAAAAAAAAATCCTTCCCTGTTCTTCACTATTTCCTTAAAATTATCCACGAACAATTGCCCATCCCGTTCATGAAGAAAACACTTCACATCCCTCCTATAATTCTTGAAATCGGTCAAACTCGCACCAAGATTCTCAAATCCATTCACATGCTCCTTACACATACTGTACGTTCGGGTCGCTCCAATTTTCAACTGCCATCATAGCATATAATCATTTCACGAGCAGAGAAAAAAAAACACCCAGCACAGAATTGCTAATTCACCACATCAGTTTTACGTCCATGACTAAGAACTTCCATACTACACACAAGTCACTTCAACTACATAGGTTACAGACTTCATTTACACAAACACCACATGTCTGTAACTTCACCTGATTACGACTCACAAATTCAGAACTTCAACGACATAACAACGTAACTTCAGCACACAAGACAAAATAATACAAGCACCACAGAATATTTAACATAAATGTACTGAAAGCTTGACATTATTACGGAAAAAAAAGGCCTTACTCTTGAGTTAGCAATTATCAACGGCTTGTGGTAGTCCGACAACTGCCGTGACGTTTTCTGAAACTCCCTCTCCGCAACTGAGAATAGTTCATGGTTGTGGCCACAAGTGAACTCCTTAACAACCACAACACCTTTCACTACGGCCAACAAGATTCTTGCATTGCAACCAACTCTTGTCACTTTGGTCCGACGTCTCGTCTTATTTTCATCACAGGATTTACCTGCATCGCTCTTCTTCGACTTTTTTGCCGTCCTACTAGTACAACCAACTACCTTAGAATTAGATTTGTTACACTTTCTACCTGCCTTACGTCCGGAACGTCCCCCTCCTGCTGCACCGTTACCTGCCTTTGGGACGTACGTGAAACCCTCTCTGCTGCAAACTACCAGCTGAGATTTCAACGTACCATCACGGAACCTCTTCGTTGACCACCTACGGACATCAAAACCGCAAGCGAGGCCATACGCTTCATAGAACTCAACAACTTTATCGACGTCGGAAAATTCCTGCCCCACATAAGGCGTCTTGTCCTTATCAACGTCCCTACAGTAAAGGACAGGAGGCACAACCTCCTCAATTTCATCACCCTCCAAAGCATCCGCAGCTGCATAGCAAACAATTTCAACTTCAACTACATCACGACTCAACTTCATCTAAATCACGACTCAACTTCAACGAGTAACATTTAACACTTTAGCAAACAATCCACCTCATATGCATCTGAACTAAACATCTGTCACCTACACAAAATGAAGTCCTAAAAAAATCATCTCCTCTACAACCCGTATTTTAATCTTCGAAACTTCAACGACAATTAGAAACCCCGACGACGACAATTAACAGGTGACAATTAGAAACCCGACTCCGACGGCAACTAACAGACAACGAAAAACCCCAACTCCAACATTACAATTACTCATTGAACATCAAAAATGCATAAACCACATTACAATTCACCATTAAACTTCAACAAGTAACAAAAATCTAAACTTCAGTAAATCACCGCCCCCATCCCCATTACAATTAGCCCTTAAACAACAACGACTCATAAACCAAAAGAACAACTCACCCACCACAAAAGTAAATAAATTAAAACAAACATACCGGGCGAAACTACAACAATCTGCATATCCTCCATCAAGATGACAAATTCAAAGATAACAACTTCAATTAAATTATAATTCACCCCCGCAGCTGAATTCGCCATCACCATCATACTACAATCTTTAAATACCTTCAGATCCAAGCAGAAAGGAATAAGTCGAGGAACCACGGCCATGAAATTTGGTCCGTGTGATTTATTTCTGGTGAAGAAATCAAGCGTGTGTTTAATTGTATAGGAGAGAGAGAGGGAAAATTAAAAACATCCTTGGTATTTGCTGCGGAGAGAGAGAGATAAACATTAATTAGGCCTAATAAATCTTAATTGCTGCCTAATAAATCTTAATTCAATCCCAGCCCTACATCTTCAATTCATCCCATGGCTGAAAAAAGTACTTATGGACTTATAGGGAGGGGTGTCCTTATGTGAACCCCTCTCTCTCTCTATATATATAGGAAATAAGGAGGATAGGTGTAATAGGGTAGGTTAGCTTAGTGTATTAAAAAGTAGGTAGATGGAACTTGGAAGAGTATGTTAGTGTAGTGCCTGCAGGTGTAGCAGCTTAGGTGAGTATTATGTAGGTAGTGTAGTGTTAGATTGTTAGTAGCTTAGGCTTAGTAATGTGTAATTTAGGTAGCAGTAGTAAAGCATGCATGAATGGCAACGTGGGAGTGTATTAGTACGTCCAAATTTCTCGAGTTTTGGTCCGTTTTTCGTACAAACGTTTTTCTTTTTTTCTTAAAAACTTGAAATATAAGATTACGGAATTAAAATAATGGAAACCGTAAAATATATTTTTAAAAACGAATTTGTAAGATGGTAGGTAAATTAGACGGTAAATAGTATTATGGGACAATAGTTTATAAGAAATCATTATTTTAAGAATTTGATAAATTATTATATTTTTACGCGACGAGAAAATGTCAAAACGACAGGTCATTTATTTAAAAATATTTTTGAGTTTTAAACTTTACCTAACGAAAGATCAATTTTTTAATAATTCGATAAATAAATTCCCATGTTTTTATAACGAAATAATTTTTAATTTAACGAAAATAAAATATATTATTTACGAAAATAAGTTTGCAAAAACTCCACGTTTCAAATTAAAAAAGGGCATTTCACAAAAAGGTTTTGATAAAGGTCTTGGCTAATAAATTGTGTCTTATGGTTTCTATTCTTCAAACTCATATAGTTGCATTATTCTCTCTAGACAATTGAAGTGTATCCTAGCTAGAGAAATATTGTAAACTTGAGTCGAGTAAAGTATAAGAGTAGAGTAGTGGTTTACTCAATCGAATGACTAATCTCGTTCACACCTTGAACACTTCACATCGTTCAAACACCGAGGGCTTCACATCCCTCACACCGAAGGCTTAATATCCTTTACAGTCGTGGGCTTAACATCCCACAATCCGAGAGCATAATATCTCTCAAATCGAGTGCTTCACATCACTCACACCATCACGATTAGAGTTAATCGTGATAGTATTTATTTGCAAGGTAATCCGGAGAAGGTACTCTTATAAATAAAGACACCGGTGGACGTAGGCTTTTCAGTTGGGCCGAACCACGTTAAAATTGCTCGTGTTATTTACTTTACGCATTTTAATTATCTTTGCTATTTCCTACACTTATACTTTTTAGTAGTAAGTGTAATAGCAAATAAATTTTGATTTCATTTAATTAGCCGTACCAAATACGTAATACTACACTACACCTTTCATAATAAGATTCGAGTGTAGTGTATCGTTAAAAATTTAGAAGAGAAGATAATACTCTCTTAACCCCCCACAGAGTACTACATATGGTCGCTAGATTCTACAATTGGTATCAGAGCTTGCTTCTCTTGATTGATTCACATCAAAAGAGTAGATCCAAAAATTAGCGATCCTCAATATATCCATTTCGATCAAATGGATTCCAAAAACTCAAAGTTTCCCACTTTTGATGGTGTAGACTATGGTTTGTGGAAAAACAAAATGATGCACTACATAAAAGGAACGGATTTTGGAAAATTATAGTCGAAGGACCAATTGCTATCCAATCCGTTGATGTCCTTGGGAACATCACCATAAAGGAAGAAGATGACTATGATGAGGATGATTATAAAAAGGCCGAAAAGTGACTATCATCTCGTACAATGTCACTATTGCAACGAAAAATTTCGTCTAAAGAATATAATTGACTCACTTCCTGCGTATCCGCGAAAGAAATCTGGGATAGTTTGGAACTTGCATATGAAGGAATTACCCATGTTAAAAAATTTAGAATTGATTTATTAACTCAATAATACGAGTTGTTTAAAATGACAAAGATGAAAGTATCACGGAAATGTCTACAAGATTCACTAATATCACAAATGAATTAAGGAATCTTGGTAAATCATTGGATACAGAAGATCTTGTAAGAAAAGTCCTGGGAAGTCTCACTGATAAATGGCAACCTAAAGTGACCGCTATTGAGGATTCAAAATATCTAACCTTACTCAGCTATCAAGAATTACTCGGTAATCTTATGGCACATGAGCTCGCTTTGAATCAACCTCAAAGTGAATCCTCTAAGATTAAAGGAATAGCTCAAAAAAGTTCTCTCAGTGACGATGAGGAAACCATGAGTGACGACCTAGCCCTTTTTGTTAAACACTTTCGAAAAAATTTCAAATTTGGACAGAAAAATTCTTGTAGGAACAAAACAAACACTTCAACCACAAAACAAAGTAGTTGATGATGTTTTAAGTGTGGTGAAGTCGAACACCTAATTAAAGATTGTCCAATGTGGAAAAATATAAAATCGAAAGGTGAGAGAGAAAGGTCCAAGTCTCTTCACAAACAAGCTATGTTAGCTTCATGTGGACGGGGATATTTAGACTCGAACGAAGAAGATGGATCGGATGATGAAGACGAGACAAACATTTGCCTAAGTGCTCAACATGAAAGATCTTTAAAGTCGAAAACAAAAAGGTACAAGGACATGTGTCTAATGACTAGGACACACCACTCAAGTTCAGACACGGATGAAGACAAAGAAGAGGTAAGTCCTTTACAAATTAATAAAAAGTTTCGTAAACTTACCAAGGATAAGCTCTTTGCCCATTTTGAGAAATTATTAGAAACATGTCAACAACAAAAAGAAGAGATAAACGAGTTACTAAGCCAAATAAATGACATAACTTTGGAAAATGTTACCTTAAAAAGATTTAACGAAACTCGAGAAAACAAAAATAAGGAATCCTCTGAAACTTCAAGGAAAATTTTTGAAGTATCGGACGATCCAACGAGTTGTTTGAATGAAAGCAATAAAATAGAAAACCTCAACGTATCTTTAGAAAATAAAGATAAAGGAAAATTTATGGACGCTTTGCATGAAACTAATTCTACTCTAAAATCTGAAAACAAGGAGTTAAAACGATTTATATCGATATCAACAAATGAAATAAATCGTGAGAAGGCGAGTCATGATAAAATAAAGGATTCACTTAACTCAAAGATTATGGAGTTAATAAAAGAAAAGGGAATAATGCAAAAGTAAAATGGAAGAGTATGAGAAAAACGTAAAAACGTATGAAAGTATAAACGAACAACTTAGTAAAATTACTAAGATGCTCGGAATGTAAAAAGAAGCTGAGTCTAAAAGGGAAAAATCAGAAAAGGGAGATAAAAATTCTAGTAACGGTGCTAGTAAAGTTCAGCCCGAAAAACTTGAGAAGGTCAAGAAGAGGTGGATACGAAAAGATATATTGGCTGATATTAATAAAAGAGGACCCAACTTCGCTTGGGTACCTAAGACCCAAACATAAACTCTTTCAGGTATATAAAAGTTCGCAAGAGAATAGGTGGTATCTGGACAGCGGATGCTCAAGGCATATGACGGGCGATAGGAGAAAGTTTGTGTCACTTGAAGCATATGATGGGGGGAGTGTGACATTTGGAGACAAAAAGAAAGGAAGGATAATCGGCATTGTAAAATCGGAATTTCTGAGTCACATTGTATTGATAATGTGTTGCTTGTTAAAGGACTAAAGCACAGTCTTCTCAGTATTTCACAATTATGTGATCGAGGAAACAAGGTTATATTCCATAACATGGGGTCGAACATAATTTCTCGGCTCCACAAACTCCACAACAAAATGGAGTGGTCGAACGCATGAATAGAACCCTTGAAGAAATGGCACATACTATGCTACTTTGCAGCAGACTGCCTAGAAATTTATGGGCTGAGGCCGTAAATACGGCATGGTATATTCACAACCGAGCTATGAATAGGCTTATGCTGAAGAAGACACCCTATGAATTACTAAGAGGAAGAAAGCCAAAGATATCTCATCTAAGGTGCTTTGGTAGAAAATGTTTCGTTCATAACAACGGAAAAAATAATTTGAGTAAATTCGATCCTCGCAGTGATGAAGCAGTATTCTTGGGTTATTCGGACCATAGCAAGGCCTATAAGTTTACAACAAAAGAACGCTACAAATGGAGGAAAGTATTCATGTAGTGTTTGATGAAACTGATACAGTTGATAATCCAAACCAAGATGAAGAAGAGGACGATGAAGATGACCCAGATTTTTGGCTCACAAGAAAAGATCTTCCAGATCTTGAAGAAGAGCCTAGAGATATTGATGGTTCGGATGCAGAGAGTCTTTTGAAAAAGGTAAGGGCTGATCCAAATTTATCCTTGGAAAAGGAAGAACAATCTGAGAGTTCTTCAAAACTCCAAGATAAACTAGAATCAACTTCAGCCAATGTTTCAAAAGAATCACTTAACTCATCTTCCAAGGTTAATATAACCTCCAGCACAGACTCAGGGGGAACTAAGGTATCTACGAATAAGGATGAATTAACCTCTGCCACCAAAACATGGGGAACAAACGGAGATAACAACATGGTTAATATAAACTCAGAGACAAGGTTAGAAGAAACGTCAGGACAAAATATAAACATCCCTACAAATCTCAAAAAGTGGAAACATCAGAAATCACACACTACTGATGACATTCTAAGTGATTATCACAAGGGATTCAAACGCGAAGGTCTCTAAGGAATCACTGTGTACTTAATTCTTTTTTGTCTACCATAGAACCAACGAACATCAAAATGGCACTTACCGATTGTGACTGGATAGTGGCAATGCAAGAAGAACTAGGACAATTCGAAAGAAACAAAGTGTGGCATTTAGTGCCAAGACCATCAGAAACAAAGGTGATAGGAACGCGATGAGTGTTTCGAAACAAGTTAGATGACTCTGGTTCTATAGTAAGAAATAAGGTGCGATTGGTGGTATAAGGCTACAATCAGCAAGAAGGGATAGATTTTGATGAAACATTAGCCCCAGTTGCAAGACTCGAAGGAATTCGACTGCTCATTGCATTCGCCGCTCACAAAGGATTCAAGTTATTCCAGATGGACGTAAAAACGGCGTTTCTAAATGGATGCCTGAAAGAAGAAGTTTTGGTAGAGCAGCCGCCGGGATTCGAAAGTTCAGATCACCCAAATTATGTCTTCAAACTGGATAAGGCGCTATATGGGCTCAAACAAGCTCCAAGGGCATGGTATGACCGTCTATCTCAGTTTCTGCTGTTAAATGACTTCAAAAGAGGATCAGTGGACAAGCCGCTCTTTCTCAAACACGTCAACAAAGACATCCTCATTATTCAAATTTAAATGGATGACATAATCTTCGGATCAACAAATGAGAAGCTTTGTGACTACTTTTCTAACCTAATGCAATCCGAATTCGAAATGAGTATGATGGAAGAACTGGGGTTCTTCTTAGGATTGCAAATCAAGCAAACAATGGACTGGCCATTCATAGTCTAGTAGTAGAATTCTGTCGGGTTAGCCGCAGAACCAACCAGTAGTAGCGGAGCTCTGCCGGAATAGCCGCAGAAAGGGTCAACGGTAACGGAACTCTGCCGAAATCACCGGACAAGCTAGGAGGATCCGCCTTTGAAGTCGAATCGTCACTGGGTTGTCATCTAAACAAAACTTTACATTTTTGTACCTTTATTATGCACTTCGATAATGTCAAACGTGGACATTAGGTCCACCACATATACTAGAACACGTAACGTCCCAACTTCAACTACAAACACTAAAATACTCTAAATAGACCCGAGTAATTCCGAGATCCGTTCTCAACTATCTACGCATCATGTCCCATTTAGTGTATACTCTGAGGGTGTAACTCCTCACTATATGATTTACTTATATTCGCATTTACAGTTTTATGTATGATTTATTGCTTTTATGACCTTATAATCGCATGCTAAATCACCTAACACGGAATTCAAAATGTAAATCAACTAAAATTGAACAAAACGATGGTCGGGTTCCGTATTTGTCCCGGTGCTTGCTACGTATGGTTCGACGCATCCCTATTAATACCAAACCGACGCATCTTAAGCAGAATACCGGGAAAGGTATACCACGAGAACGACTAATATCCGTATACCACGTTAAAACCGACTTGTTAATACCTATAATATTAGTACTCTCTACTCTTCAATGTGCATCTTTTCATGGCCTGCTTGTCACGTGAAATCGCATGCAAAGAATGTAAACACAACTACTTCGACGACAAAACTTACTTGTCCTTAAACCACCGACATGGTAAAAGGTATAGGGTTAAAACAATGGATGTTACAGTACTTCCGCCACAACAAAGAAACAAAGTAATCAGCCCACCGATTGATTAGTAGAGGCCGCTATAGTGCGGGCGGGATTGGGTGTCGATGTCTATCGGATGTCGGCTTCCCAATACGTACCCTCACCCCCTACTCTGAATCTACGGTTTCCGGATGTCCAAAACCATTGGCAATGAGAGTCATTCCAGTCATGGAGTGCTTAAGGGTACAAGTCTTTATCTTTAGGTCCCCTTCCCCTCAACTTTGAGCTGGCTAAGGATCAAAGTTGACTTGAACGGTTTCCGAGTCCCCATAATTGACTCGGTGGTGACTCCACAAATCGGCAACGAATTCAGTTCACTAAAAAGGTCGCCTTACCAAACATATCGGCCTTTAAACATTTACAACCACGACTCGATCGATTCCAACGGAAACACGGCTGCCAGCACCCGTCTAGTACAAGTCCGGACCGTCATCCGAATCGAGGTTCGAAACATCGCCCCGTACGCGAGATCGGATTGGCCCTTGATCGGGAGGGAGCCGCGTGGGTGTCCGCCACCATACATTTAAAAACTGGGGTTAGTCCCGCGCGGGGCGCTGGGCGGTGCGGACGGACGTCCACACAAGGCCGCATTGGCCACAACAATCGATGGGACAGTGGGACAGCTGCAAATTTGGTTAGAGGGAAAACAATAACAATGATCATGATAGTGATAATGGAACAAGGGAATAAGGAACGGAATATACCCAAGGATATGCAATTATAGATGATTTACTAAGTCCGGTACCCGATGAGGGTAAGCCTAAAACTAAGCCAAACTCGGAAATACTCAAACAATGAGGTTTATCGAATAGTCTAAATTCTAACGCTCTTGGTGTGGTCGGATTGCCAATGGTAAAGGTTCCTAGAAACTCACAAGTCAAATCTTTATACGTAAAGCCGCGAGGCTAAGGAGTCCAACAGTTTCGGTCCTTGACGATAACTCTTTAATATCGTCAACTATTCCTAAATTTTCCATTGTGAAGGGACAAGGTCACCTAGTATTCTGAAAGGTCTTTTCAGAAAGGTTCGAGCTAAAGAAGTATTAGGACAAGGTAAATATTTAGGCTTAGAACATTTACAAAGTGTAGAAGTCGAAACTATACCTTGTTTTCGAGCGGCTCGCTTTGCTCTTGTCTCCATAATAATAATAACCTCGCAAGAATAATCCCAAAAACTTTGCTTCACCTTCTTCAAGAACCCAAAGATAATCACCCAAGATGGAATTATGAATGGAGGTTTGAATGTGGTTGGGGTATGGAAGGTGGTTTGGTGATTTTACTAGGGGTGAAAAGGTGGAATGAAGAGTGAGGTAAAAGGTGATATAAATAAGAGTGGTTGAGGAGGGAAATAAAAGTTTAAAATTAGATTGGTAAAAATTTGGTGTGAATGTTTTGGAGGGAAAGTGATGTGGGTAAATGTGAAGGAGGGAATTGATAGTGTAGTGAGTAAATAAGGAATAGGTGATCTGTCTCATGTCG